>OU696570.1:13356019-13678519 GCA_916048095.2 Sacculina carcini | reverse complement strand
CGCGCGTATCCCATGATTCTTGTCACGTTGGTAAATGCAAAAATTGTCAGATAAAGCGAGAGAGAGTGTGTGTGTAGACAAACTCGCAGGTATAAACACTTTGTTGCATCGGTCCATAACAACAACAACAGCAACGACGACAACGAAATAATCTCATGCATTGCGAAATCTCAGTTGATCTGTGTTGAGTCTGCGGTGATGTCATGGCGTGACGAAGATATCGGCAGATGTTGACTGTATCGAGCATGCTTCCTGGTCGGACTCAACACTGGCGGCCCTCAACACGCCGTTCTGACCGTCAATTGACAACGACGGCATAGTCGAGTCCGAGGAGGAAGAATTCGATGATGAACGGCCCGAACTAACACTGTGACGTACATACATCACCTACACACGCACATACACACATATATACATAATTGGGACTTCACAAACCCTTCTCATGTGGTTGGTGGAGTTTACGGCAAGAGCACGGGTGAGTACTGGAAAACATCAGGGACCAGGATGCTATTTGTCACTGTAGTAGCGTGTTTGATTGGCAATCGGGCGTCCTGGGTTCCATCCCCGAACTGTGCGGTGTTTTATTGGCAATTCTCGTGTATGTGTATATCAATACTCCATCTCCATCATTCACTGTCATTCATTGATTGATGTCGTATGTCAGTCGTGTGTGCATGCTTTCCAGGGAGAATATTGCGTGCTTCCTTTTTCTAGCGTGTCTTTTGCCCCTGGCGCTTGACTCGGCTTCATATCCAAGCTACCAGAGTACACAGCTCCTAACCCCGCCATTCGCTGAACACTGTTCTCAAGCAACATCGTATTTTCTGTTCATTGTTCTGTTTATGTGCTACGTTTGTTATGTACTTATTCTCATCTGTCTTTGACGTTTTTTGTTCTATAATGTAGATATATCATTGGCTTTTCATCTAGAATTATACTAAACTCACCTGCTGATAACCCTCATATATCGGGGCTACACTGTGTTAATGAACCGCCACACGGTGATATTCAACATGCAAACACAAATAGCACGCAATTGGGCCACATTTGAAACTGTAGACGATTTGCAGAATTTCAACGTATATCAACTACGACCCGCATACGCACACACCAGCGCCAAATCAAATCGGAAAATCAGCGCCAATCAGCTACTCTGGCAGTTCAAGGAGCGAAACGATGAATATGACGGTTGCTGCCCTAACTAGACGCTAAAGACAGTGCTAAGAGGTACAGCTTGAAGGGACTGAAGCCCTCATCTCAAATGTGCCAAGCCCTTCCCCGCCAAATCCTGATTATGAAGATTTCGAGTGTGGTTTCACATGTTTCGCCAAGCCCCCGAATATTTTTGTTCAGCCCCCCACAGGAAAATTCGTGGCGCCGCTACTGGCTAAAACTATAACTCAAACATGTTAATAGCTACAACAACAGGATACAAACAAATACAAAACATTGCTAGCAATGAAAACACAAGGTTCTCAACGTCAAGCCTGCAGAAAAATACGACAAACTAACGCCATATTCACAGCGGAAATAGCCCAGACAAACAAAAAAGACCAAATTGGCAACGAAAACAACGACTGAAACAGCCGCATACACAGCGGGCGGCATCGCCTCAAGTAAACGCAAAACACAAAGAAAAATTATCAACAACAAACAACTAACTACTCGCAGACACAAACACATACACATACACACACACACACATACAGATGCATAGAACACTCACCAATGCTTCCAGAAAATTCCCTCACACACACACACACTAGGAAGAGTGTTTGGAGCGAATGATAAAGAGGCCCGGGGAGTTGGACGACCACTCAAACATGGGCGAAGGAAGAGGAGAGGGTGATAGCAGGGATAGAACGCCCCCCGCTCTGCCTAGACTCAAAGGAAGCTGAACACACACACACACACACACACACACACAAACAAACACATCAAGTTCGATATCGAAGCCAAAATGACAACATTGACGATACGAGAAATTAAGGTTGGACACAGCAGAACACTGTACGGACAGGACAGGGTGCCCAACTCGAATGAAAATATTCGACAAGAGGCAAATAATACAGTTTGGCCCAGCACAGCACCGATTCGGAAATCGTTCACTTTGCCTTCATCACATATATAAATGTTTTAATAGTAAGATGTTGATTGTGTTGTGAGCAGTTCTGATTGCCATCCACATTATTTCATTCACAATTTGCGTTTCTTTTCTAATAATATTGTTATTTTGTGTGTCGCTCTCTCCTTGCTTCTTGATGAAAAAAATTATTGCACGAGGATTGCAGTGTTGCAAATTATAGCAACACTCATCTCCTCATTGCATCTTGTCAATCAATAATAACAATTAACATTAATAATTTTAGCGTGTTATCTTGCAATTTCTCCAGCAATTCTCGCGTGCATTCAAAACTCAACAATCAGCGAATATTGCTATAAATCACGCGCATATTTGCCACAATTTCACCATTATATTGTGTGTATGTGTGTGTGCGGCTGGAAGTGTATGTGTCACCTGAGCCTTGAGTTCAGCCACTTTATCACACAGCTCACGCGCCTTCACATTGTCCTTACAGTCGCCGTTCAACTCACTCTCGGCCAACAGCTCCTGGTTCTGTTGAAAACACAATCACACACACATACAATTGATTTTCGAAAACGCGATTGCCCGAAACCACTTTTTAAAACTGCTTTTTAAAAATGTATACTTATATATTTTGTATTTTGTCATTGCATGTAGGCATCGTGTTGTCAACGTGTTATAACATGTATTACTGAACACTGAATTTGTTAAAATCCATATGCCCAAAAGAAGCCCCAGGCTTAAAGGGCATAGTCAACATTGTTTTGTTATTATGTGAATTGCCTGTATATATGATGTGTTGACAAATAAACGTATATAAACGTATATACACACACATACACACAATCACACACACACACACAGACACACACACACACACACACACACACACACACACACACACACACACAATGACACACACACACACACACACACACAATGACACACACACACACACACACACATACATACACATCCTTTGTACTACTTAGTATAACCTTCAGTGTTTTGTGTGTGAGTGTGTGTGTGAGCGTGCTTTCAAGACCTTCGGGTGAAGGGGGCGATGTAAATGTCTAAAAGTAATTCAATGTATCCGAGTGTGTACATGTGTGAGAGAGAAAGAGGGAGAGAGAGATAGAGAGGGGCAGGTGTGTGTACCTTCAGCTCGAGGTAGCACAGTTTCTGAGTCAGTTCGGCCATGTACTGAGTATGTTCGGCGTCTCTTATGCGAGCCACCATCAACTCCTCCTTCATCTGCCAACACACAGCCACAAATCATGCACATTTCTCCACTCGCAATTGCCACGTTTGTCCTTTCAATGATAGTTTGTCTATTTGCGGCTGAAAGTTAGTCTTTTTGTCTGTGATATCGCCTGCCAACCCTACATCTACCGTGAATGCACGAAATGTCGCCACCTTGCCCTGAAGATCGGCGAAGCGGCGCTGCCATTCGTGCGCCTCGTCGGCTCGCTGACGACTGCCAGCTTCAGCTGCGACCAGCCGCTGCTCGGCTTGCTTCAGCTGATCGCTCTGCCGTCGCAGCTGACTGGTGGCCACTTGCAGCTGTCAGCCGTCAGCACATGCACACACACACACACACAAACACGCACATACACACACACACACAGTACAAGTGCATGTTTAGTGTTTGAGAAGTAGATATATATATATATATACCTGTTTTCATATGATTGTGATGTGTTCTTTGTGCTTTTATGTGCAGTTTTCTCTCTTTGTCTCCCAGTTTCCCATGTTGTGCGCGTGTATCGAGTGTGATATTGAATATGGTCGATGCCAGTGATGAAAGACAGCACCCCGGGGCCGTATGGACTCACGCTTGTGTCCTGCTGGTCGAGTCGCGCTGACAGACGATCAACTTCGGCCTTCGCCTGAATCTCGGCCAGTCGTGACGTCATCAACTGGTCGCGCAGTCGCCCCGCATCTTCCCCTCCGCCAGCAGCACCGCCCCCTCCGCCGCCACTGGCCCAGCTGAGCAAACGACGCGCGGCCGTCGGTGTGCGAGTCACTGCTTCTCCGCCGCTGCCGGCTGCGCAAGAAGAGAAGTCGCCAGCGCCGGCACAGCGAGGCTGACTGGTCGACGGCGCGTTGTGACTGCCACCGCTTCCACCGCCGGCCGCACCGTCCCACTCCTCCAAGCGAAGCTTCAATTTCTCCTTCTCCTGCAGCCACAACAAACGACAGTATGGAAAGTGTCGAAAATATGATGTTTTATGTTATTAGTATTAATTATAGGCAAATCCAGTAGCATGAGAAGAGTGCAAGCACTATTACCACCCTGCGGTGGCCTCATGTACACCGAAGGCGCCCAAAACATGTAGAGAAAATTTGAGAAATACGAGTTTAATTAGAAAAATGAGAGCCTAAATGAATCGCTAAATAAAAGCGGACTATTGCAACAATGCAGGCCATCATTTGATCAACACAATCAGGAGCGGCAGGCAGATGAGCACCTCGAGATGTCGCTTCCACATGATATTCAGGTCGGACACGGCTTGTTGTAGCTGCTGCAGAGCCTTGAGAGAATTACTCTCACGCTCTGCCGCCGCACTCAGCTGCTGCTCCATGCTCTCAAACCGCTCTTTCTCGCTGTCAGCGCTGGCACTCTCCACCTCCTGACAGTACAAACACACACACACACACCGTACCGTACTGTAAAACCAGTGGTTCATAACCTGGGTTCCATTCAACCCCAGGGGTTAGGTGAGTCAGTTTCAGAAGTTCGGCGGTTTGTTTCAGCCACTCGTATGCTTTATAATGTCAAGTATCGTAAGTCCCGGCTATTAATCACATGACACTTTTCAGGCCTGAAATACTAGGTTTTTACTAGTACGACCCAATAAGCTCGCACGAAATTTGAACTTCCTCCGGTAGTATTTTGATATTGCTCTGTTTGTTCTACATAAACAGTATGTTGAAAAAACGCCCCTTCCTATTATTTACGCGTTAATTTACGTTTTTCATCAAACTTTTGCACGTATTCGTACTATATTAACATTCATATAATTCATACCATAATGAAACTTGTTAATTTGGATAAATAAACCATTGGCAGACTGAATTTTTAACCCTGAAATAGCTGTGGCCACCTTGAAGCCCACCATGGAAAACATGGAGTAGAATCATGAATTAAATGGACAGACACTGCCCCCAATCTAGATTGACCAGTGCATGATATGGGAGCTCGCCTGTTGCAGACTGTTGCACTGATGTTGCAGCTGCTTGATACTGGCCTCTCCCTCGGCCTGGTGCAATCGCACATCAACCAGCTGCTCCTGCAAGCAATCAATCAACTCGTCCTTGCGCTGCGACAACTCAGACTTGAGAGACAACGCCGACTGCTCACTGTCCTCACCGACACCCTGCCTCAGCAAACAAACACACACACACACATACACACATAGAGACAGAGACGAATGAATGAATAGTAGAGAGAGCAGACAGAGACAGGGAGAGAAAGAGAGTGATACAGAATTAATGCACCATTTTCAGATCAGCAGTCAAATCTAGCAGTACCCTTAGAGTTTTGAAAGCTATATGAAAAAATAACCACACAAACGACGTACTTACAAAACTTAATATTAACTTAATATAATAATTACTTAATATAAACTTTAATATTCATATATACAGCTTAAAGTTACTGTAAGAAGATCAAGCAAAACGCTTTTTTCCGGGTTGAAATGTAAAGCACAGGTAAAAACAGGTATTTTCTTTAATTGTTCACAGAAATCCTCGCAGCCCTTAGAAACCAAGCTCGCACTCCCTAGAAATTCGAGCAGACCCGGCGAAAAACCCCTTGGGTAGAGCGGAGAGTGGAGTAGGAAATAGAGAGAGAGCGAGATGAACAAGCGACTGACAGACTCGCTGGACATTTGATGACACAGTGCTTGAATGCGCAGTCGAGCCGCCTCCAGTTGGTCTCTGGTGGCCAGACTGTGATGGCGCACGGCCTCCAGCTCGCGCCGAACCACGAAGCTGTGCTCTGCCTCCTCGGCACACGATACCTGGCCGCGCACCAGACGTGCGGCCAGTGAGGCGCACTCGCCCTCCAAATAGTCAACCTGCTGCCGCAACAGTCGGTTCTCCGTGCGCAAACGCTGACACACAAACACACACATAACATAACATACATAACACACACACACATAACATACATATAATCACACACATAACACACACACACACACACATAATACACATATAAACGCTGACACACACACACACACACACAACATACATATAAACGCACATACACATAACATACACACCCACACACCCACACATACATAACATAGATATAAACGCTGACACACACACATAACATACATATAAACGCACATACAAATAACATACACAAACATAACATACATATAAACACACACACACACACACACACACAACATACACACAAACATAGCATACACATAAACACACGCACACACATAACATACATGCAAACGAACATACACACACATAACATACATATAAACACACACACACACACACACATATAACATACATGTAAGCTCACATACACATAACATACACACACACAAAACATACATATAAACACACACACATAACATACATGTAAACTCACATACACATAACATACACACACACAAATACATAACATACATACACACATGCACATACACACACGTACACACATACAGACACATATATATAGGCACAAACAAACAGGCATACACAGACACCCACACCCATACACATAAGGACATACACACACGTACATATCTAAAGACACATACACACATAACATACACACACGATGGAAGTGACTGTTCTACAAAGCACCCACAATACTAGCTGTCACATGTGTTATTCGCCGCCAAATCTGTTACGCATTTAAGCCGAGAGAAAGCACACTTGCATATGTTACAACACGCTTGGTGATGGCCAGCTTCGGCGCATATAAGATGACTGACCCGCAGTTCCATCTGGTCCTCATGTTCCTTGGTCTTCATGGCCACATACTCCTTCTCCAGCTTCTTCATGCGTCGCGCGCTGTACTTGACAGACTGCGCCAGCGCGAAATGCCGCTCCAATTCGCCGTCGAACTTGACCGGCATGTCCTTCTGAAAGTACTGCCAACACACACACACACACACACACACACACACACACACACATACACACACACACATGTGTGTGATATATTCATTGTGTGTGTTTATAATGAATGCCGTTTAATAAATGTTTTTAATGAATAGCGCACTTGCCAAAGTGTTCGATGTTCAAAGTTAGTTATTAGTGTTCAAAGTTGACTCAGTTGGTCAATTGCATGAGATCCTCAACTATTTTCGGCCTATTCAATTACAACACACAAACCTTAATGAAAAGTATATTACGTTAAATATAACTTTTCACATATTTATAATGTTTACATTTTTCGTGTATTGTTATTTATTTGCTATGCTGATTTTGATGATCACATACCCAATGAACTGAACTCAGCAGAATTATCGGGGGTTATAATTGCATATTCATACCCCCCAGCCAATTTGTTGGGTGTTTTATATATACCACTCACCCGCAACATGCCCTCCATGTCTAGACTGAGCAGATCGGCTTGACCAACAATCAGAATGGCCAGCGACAAGCGGAACACCACCTCGACACCGTCGGCCAGAAACCAGTCCATGACGCGCTCGGCGGCCGCCAGAGAAAGCGACGTCGTGAACACAGTCAGCAGCCACGAACTGGCGTACATGGACGCGTGAAACGACTGCGATCTGAAGTGTGCGTGCAGCTCGGGCACTTGCTCCTGATGTCACGAGCAAGCACACACACACACACACACAAACACACACACACACACACACACACACACTTAGGTTAAACAAATAGCTTAGCTTTCCTTATAGATGTATAAATGATTGAAATAGTTTAAACATTGAAACCGTTATGGTCGTAAATATGAATTAATTCAAGAGGGAGATTGATAAAAGAGGATATGGAGACGCGACAATCCGAGCCTAGCTCAATTGCCGTGATCACAATTAGCGGAGTATAATTAGCTGAGTATAATTAGCTGAGTACAGGCAAACACGAAACACGTGCAATTTGGTCGTGTCAGTTATTGATGGTTGCGATACAATACGGCGACATCAACCACTTTTTAGTTAGAGGTTTTCGTTGTGTGTGTTTATGCTTCTTGTATCTTATCTTCTTGCTGGATTAGTGATTTGCAGGGTGGGTTCTGGGTATCGCGCGGCGGTGATCGGTTGTCGTGTTGAGAGGTGAGGATGTGTGCGTGTGTGTGTGTGTGTGTGTGTGTGTGCGTGTGCGTGTGTGAGGAGAGTGGTGTTCCGAGTGTGATCGCAAGTGGTGTGGTATTGTAGGCGCGCGTGGGACAGCGGTGTTCTTCTGACGCGCGCCTGTTTTAATCAATAGATTTTGAATCGCAGTGTAAGTTCTCTTTTACACACTTACACACTAAAGTAGAAACGATACCAGTAATTAATATGTACAAGATTGATTATTGACAAATTACCTGTACAAGCGCTTCAAGTTGGTGAAGGCAAACTCCCAACTCAGCCATGGACGGCTTGAACATCTCTCGCATCCGATAGTCTTCCATTAGACGCACCAGAACGGCGAAAGATTCCTCTTCGGGCATCTAGCACATGAATGTCGTGAGAAAATCAATCACAACATTGGCTATGCTATCGAAGCCCCCTGAACATATATCGGATATATGCTATCAAAGTTCACTGGACATTCGTTAGATGAAAGTTTAGATGACATTCGTTAAAACCAACTTCAGCAAAAAGGCACCATGTAGAATATGCGAGACGCTATAAAGAGAAAAGGTAGCATCAAATACGGAAAACGATACAAAAACTAAATGATATATCAAAGAATCCATCAGACATGATGCAGATACACATCGAGACAGCGAAACATAAATGCAATCGGTATTACTCAAAGGTTATATGGATGTGTCGAACAAGTGGATACGTGAGATGACCTAGGATCCAGGATCATAATATCCAAGAGTCATCAAGACTAGGGTGTCATGGTTTAGTAAAAATCTTCCGAAGAAGCTGAGTTTTCTATGTGGAGTTGTGAAATAAGCGCCATCAACATCCGCACCTGCATCAACAGCAGTCCCACGATGAAGGCCGTGCCCTGGCAGTAGCCAACCTCGCGATCATGCAGGGAGTAGGCCTTCATCACATTGAACAAGCTCTCCTGGCCCATACCGTCCTTCTCCTTGAAGAACTCGTGCTCGGGGTAGGTGCGGGCAATATCGCGTCGGATCGACTACAACATCAGCACCATATTTCGGTGTCATTTCGACTCCGTGACATGCCGGGAGTGGATTGAGTTCTGCATTACTCAACAGAACCGTAGCAACCACCCAGAGGTCAGAGCGGAGAAAAGTTCCCGACAGTGCCCGTGAATCAGATGAGAAGATGAGCAAACAATGCTTACGTACATAAGTTGTTGGATTAATACGTACCACGAATTCACCCTAACTTCATAACAAGTTTGGAAGAAACAAGTTCCCGGAAACCACAAACACACACACACACACACGCCTGATGAATACATATTTTCAACATTATAGCCAAATGAATACACAAATACTCAATATTCCGAGACATAAGACATTATGATAAGAATATATAAAACATTTGCTGATAGACCGAACGCCGTTCGCATACTAATTCTGTCCTGGCGACAATACGACGAAAAGCGAAGTCAACAACCAAACTCTGTTCATTTGAAATATACGAAAACATGAGTAGCATAGCAATTACGCATCACCGAATTGTATGCATGTGTATATTGACTGTGTGTGCGTGTGTAGCCAATCGTGAAGTCTTGCATTTAGTTCCGCTAATAGCCACGTTCGAAGTAACAAAGATAGAGACAGTGTGTGTGTGTGTGTTTGTGTGTGCGTGAGAGGGATGTGATGAATGATTGGGAAAGAGAGAGAGAGAGAGTTGGAGCAACGGAGAGAAAGAAAGAGAATAGGATAAACGGAGAGAAAGTGTGCTACAGACAGAATTTCGCGCGAGTGCACGGGTTGAGCTAGGTTGATGATCAATACTCCGTACCGAATCAGCCCCGCCAACTACGCTACCAGCTAGATCAACATCACATCTCATCTCATCTCTGTCAACGAGATGAGATGATCATATTGATAATTGAATTCGTTAATGTCAATGTAACAAATATAATTCGGCAAAAAACACACAAATCGAAAAATTCACAAAAAACAACAACTAAAATTCTGTGAGAAAATAAGAAGTTGAAAACAAGAAGGTAGAAAAATTGAACAAGCAGAAGAAACAATAAGAATAATAATAATAAACATAATAATGGTAAACATATAAATATGAATAGCTGATATCACACAGAAAAGATATTCAAAAGATTGGCAAACATTTATATGAACAAGCACACCAAACCAAATAGTGGAGCAAATACTAGAAAGACAAGTATAAGAGAAAAGTGATAAGCGAAGAGCAGCACAAACAAGTTTCTAACTGAAATTGCAAAATCTAACTATAAATAAGTAGGAGCTAATGTAAATTTTGGCCCACATATTGCGCTCAAGCACCCCGGTGAACATCACATGTTTCCAGAGCGGATGCGAGGTCTTATGAGGCATCCCGAAGGCAATACTGGGAGCCCCATTATAAATGAATCACAATTATAATAGACGTCTGACTATGGGAAAATGCAGTTACGAGAAGCTCCTCGGTCTGCATTAAGCTGGGGACTTTTATGCGCCACTTTATGACAAGTTTTAATATCATGCGTGATACAACGGGGTCCTCCCGACCAGGGAGTTGCTACGGCCTGAACATTTCAACCACACAAACAAAAAATAAACTATATAATAACACACGCAATACGCGCATAACCACACGCTAATTATGGTTAATCCACAATATATGGTTCGGTCACGCACAGAACATCGATAATAGGAAATAAAGGCAATGCAAAAAAGGCAGCAATAACAAAAACACGACAACAAAAACATACACCAGCAAGGAGGCTAGCCAACCACAAAAACCACACACAAACAAACACAAACACATTTACAGAAGACCATTCCATGGAACCTGCTCAATAATATAAATCAACATTTATGTTAGCGTGTATTTGTGCTTGTGTGGATATGCAAATCACCTTTTCACAGGCTGAGGTGGCCTTGATGTAGTGCGCATACTTGGTCTTATCGGGGCTGTTGTGCGCTTTACACAGCAACTGCCATACAATACCGCGAAAATGGTGTGGTATTCCACGCCTCACCATCTCCTGACCACACACACACACACGTGTGTGTATAGGAATGCAGCCAAGCACAAGGCTGTCATAAGTGCGCGTGTGTGAACGTGTGTGTGTGTGTGTGTGTGTGTGTGTGTGTGTGTATGTGTGTGTGTGTGTGTGTGTGTGTGTATGTGTGTGTGTGTGTGTGTGTGCGAGCGTGCCCACACAAAAACGCAACAATCGGACACACAACGCTCGTAAAAACAGCCACAAACACACGCATACACACAAACACTAACAATCTGCGTCTTCCTCCAAACATTGTTCATTATTTTCCTTCCACACCTCCTCTTTCTCCATTCGTTCTCTCTCAATTCTCTTTCCCGCGCGGTGGTTTTCCTCGATTAAGAACGGTACAAACGTTAATAAACGTGGTATATATTGGTACACACAGTGAAAATTACGATTGATATCACATTGATATAATGTATGGATACCTTGACTTCAGCGTTCTTTTTCTTCCAGTGCGTGTCCCATTCGTTGACCAGCCGACCCCAGCGCAGCCAGGCCTCCTGTTCGGGAGCAGCATCGTCATCGCCAGCGGCATTACACCCACCTGTTCCGCCACCACAAGCTGTGCTGTTGCTGGAATCGGACGAGAGTCGACTCAGCTCCGACACGTTCGACAATGAATTCAGACTCTTCGTGTCCGACTCGATCATCCTTCGATCATGTGAACACACACAGAGAAAAACAGCAGATAGAATCCGAGGTACTGCAATGCGGACCGGAATGTTGATCAGCCAGAGAAATCAAAGCACACGAACACGTAACCCCTCTTATATCCCAGAATGAATTCCATAGGTAAATTTATTGTGAAAATCAAGAGCAGAATAGGAAACACGTTCGGGAAAGCTGATGCTTCATACACGGCACACTGTTGAGAGGAGAAAATATCTTCGGAGAGCACTTGAAGTGTAATTAAGAAGGATCCAACGCTGAAAGACACCTGATTAAACGGGTGAACGGGATAAACGGATAAACGGGAAATGGATTATCATAACTGCTCTTCTCTTTGAACCCACACTTCCCACATTTCCATTCTCTTCTTGGTCATAGCCTAAAAGCGATGGTAAATCGCTCTACCTTTCAAGGACTTCTACATCAGGGGTTATTAACCGGGGTATTCACACTACTTGAGGCTCTGAGACCCAGAAGCGAGGGACGCGATACTGGGTTCTAGCATACATTATTAATGCTTTATAAATAATAAAATTATCAATGGTCATGTTTTTTCCTGGTAATCCGTATCTGAGGTACAGTAAACTCAAGCGATTGAAATACCTGTGGATCTGGAAGACATACTTTCAAATAATAGGATTGGTGATAATTATTTGAACCGTCAAGCAAGTCGGAGGTATGGGACCGTATTCGACAATCGGTTGGGGATATGTAACCATCAAAAGGTTGATAACCCCTGTTCTAGACTCTGCTGATGCCGGGCAACCAAGCACAACCAACCAACATGGAAGCGCCAAACAAAATACGCTCGGAAACGGTACGTTCTCAACGACGACTATCAGTGAATTACATGACAGTGACACACACACACACATACACACACATACACATCTAGCTACCAGCTTTCTAAGTAATTAAGAGAAAGTTAACAGCGGATACCGCAAAACACATACACAATACACATACCGTAAAGCACATACACAGCATACACCACAATTCAGCATTTACAAACATACACATACACACACACACACACACACACACACACACACATGCAGTAATTCAAGCATTAACGAACTGGTCACATACCAAAGGACTAAAGTCACTGACGAGGATTTGACGATCAAAACGTTTGACTGCCGTTGCTAGCATTTGTGCATTCATCACGTAAATCATATACGTTAAAAAGTTCAAATACCAAAGGACATTGGAATATTTATTAACAAACACCGAGATAGTACCAGGATCCTGTTTCGTAAAAACACAATCATGACGTATTTATCCGACATAATAACGAATGTTTTCCAATTGTTCTTGGATTCATATTAGCTGCAATCCCCACACTTCCATACACACACACATACACACATATACAAGTGTGCAGCACGAGCCATAACCACAGCAAGAGAAGCGAGGTGCACAGAGAAAATACAAGAAGACATACAGACACAAAACAAGACACAAGACAGCAAAACGTGCATGAACTGTATGAAATGGCCTCGAAATAGAACTGCCACACTTCCTCGTGGACAATTGCGAACACAATCGAAAACATCGACACACACACACACATACACACACATGCATACGCACGCACAAACTGTAGGGTATAACAACGTGCATGTTCTGCGAACACCATTTTCCTCCGACGCTGAAATGTGTGTGAGTGTGTGTGTGTGTGTGTGTATGCGTGATTGCTTGGTTTTGCATGCAGTAGAATGATGCCGATATGCACAAAACTTGTGGAAGTTTGCAGTTAGAAAGGAGATGTTGTACTGACCGCATGATCGTGTTCACGCTGGTCTGAAAGTTGAACTTTTATATGAAAACAATGTTCAAGTTGATTTACACCGAAGCCGCACCGACCAAAGTGACCACAACTGTCGCTGCTGGGCTGAATTTCAACACAACTTGAAAGCGAAACGCAAAAACCACTCTAAATCTGCAGCAACTGCGTGAACGATAACAGAACAGACCACAACTTGTCCTAGGAACCGCCGTCAAACGCTGTTAACTAGCACCGCACGCTAACACTGACAAGACCGAATCACAACTGATAGATCACACTATCTGAACTCTAATCTGAATCTGCAACCGCATACAGACACGAGTGGCTAGATACACAGAAGACCAATCTCAAAATCCGACTGGAACGGGTAGAGAGTGCAGAGTGGTGTCAAACACAGTTCGACCTATGCTTGAAAGGTGTCAACGGTAGCGTGACTGTGACCTTCAGCCGTGCATCGTTACCAATCGATCACACATCGATCACAGTCATGTATTAAATATCTGCTCACGAGCCGCACATTGTTACTGGACGCTCGAGAATGTTGTATCCCCACTACAGTGCACCCGGATATAAGAGAACCTCGGTCAAAAGATAGTACTTCTTCGGGCCCATCATATATACTTTACGTGTAATTTTCCCCGGGTATAACAGTTTTTTTCCACTACCGACAACTCTTATATCCAGAGTACGCTTATTGGTGGTGTATAATTGATTGCAAATATAAATTGACCACGTTATAACCAATATTCGGACTTAATTACGATATAAGACCAGCCACCCTTACTACCCTTATGGCTATGCATGAATGGTGTGCGAGACACTCCAATTTTGAGCTACAAAGTGGCATTGGAGTGGCAAAACTTGGAATACGTAAATAAACACGTCGATATATTGAGTTCGACACACAATGTTTACATTACACACTTCCATAGTGGTAGAATTAGGCTAGTCAGAAACAATTAACCCCGAAAATGTAATCAGCCCATTTAATATTTCACTGGAAAGTGGTTGTTTCGCTTCGATCTATCGAGGCGAAATTTATTTTATTGTGGGTTGCGTATATGTATGCACATACGTATGCATTTGCGTTCATATTTGTATGCATGCGCGTGTGTATGCATGTGCACGCTCTTGGAAGAGTGTTTGCACATCGTTGTATGCGCGTATGCACTTTGTGTACACGGAGACGCGTGCCCGTACATGTACGTACGTCTGCACTTGTGTGCACGGGGATGCGTGCCTGTATGTATGCGCGTATGTATGCTTCTTGTAAGATGACTCTCTTTGTCTCGATCGGGTGCGAATGACCTCGAGGCAAAGTGAACCAGTGGCAGCCATTGTGTGTAATGTGTAGGGCTCAGTACTCGGTGTGTATGCTCAGCTCGTGCTGAACGATTCTGTTTCTCGGCTAAGCCGAAAGATTGGCGACGCTCGGAACGCGTGAGTGCATGTCAATAATATTATATGTTTTTCTTGTGTTTCTACTTGCTGCTAGCATGTAACGTTCTGGATCGTGGATATTTATTATTGTATAAACAGAAATACGTTGTGTGTGTTTAGCCTTGCTATTTTTGTATTTTGCACGCAGGTTTAAACCTTCTGCCTTCTACCTTCTACGTTCTTCCTCCTCACTCTGCCCGTTGTTGGATGTCGAGGATAATTTCCTTCGTCTGATTTGCTTCGTCTGATTTCACATGCACGTGTGTGTATGTATGTGGAGCAAGTCAATAAAGGTTGAAACCCCGAGTCTCTAGCGCCAATATGCTGGACGCTTGAAAGCGTCAGTTCTACACGCGCGGAGCGTGACATTTAAACGCGATCCGTCTGGGGCGCGGTATTTATACGCGTCATCCTCTGGCCGGGGACGTGGTCCTGTTGCTGTCGGTCAACATTGCTGTGGTGGTCGTGATGACTGGCATGACTATATCGGCTCGACAGCGGTGACTGAGTGTAATTCATCTTGGTGCATCTGTTCATCCGGTGTCGTACGCTTCGGGTTTCGGTATTGTGAAATATTTTGTTTGTGTACCATCTCGTTTACCTTTGTATATTTCAAAGAGGAATTATCGCTATGGAAGTGATATTAGGTTAACATTTATTCGTTTGTTGTTTATGCTTGTCTGATCTCACAACTTTCATGAGTATTTCGCAATTATGGAGGCAAGATCTTTGAAAACAAGCAGAGCGATTTCCAAGGGCAGATTTACTCGGTTAGCTTCTAAAATTGAGGAGCAGCTGAAGTGTGAGACAGGTAAAGATTCACTGAGGTTAATTGACGAAATGTTTGAAGACCTCAGAAGTGTGTGGTCAGAAGTGCAGAGCAAGCACGAAAGTTATGTCATTTCACTGAGTGAATACGATGATTACCTCGAGAGTGAATGGATAGCGAGTCTGGAAGACGTATTCCATAACATCAGACGATCTGTAATACAGTTTAGCGAACGTGAGGCTCGAACTGTTGGCTCTAGTACCAAGTGATCCAACGTACCATCTGGTCCAACGCTGATACGATGCGATGAACACCGGCCGAGCGATGACTCACCGGCCGTGAGTGAATCTGACAGTGGCGTATCTAGAAACTAAACTATGCGAGTGACCATCTATAAGCTATATTTATTAGCTGCTATTCATCTAGCTATATTTATTAGTTGTATGTTATATCCCAACCTCATTACAGGTATACAGAGCCTAAGCTAACCAAGTCTAGCCTAACATAACCCACCTGACCCAACCAAACACTATCTAACCTAACCTACCAAAGCTAACCAGCCCTACCATAAACTCCACATAGCTGATAAAAATTGTCAAAGATGATCATTGACATAACTTAGTCTCTAGATACGACACTGTCAGATTCACTCACGACCTGTAGCATCGTGGCTAACGCTCGGTGTTCATCGCATCGCAGTAAGCGTTGGATCAGTTGGTACGTTGGGGTAAATGGTCGTAGCCCCGAACTGTTCAGTGTTCCACCAAAGATGAAAAAATTGATCAAGTTCAGTTGAAACTGCCACGTTTGGCGCTGCCAGTGTTTTCGGGTAGCATTAGGGAGTACCCGCGTTTCAAGACTGACTTCACCAGTCATGTAATGAAACAGTTGCAAGGAGATTCCGCAGCCTATGTGTTACGATCCTGTTTGAGAGGGCATGCCCTAAATATCGTTCGGAGCATAGATGATGTGCAGTCAATGTGGGACAGATTGGACAATGAATTTGGGGATCCAAGCAAGCTTGTTGAACATGTCATTACAGAAATCAGCAGATTCCACATCAAAAAGCCTGAAGATTTTGTGCAATTTGCTAACATTATAGAGAGGGGGCATAATGACCTTTGCAAAGCCAATCTCGAAAACGAAATTTCCAATTCAAGCACAGTCAGCGTTCTGGAAGCCAAATTACCTTCAGAGTTAAGGGCGAACTGGGCAATTGAAATTACTCGCGATGATTCTCCTGTAAATAAGTATGACAAATTTCCAGCTCTTCTGAAATTTATTCTACAACATAAAAGGGCAATCGAGTATAATTCCCACAAGTTGCGTAGTGCTCCACAGTTGACTAACAGGGAGACAATTCATGTCAGTAATGCAAGAACCAATGGGCCAAATATTCAGCCACAGCGTTGCTGGTTGCATAACACAACCACCCATGGTGTTAGCGACTGTAGAAGGTTCCTGCAAATGACAGCCGATGATCGACTAAGGTTAGTCAAAGACAAGAAAGCCTGTTTGTCATGTCTGGGCCTAAATCACTTGTCACGAAATTGCAGGAGAAAGGTTAAGTGCAGCGTTCAGAATTGTGAACAATCTCATCATGAATTGCTGCATGATGCGTTTCAAATGACTGATGTCAAAGTGCATACAGTTGCACAGGCTGTCTCGAGTGATCCTTCCGATCAATCACACAGTGAAAACACATGTCTCCTGCAGGTGATGAGATTGCCGACTGTTTCTCAAAAATACAGTCGAGTTAATGTGTTGTGGGATAGCGGCTCAACAGTCAGTCTCATAACATTCAACCAAGCAAAACGACTAAATCTCAATGGTGTCAGAACACGAATGCAGATCACCAAAGTGGGGGGCATTACGGAGAACATTTCTTCCGAAAAATATTGTTTGCCACTCAGGGACATGAATGGAGGAGTCTATTATTTTGATGTTTACGGTATCGAAAAAATTTCGAGTGCGATTGTAAGATGTGATTCCGGCGTTATGGCTGAGGCAAGAAACTTGTTTGGGAGTACACCCGATTTGCTGTTCCGTCCTTACGGCGAGATCGACGTGCTAATAGGCTTCAATTACGCTGCTTTACACCCCGTGACCCACAGGGCAGTGGGAAATTTGCTTCTCATGCGAAATGTGTTTGGTTCCTGTCTCGGTGGTACACATCCCACCATTCGAGAAGATGTGTCGCACGTTGAGCAGATTAGATGTCAATCCAATCACGCTTTGTTGAGTGTTAGAGAGTTTTTTGATATTGAGTCAATGGGCGTAAGCTGCACTCCGAAATGTGGGGGCTGCAGGTGCGGAAAGTGTCCTGCGGGTGGGAAAGATTACACCCTAAAGGAAGAGAGAGAGTTAGCTCTTATCGAGAGTGGCATAAAATTCGAGGGGCACTGGGTTGCGAGTTACCCATGGGTAAAAGATCCCAACGACCTGCCAAACAACAAGGTGGTAGCACTCGGGTGTCTAAAGTCACTGGAGAAAAGATTGATGAAAACCCCGGATGTAGCTCAACTATACGATAGTCAAATTGAAGATATGGTCAGTCGTGATGTGGCAAGAGTATGTACGTCTGATGAGTTAAATAGTTACGTGGGTCCTATTCATTATATAGGTCATCACGCAGTGCTAAAGCCGTGTTCGGGCACCACCCCCTGTAGAATTGTTTTTAACAGTTCGGCCAGTTTTAAAGGGCACGTGCTGAATGACTATTGGGCGAAGGGTCCAGATCTAATTAATAACCTGTTGGGAGTGATCATCCGCTTTAGAGAAAATCCATGTTTTCTCATTGGCGACATCAGTAAGATGTATCACGCAATTAGAATACCTCTGCGCGATCAGCACACACACCGTTTTTTGTGGCGTAGAATGCAGCAGGACGTCGAACCCACGACATATGTGATGACACGCGTGTCATTTGGTGATCGTCCGGCAGGCACTATCGCAATAGCTGCTCTGCGTAAAACAGCTCAAATGGCCCCACCAGAGCTTAATCAAGCTGCGCAGGTCATTCTGAGGAACATCTATGTGGATGACATAATGGACAGTTTCCCGTCAAAGACGGAAGCGGTAAAAGTATCCGGCGAAGTTGATGAAATCCTAAAGGAGGGAGGATTTGAAATAAAGAAATGGACTGTCGGTGAATCACAAAACGAGTGTGCTTCCAAAGTGAATTTTCTCGAGGAGGGCAGTGCAGAAAAGGTTTTAGGAATTAGGTGGATGAAAGATGAAGATGCTTTTACATTTAATGTAAACTGCAAATATGTGTGTGTCAGTGACGATGTGTTGGACTCACAAAACCGATCGGGGCAAATTCTTACACGTCGTATTGCTTTGTCCCAGGTGAATTCCATCTATGATCCTCTTGGATTAGGGACTCCGTTCACTCTTGGGGCGAAAATTCTCATGAGAAAATCCATTGTAGCTAATGGGCACCCACTTTTATGGGATGAACCATTTGATGCATCCCTGAATGGCATGTGGTATGCATTTTTCGCCGATGTTTCAGAGATGCGAAATCTATGTTTTCCCAGAAGCTTGAAACCAGCCAATGCACTTGGTAACGCAGACTTGATCGTATTTTGTGACGGGTCCTCAGACGCTTACGGTGCGTGTGCATATATTCGATGGCAGACCGAGACAGGCGTGTTTTGTCGCTTGATTGTGGCTAAAAACCGAATTTCTCCTATGAAGGCTCAGACTATTGTGAGATTGGAGTTGTGTGCGGCCGTGCTAGCAGCTCGCCTAAAGAGCTTCATCGAAAATGAGACGCGCTTTGTTTTCTCTCAAGTTTTCATGATAACTGACTCTGAAATAGTGCGGGCTATGATACAAAAGGAATCATACGGATTCAATTCATTCGTCGCTGTGAGAATTGGAGAGATACAATCCCTCACAAAACCAGAGCAGTGGTATTGGGTAGACGGCGACAATAACGTTGCTGATTGGGTTACACGTCCCAAACTGCCTAGAGAGCTCCACAGCGAGAGTGTATGGCAAAATGGGCCACAATTTGTTTATCAGCCTAAAGGTGAATGGCCAACAAAGCGGAGAACATACAGAGGTGAAATGCCAGAACGAATTAAACACTGTATGACGGTTACTGTTCAGACGAGCAGTGTTGAGAACTGTATCGTTGTGAATCGATTTTCCAGTTATATCAAGTTGTTAAGAGTAACCGCTCGTGTTTTGTCAGTTTTCAAACGGAGAACAAAGCCATCTTTTGCTAATGCTAAGTCACTACCAACGCAAGCATTAATCACAGAGGCTAAAGCTTTATGGGTTAAATCTGTGCAAGCAAAAATGGGTGATGTAATGCATAAACACGCAAACTTGTGTCCCCGCGAGGAAAATGGGATTATTGTGGTTGGAGGTCGAGCTAGGAAACACATGGCATGTAGTTCAGACAATAAGATGTTGTCACTGTTGTCATCTGATCACCTATTTTCTGAGTTGTACGTGAACTATGTGCACACTCTAAGTCATTGTGGAGTTTGTACAACGGTAGCCAAATCGAGGCTTGAGTTTTGGATATGTGGTGTGAGCAAACTAGCTAAAAGGATCTGTCGCGCCTGCGTGATATGCAAACGTCTGAGAGGATTAACAGAAGCGCAAGTAATGGCAGACCTGCCTATTGAGAGATTAAAACCGGCACCAGCATGGTCGTATGTCAATCTTGATTTATTTGGGCCTTTCATTACGCGAGGAGAGGTCAATAAAAGATCCCGAGGTAAAGTGTACGGTGTAATTTTCACGTGTATGTTGTGTAGAGCAGTGCATATCGATCTTGCAACTGATTATTCTGCCAGCGGATTTCTCATGGTGTTGAGAAGATTCGTTTCATTGAGGGGATTTCCGATCAAGATATATTCGGATTGTGGCACGCAGTTAACTGCTGCAGATAAACAGTTGAAAGAGGTTCATGAAGCCATAAAATCAAATGATGTTGCTGACTTCGGAGATGACACGAAAATTCAGTGGATATTTTCGCCTCCAGACTCTCCATGGTACAATGGGTGCGCTGAAGCATTAATCAAATCAGTAAAACGCGCTCTCAGTTTCGTAGTTGGACAGCAAATACTAACTTTCCCCGAGCTCCAAACAGTGATGTTCGAGGTTGCTAACCTATTGAATGAGCGTCCTATCGGTCATAAACCAACTGACCCGAGTGATGGCAATTATTTGTCACCGAATAATCTATTGTTGGGGAGGACAACACGCAAAGTCCCTCCTGGCGTATTGGATCCGCATCCCAACCCCAGAATGAGATTTCATCTAGTGCAAAAAATCACAGATGATTTTTGGAAGAGATGGATCAGATATTTTTTCCCTTCGTTGCTCATTAGAAAGAAATGGCACACGGAGAAGCGCAACGTCATGATTGGCGACGTCGTCCTAATACAGGACGTAAATATGCTGAGAGGAACATGGAAATTGGCAATTGTCACTGAGGTGTACCCCGACGAAAGCGGTAAGGTGAGAAAAGCAGAGGTGGAGTATACTTTATCTCACAAAGAACAGGACGATAATCTAAAACGTATAAAAGTTGTGAGACCAATACAACGATTGATTGTCATTGTTCCTATTGATGAATGATTGTTTACTGTCATTGTATGGGTAAGAAATCGTATGTCGATGTATGGGCATAGATGCTACGATGTTGATGCTGAATGTTTAATGTTCGATATATGTTGTTCTTGCTATATTCAATCGATATTTGGCGTGAATACGTTGATTCTCGATGTATAATTTGTCGGCGGGGAGTGTTTCGCTTCGATCTATCGAGGCGAAATTTATTTTATTGTGGGTTGCGTATATGTATGCACATACGTATGCATATGCGTTCATATTTGTATGCATGCGCGTGTGTATGCATGTGCACGCTCTTGGAAGAGTGTTTGCACATCGTTGTATGCGCGTATGCACTTTGTGTACACGGAGACGCGTGCCCGTACATGTACGTACGTCTGCACTTGTGTGCACGGGGATGCGTGCCTGTATGTATGCGCGTATGTATGCTTCTTGTAAGATGACTCTCTTTGTCTCGATCGGGTGCGAATGACCTCGAGGCAAAGTGAACCAGTGGCAGCCATTGTGTGTAATGTGTAGGGCTCAGTACTCGGTGTGTATGCTCAGCTCGTGCTGAACGATTCTGTTTCTCGGCTAAGCCGAAAGATTGGCGACGCTCGGAACGCGTGAGTGCATGTCAATAATATTATATGTTTTTCTTGTGTTTCTACTTGCTGCTAGCATGTAACGTTCTGGATCGTGGATATTTATTATTGTATAAACAGAAATACGTTGTGTGTGTTTAGCCTTGCTATTTTTGTATTTTGCACGCAGGTTTAAACCTTCTGCCTTCTACCTTCTACGTTCTTCCTCCTCACTCTGCCCGTTGTTGGATGTCGAGGATAATTTCCTTCGTCTGATTTGCTTCGTCTGATTTCACATGCACGTGTGTGTATGTATGTGGAGCAAGTCAATAAAGGTTGAAACCCCGAGTCTCTAGCGCCAATATGCTGGACGCTTGAAAGCGTCAGTTCTACACGCGCGGAGCGTGACAGTTCACCGCACCGCACGCTAACACTGACAAGACCGAATCACAACTGATAGATCACACTATCTGAACTCTAATCTGAATCTGCAACCGCATACAGACACGAGTGGCTAGATACACAGAAGACCAATCTCAAAATCCGACTGGAACGGGTAGAGAGTGCAGAGTGGTGTCAAACACAGTTCGACCTATGCTTGAAAGGTGTCAACGGTAGCGTGACTGTGACCTTCAGCCGTGCATCGTTACCAATCGATCACACATCGATCACAGTCATGTATTAAATATCTGCTCACGAGCCGCACATTGTTACTGGACGCTCGAGAATGTTGTATCCCCACTACAGTGCACCCGGATATAAGAGAACCTCGGTCAAAAGATAGTACTTCTTCGGGCCCATCATATATACTTTACGTGTAATTTTCCCCGGGTATAACAGTTTTTTTCCACTACCGACAACTCTTATATCCAGAGTACGCTTATTGGTGGTGTATAATTGATTGCAAATATAAATTGACCACGTTATAACCAATATTCGGACTTAATTACGATATAAGACCAGCCACCCTTACTACCCTTATGGCTATGCATGAATGGTGTGCGAGACACTCCAATTTTGAGCTACAAAGTGGCATTGGAGTGGCAAAACTTGGAATACGTAAATAAACACGTCGATATATTGAGTTCGACACACAATGTTTACATTACACACTTCCATAGTGGTAGAATTAGGCTAGTCAGAAACAATTAACCCCGAAAATGTAATCAGCCCATTTAATATTTCACTGGAAAGTGGTATCAAGGACAACTTTGAGCGTAGAGAAAAGAACAACGCATAAGCTTGACTAGATTTCACCAAGGACAAGTGATGTTACAAAACGAAAAAATTAGGAGCTAATGTGGGTCAGAAGAAGCAAAAAAGTGCGGAATAACGATACGAGAAACCCGAAATAAACGATACGAAACAATTTAGAAACATGTGAAATCTAGCGAAAACAAGAACCTGGTTGAGAAACAGTGGTTGAGTAGTCGACCGCATATCAACGTGTACAGCATGACCAAACAAATATGATTAACCACACGATTATTGCGAAGGACCGAACAAACAAGTCTGATGTCCGGACAAACTTGCAGACAACAAGATCCCACTGGCCCAAACCTACAGCCAAAACAGTGGTTCGTAACCTTTTTGGAGGTACAGAACACCAAAAGTTCTACCATGCATTCATCGAATTTCCTTTAGTGTGTGAAGTATTATAAGAAAAATCACAAATCCCATACGATCAAGACAGTCACACCAGTAGGCTACTACTGAGTGGACCGAGTTGCTTGCAGCACAGATATCAAGACCAAGCGATGTGGCGTGATTAACTGCAGCCAATGATGACCAAGCAGAGCTTAACGTCACGAATCATACGAGTGAGTGAACCAAGGCGCCGAACACCTTAAACTGACTCACCGAACCCCTGGGGTTCGACCGGACCCAGGTTAAGAACCACTGCGCTAAAAGCTTCAGCGTGCAGTGGCGCCGGGAACATTGACCCACCTGTTGGCCGCCTCCATGGTGGCGAGCAGTTTGACTTCCTGCTCGCTGAACTGATTGTTGTTGTCGGGCGGACAATGACACGACTCGGTCTCCATGAAGAAGTCACCGTGCCACTGCAGTGAGCTGGTCAAGGTCCGAGAGACCTCGGCACGATCCAGACTCGACCAATCAATGGTTCTGTCAAAATTGAGCGTGCAGAGTGTAAACATCATGCAAACAACATGCCTTCACACGTCCACACAAACCCATGTCGAGAATTATGCAAGCGGACACACCCTGAAGCGTGCAGTGAATGTGTGAAGTCTTCAGTGGAATCTCATAAAATGAGCGCGTAAAACCTATCATAATGTGTTGTTTGGAGGCATTAAATCATACGCCAGTAATGGGAAAACTGGAAATGTTTCAATAGAAAGTTATCATTTCTAGTTTAAATGTTGGGAATAAATATCCAATAATAAATATCAATTAATCCCATTGCATAACTACCACAACAATAAAATACTATCCAATGGAAAACCTATACAAATCAGTTGAAAAATAAAAACATTTTCCGGAGAAAAATAATTACATTTTCATGATTCTGATAAAAATATCAAAGTATAGCATAAAATCGAAAATATACAATCAATGAGATAAAGTCACTGTTGACAGCAATATATAAGAATCAAATTCTAAAACTTGCGAAAGTGAATAAAGTTTTCTTTATAAAACTAACTAATCCCTGTAAAAATAACCACCTCACGCCAAGACACATTGATGAAAACAAATACATCATCATGATAATCATCAGAAACTGGTAGATATTTGAGCAGCAATGCTGCTTTGGACGCATGCATCCATGTATGTCACCTCAAAATCTTCAGACTCAATTCTTCGGCACCTTTCTTTGGCATTTTGCGCTCTTCCATTGTCACTTTCTACATTGTGTTCAACACAAATCAAGCCCAAACAAAAAACAACACCAATACACTCATATGCATGGCCCATACGGCTTTATGCAACCAATCGAAACAGCCCTCAGCATGATGCCCCCTCTCGTGAAGTACTAAGACAATGTCGTGACCCACACATACACACACACACACACACACACACACAGACATAGGTCATGGTCGCACAACCAACTACCGACGGAACAATGCAGTGAAACACACGCAGATCCCAGCTCATCGATAAGAGCACCACTGAAGCAGAAACATCTCTCTCGACGTCGCAGCCAGCAGCCGTCAATAAAATTGCAGACACACACCCGACACACACACATACAAACAAACAGATAGACAGACCGCTGGCCCGTATGCCAGCGCGAACAAAAGATGACTATAATGAGAACAAACGACATGAGCTCATAATAGATTACGCGCCGCTGATGAAACGTCCCATCATTAGTGACAAGTGAGAAAACAGTGAGCTTTGAGTTGATGATAGAGTAGCACAGTGCAGACATCCCTACATCTCAAAACATCAGTGGTCTGAATCACTGGTCTGACTTCCCCACTTCTTAATGAGCCAACTCTTCATTTTCCACAACAGCGCTAATAAATACCGTAAATGTAGTGTTTCACCAAATATAATGTCAGAAAGTTACTGGAAACCAAAACCAGCGAATTAGAATTAATAAAGACACACATTTGTCCCTCTGTCCGACCTTTGATTCCCTCCATTCTTCACAAGTGGAGAATTCCTCACAGGTTACGTACCACTGGCCAACCCTGCACTAGCGCCGGTGAAATTCACAACTAACTGAGTCAAATTCGCAATATGATAAGAAGAAGCTTCAAAAGACACAATACACACCGGTATTCTGTTTTACTGCCGACAAATATTCACACCACCAACCGACACATCACCGGAAATCTGAGCGAGGAAGTTCGTTGATCTGTCGGCCTGCATTGCAAACACGCCTTAAAATATGCGAATTACGTGGCCGGAAACTGAGATTTACCAAGAATTAGCATAATTCTCATTAAATCTACATGCTGCAGCATGCACTTTTCCAGAAAAAGAGAATACAGGAGATACAAGATGATAGGATAGATAAGAAATCAGCATCCGCAGTGTGTAATCGGTCCACATTAAAACTTCGAAATGAATCGCAAATAGTCAACCCGCATCTGCCATCATTCTCAATGGAAATATTCTACGTGGTAGTTTCAAGGAATTAATACGAAGCAGCACAATAGTATGTGAGAGTTAGTGAATACCTTGTTTGAGGTCATTGGTTGAAAACTTGTGAAAACGTTGCCTTTCATTCCTTAATCATTAATTGCACAAAATCCACGCATACTTTGATGTGCATGTCTACAATATCACAACAGGAACAGCAGGCTCCACATTACCTGGATTAGCCATAGACCAGACACGCAACGAGGAAGCGAATTAGCACTTCTGTATACGGCGTCACACCCACACCAGGTAGAAGCAGGCAAATGAGAGACAGGCAAAGGATTAAATCAAGGCATTGCTCGTGCAAAGTTAACCGACACGCTAATCGCCGTATCACAGCAAGCACCCACGTGACTTGTACCCACGTGACATGTACAACGGACGCTGATGCATAGTGAAACGAACACGACTATTTTCAGCACACAGAATGCAAAGACACACAGAAAACAATAGCTCATTTGACGATATGTTAACTGCAAATAACACCTATCATATCATTAGCAAAATCACGTGCATACACGCTCGGCAAGCTCTTTATACAAACTGGAAAAATTCTGAGGTTGGCGATAAAGGTGAGGGCTTGGATAAAAATTGCTTGGTTTTTGTGCTGCTTAAGTAAGATATAATGGCTAATTCAGAAAGTGTTCATGGTCCAGGTCGGACTCTGTTATTCCCTCGTGGATAAAAAACGAATATCTTTCGGATATGCATATATTAGTATGTGATTTACTTCACATACTTCATGCATTAAAACAGCTCGAAAATTCACAATCACATACTCATTCACACGTGCACATATATTTATTTTTAGTGTGTGTGTGTGTTTGTGTAAGCACACACAGGAAATTTGGGCAGAATCATACACACATACATACATTCAAGTTCCTATAAACACACGAGAAGTGGATATGAAGAACAATTTTGAGTAGCCCACACGGTGCAGTAGAACACACAAGGAAAAAAGCAGAGGGGAGAGAGAAGTGTCTGCAGGAAAGAGCAGCAGACATGATGGCCGCAGACGATGACGAAACATGCGCATTCTTGCGTGCGCATGTGTATGTGCGTGTGTGTGCATGCTGGTCACGTGACGTGGAGGTCACTGCCGCAGGTCACACAGGCGCGCACAACACAGCCACACACAGACGGGGCTGCAAGTCACAGACAAGACTGTGTGTGCGTGCGTGTGTGTTATCAGTGATGATTGACGTGACAGAAGCACTAATACTAAGCTAGCTACCATCCAAGTGAAACCCTCAAGTTGAAGTACACATTCAGCATGAATATTCTGCATGATGAAATAATGAAATTGTTTGAATACTGAAGCCTTTTGATCTTTTGTAATGACCTTCCTGAAATCCTAGGTTGTAATTTAGAGTACTGTACCAGTAAATGCGCTGTTATTTAGTATTTGTAAAGTGATAATTAATATATTCACAGACATCGGCACCCATACTCGTAACACAACTCCACACATTCACGCTGACACCGTCACGCAACCTCACAGAGCGCACCCAATGCAAATGACTGAACGTAAAACGTAATGGTATTGTGATTAGTAAAGTAAGCGGCAATCGGTCATGAAAAATTGGTCAATGGTTCGACCAGATCAAAAACCAAGATCAAGTTTCTACAAGGTGAAAAGTCACATCGAAAAAGAACGGACAACCCATAAAACCCGACCAGAAATTTGAAAAACCTGGTATTTCTGCTATATGTACAGATATAAAGAGACTAAATGCTTATTCCTGGCCCATGGCGGGTGTTTGTACTCACAAGATGGAGAAAGAAGCGATGCTACTCACACAGTAGATCTCGTCTAGGGATGAATGATCAGAGGACGACGGACGGCTGGATAATGCATGAGCAGTGGATGAATTCCATACACGAGAGAAACATGAACACTGTCGAGTCTCGAATGAGGAAACGAATTGAAAATCGATTCTGGAAAATGTGCGTGAATCGGAAAACTCGTGACTTGAATGAATTTTTACCAGTTAAACAGCATTAATTCTTCTTTTTCCAGCTCTTCCAAGAAACAACGACCTTCATGGAAGTGTCTGAGGATATCATTACGAGAATTTGTCTTTAGTGTGAATTCTCGTGATGACAGAGCAGGATGTTTTGAGATCATAGTTTGCCCATAACTTCAAACACTGCTGGTGAATCAAAATCTGAAAGCTGATCGGAACAAACAATCGTAACCATAAGAAACTCGTAAGTCGAGACAATTCTGCCTGCCTGAAGAAGATGACTTTATATATCACTGCTCACACATGTTTGCCCGATGAAGACAGATTCGATGCACATGAAAGCTAAGCGTGCGTGCAGCAATCACACCAGTGCTGTGGTATCTTCCCTGCCGCAGTTTCAATGGACAAGGTTGCAAGGTTGTCGTCACCTCTCACTGACCACAAGTGTCTACCGAACTCCACCCTTGATTACGCCATCGCCTCGTGCTTGCTTGTGTGTGCGTGTGTATGTGTGTCGCACGGAGGTCACTCGGAGCTCAGCCTGGTGGTGACACATAACTTGTTGACCAGTCATTTTGTTGCGCGAGACGACACAGGTCATCGGGCATCACTGAAACTCACTCACATAATAAATTCAAGCCCGCGGCCGCAGTAGATCCGAACTGCAGCTGATGCGCGGTGATGAAACACCAGCGGTGGTGTGAAGGGAGCTCTCAAATTGCGTCGTCGTCCTTCCGGGCAAAATTCCAATTCCTCTCACAAACCTACGCCCACTCACGCTCGCTCACATAAACGCATATTTACGTCGTGATACGAGCTGTATGCCAGACGCATCGCGGTGATGTCGGGCCAATCAAAAATAACCGAGCCAGACGGCTAGAAAGAGGAGGCGACCAACACGAGAGATCGGGACGCGACAGCCACACGAGCACGGAAAGTGAAAGCTCTTTCTCTTGCAGCTCTCAGCGGCCAGACGACATTCAGCCGAGTTCGCTCGTGACTCGTCCAACTAAGGTCTTCCTTAATCAACTCACATCGACAAGACAAAGTGGAACACACACACACACACACACACACACACACACACACACACACACACACACACACACACACACACACACACACACACAGAGTCTCTCTCACTGGTCGATTCAGCTCGAGGACGTTGGATGTCGGACCGTCCGTGTCATGACATACAGGTCAGAGAGGTCATCATGCAATCACACCCAGTTAGTCAGGGAGGCGATGCCAAATCAGCGCTCGCCACACAAACACACACACAAGCGCGCGCAACTGAAAGAAAGTAAGTTGAAATGAAGCTCAGTGAACGCTGATGAAAACGGCCTGAGCGAAAAACTACGTAAAAAGCTATCGCTCAGTCAGTGAAGAATCAAAAAGGATGGCTGGGAAACAGCATGGAATTAAATCAATGTGGAGAACATCCCAATATTCAGTTGGACGCAATCGCAAAGCTAACACGAACACTATTTGAAAAAAATTACTTTCCAGTACAACACACACACACACACACACACACACACACACACACACACACACACACACACACACACACACACACACACACTGGAGCTGATAACAAACGAGTTAGAAACAAGCGAAACAAAATAACACGCTATAAGCAGCAAAGTTGCACAGTTTCCATTTCATGCTTACAGCTGAGCTGTTTGTTTATTGAACGGGAAAAACCATTCGGTCAGTTAGGCATATGAAACTAGTGCGTGGTCGCATATTAAACGTGGCATATGCAAATACACATGCAAATGGGGGCTTCACATGCATATGCATATGAGAATACGCGCAGTGGCAGTATTATCAGTGTTATATATATAGAGATAGACTGGTGGAATAAACAAGTCTAGCGAGACAAACGTTGTGAAGCTCAATCAACAGTGAAGAGCCACCACGAGCCCTCTGTTGTCGAGTACAATTAGTAATAAGATCAAGTCATATCTGCTCAATTTCTATATATAGAATCCAGGTGGTGCAGGAACTGACTGCTGATTTGAAAAGGGTGTGAACACTTAAAAACGATAAAAAGATTAAAGAGATTAAAGAGAACGATTAAAGGTTGTAGCCTAAGTGACAGCTGCTACACGGGAACAAGCCGAAGCTTATGAACACACAGGCGTGTCCCGTGCAGCTCGCTGCCACCGCAGAACCGACCCTCTCCACGCTATGGCGCCACGGACGGAAGACGTATTAGAGAGAGCCACCTCCCCAGAATGCATGGCACAACACATGACTGATATCTGGTACCATCATTTACTGCTGGGTGGACAGGGGCTGTTGGATTATAGAATTCGCTCAAGAAATTCTGCTCCGCCGGGTTTCGAACCACGGACCTCCCGCTTGTGAGTCGGGTGTGCTTACACTACATCACGGAGTCCACAAGGTTGAGGACCACTGATCTAGCCCGTGGATGTTTCTTTCAGCATTTTGTGTTTCTGCCATCGACGTGCCTTCCTTGCTTCCGAGTATGCTATTTTCGTTTTGTGATGTCTGTGAATCATTTGGACACTAAAACAAACACATACAGACTACTAGGAACAGCCCCGAATAGTACTGAAACACGTATTTGAAGACCAAGACGTATTTGAGACTTTCTCACTTCCACACCAGTCGTTAACAACCATGACGATCTAAGACGAATAACACAAATCACAATACCACTACCAATAGTAATCAACTAATTAATAAATAATTAACTACCAACAATACTATAGCAAAACAAACAAACACAAATGCCGTCAGCGAAAACTGGTTACGTGGAAACGAGCATTCTTCTGTGTAAAACTGCTTTGAACTTCCACAATGCTGACTGATGAAATTATATCATACATGACATGCTGTCACACGAAAATCATATGCGATATCAAAATGCCTACACAGTCCTTTTAGCGCAGTGACGGCGTCAGTAATTTCCCGTGAGGGGCCAGGGAAAAATATACGTGGACTGGGCGAAACATGAGGAACTTTACTCGAAATGTTCATAATCAAGATTTTTTGGGGCGAGGCTCAGGAAGGTTGGCACATTTTTCAAGTAAGTGGTAGCTCACCAAGCCCCCCTGGTGCCGCCACTGTTGTGAAGCCTATTGACACCTTGACAAAAATGGTCTGACTAGCATCATGATGGTGTGATTATGATAATGATCAGATGATGATGTTTATATACTTTTATATTATGCTCATAAATGTTTGTATGAACACACAGTGGCGGACGGGGGCAGCTTGAAGATTAAAAGATTGAAATTAAAAGTTGAAAACTAAAAATTAAAAATTGGCGCCTTGAAGTTTTGCAGCCCCTGCCGTCAATACATATATAAAATCAGGGCCGCATTTAGGGGGGGGCAAAAGAGGAGCCAACAAGGTCATTTTGCAAGCGTAACTAAGATTATCAAAATTCATTACTGGCAGGACCGGCATTGATGATTTCCCGGTGCAGATTACAGCGCCCCCAGTGAGGCTTGCTTCGCTCGCCACCCGCCTCAAGCAGGGTAGGCCTCCACACATGGATTACCCAGGGGCCTCCACATGCCTAAATCCGGCACTGATAATTATACATATATATTGAGTGATATACAATGTCGCTTCTGCGTATGAGAACATCTGAACAGCGTGGCATGATGCAAATGTTTTGAATTTTATTTTTTAGTTGTATATGTTCTGTATGTTCTGTCTTGATATCTATCCTGATATCTTGCATCTCTGTGTTGTATTGTGAGTGTGTGTGAGTGTGTTTGCGTTATGTTTGGTTTGATAAATACATGGATATGAATAATGGGTTTGATAAATACATAATTCCGCTATTTGGAAGTTTCCACCGTGGCAATGCTAATCAACCTTTATTGTGAATCGTTAATTTTTCACAAAAATAATCCATTATTATTCAACACTTTAAATTTTCCCATACGGTTTTACCAAAACTTTTCAATGTCCCAGATAATTATTCAGCTATGCGGTGTTCTCCTGTTGGACGTCATGGTTTTGGTATTCTGCAGTTTGCAGGAGAGACCCGTTTCATCAATGTTATACGAAGGTCTAAATTCCTGCATGATTCATGAGCTGGGGTCCTAGACGACCACCTAGTTTGCCTATGTCTTATACTATACTCGTGTGTATGTACATGTCTATGCTAGCCCAAATAAGTTATTCGTTTCTACCAATCAGCGTGCAATAGTCAACTGTTGTCGGTCGACAAACTGGAATCAATATACTTCCTGCATCTTCTATCTATGAATGACACAGAACTCCCGTCTTCCGCTATTCAGAGGTTTAAATTCCGTTATTTGGAGGCGTAATTAACATTGATAGATTATTGGATAGTTTTTTATCGGCACCGAGGGAGTATTCCGCTATTTGGAGGTCCGTTATTTGGAGGTCCGACTGTACTCATTCGATGCAATGCACGTGGGCGAAAAGACAATTTTACAGTACACTTAGTTGATACGTCATCTCATCACGCAAACAACAGAAATAATAACGCGTTTTCTCATTGAAATGAATCACAGCAATAAGTGAATGACAGGAACGCTTCGATAACGGTGATATGCGATAATATGCGAGCGTCACGCAGAACAATATAGGAACCGTTTCCATTCAACAGTGAATGACACCAGGTGAAAGCCAACGCAAACACACACACATACACACACACCGACATACACACACAGACGTACATACACACACAACACACACAGAAATAGAAATTTCGCCCAGCCGCAATAGGCTCTACAATATCTTAACCAGAAAACCCTCTCACAAACCACCGATCCAAACACACACACACACACACACACCGGCACAAACAGAAAGACAGAATAATTCTAAAACAAAATAATGAAAGTATGAGAGAGATATTCCGGAATTATTGTCTAACCTGATTGTTGGGTGATATATATCCGCTCAGAAATGCATCATTCACATGCTTTCTAGTCGCACAAGCACGCTATCACAACGAATCACTCAAACACGCACACAGTCCAGCAACACACAAACACACACACTGGCACCAGGGCGAGGCACAGTCATATGTTCTTCGATCAGCGGCTGCACCGACCAAACCAACGCTGTGACGTCACGCTCAAGTGGGCGGGGTCTGATTTGTGCTCGGTGAGCGACACGCTGTTACCGTTAGAGGTCGGTAGGCGGTTCGAGCCGCGAACGCGGTCAGCTTGTTTGCAGACAGCGTGCATGGAATACGCTTGATAATAGCCAAAACTAGCCTTGTTGTTAGTAAACGGCAAGGATGGAAGAGTTACTAACAAGATATGATGTAAATTTTCAATTGAGGAAAATAGTCAACCTTGCAAAGTTTTTCTATAAATTTGTTTTTGTGGAGGACTTGAAGATATATTTCATGTTTTTGTCCAAACACTTATTTTAGGTTAAGTATCAGGTGAATTAAAGTAAATTTAAAGATAAAGTGCGGTTTTGTGAGGCCTTCTTCAGGATATGAGCCCACTTCGCCAAGCACACACACATGCACACACACATGCACACACACATACATACACACAAGCATACACATTATCCGCCAGTAAATTATTAATTATTTGCAAAATAGCCTTTTTACTGCTCGCCTTTGAAGTAGACTGCTTCTTCTTCTTAGCTGCAGCATTCCGTTTTCCATTGTGTGTATGTATGTGTGTGTGTGTGTGTGTGTGTGTGTGTGTGTGTGTGTGTGTGTGTGTGTGTGTGTGTGTGTGTGTGTGTGTGTGTGTGTGTTTGTGTCAGTTGCAATTGTCCAGAAAAGTGGGTCAGCCTGCAAAACCGTGCAAAATTGGATATCATCAATTATTCATTGCGATATTTGACTGTAATGTCATTGCCATGAGTGACGTCACATTATTACATCATATATTGTAAATGTCACGTATGTCGTGCCAATTTCGACTGGAACAATTGTGTGCATGTAAGAATTACCAACAACAGTATAAGAGTGATGTAAGAAAGTACTTCGAAACTAAAATATCTGAGTGAATACCAATTTTAGTCCTGACTTTGATGTAGACATTATGAATTATGTAAGGTTTAAGGCCTAAGTGACAGCTGCTACACGGGAAGAAGCCGAAGCTTATGAACACACCGGTGTGTCCCGTGCAGCTCGCTACCACCGCAGAACCGACCCTCTCCACGCTATGACGCCACAAGGACGAAAGATGTATTAGAGAGGGCCACCTCCCCAGAATGCATGACACAACACATTACTGATATCTGGTACCATCATTTACTGCTGGGTGGACAGGGGCTGTTGGATTACAGAATTCGCCCAATGAAACTCTCCTACGCCGGGATTCGAGCCACGGACTTGCCGCTTGTGAGGCGGGTGTGCTACCACTACACCAATTACAACAGTGTACTGAAAACAATTACAATTTACACTCTTCAATATAGTTGACTGTCTAAATATCACTTAATAACAAACTACGCTATTTCAGAGCAAAAGAAAACATTGCACACACAAACACAAACACAAACACATGCACACACGTACACACACAATGTGTACGTGTGTGTATGTGTGTGTGTTTATGAAATGTTGATTGCTGATGTGCTGATGAGAACACGTTAGCTACGTTTTGACATTATTGTACGCAGTTTGTTACTTAACTGGTTCAATAACATGCAATCAATGTGTATTTTTAGTCGAACAAAAGACGCTTCCACAAATGACTGACCACTCGACCGAAACAAATCGACATTGCATTATGTTAGAACCGCAAGATTGCAAGTGGCTTCATTTGGGCGCCACAGATGGGATAGGAGAGATTGAATCCCTCCCAAAAAATGTACCCATCCACCCTCAGCATATCCCCAACAAAATCCTGATCTTGAAGATTTTGAGTGTTGTTCCTCATGTTTCGCCAGGCCCCCGTATCTTTTTCCTTAGCCCCACCCACTGGAAAACTCCTGGCACCGCCACTGCACGGAAGTCACAAATGGGAAGAGTCGCAGTGTGTGTGTGTCTGTGTGTGTGTGTGTGTGTCTGTGTGTATATATGTGGTGAGATAATCCTTAAACCGGTGCATATTGCGAAATCTATATCAACTGCGATTAACTTCGGTTGGACTGCTTCGAAATAGCAGAGAACACACACACACACACACACACACACACACACACACACACACACACACACACACAATCACACACACACACACACACGCGGACACACACACACACACGGACACACACACACACACACGTATGGAATAACACATATGTGATAATTGTCTTGCAAATCTGCCCACGCTAGTTATTATCTGATCCACTGAACGTGGATTGGGAGCCGAACTTTCACTGGGAATATATTTGAAAATACGTTCAACAAATACCAGCTGCTTGGTAGACCACGCCCTCTATGATTACACTGATAAATTACATAATTTCACAAAACTAAATTAAATTAATCACACTAAATACACATTAAAAGTGAAAATTATATTTAGTTTATAATAGTTTGCTGGACCGAAATCCAGATAATAAAAACATAATATAAACGTAGCTCATAATATATTTTATCATTCTACCATAAATTGGTATAAGTGCGTTTGGGTGAAGGTGTATATATGTGTATGCATGTGAATTCTTGAGTACATGGGCTTTTGTATGTGAATGTGTGTGTGTGTGTGTGTGTTCTGCCGGTACTTACAAATAAAATTCACAACGTTAAAGCGTTGACATTAAAACAAGTGATGAAAATGTTGACACACCCACACACACACACAACCACAAAACACAGATACAAACACACATACACACACACACACACACACACACACACACACACACACACACACACACACACACACACACACACACACACGGGCAGATATTGACCACAGAAATAACCACGTGTTTTCACTTCGGATATTTGATCAAAACTACATCCGCCAACGTCATTGAGTGCGTTGGCAATGGTTCCCAACGCTACGATGACAATTACTGGCCGAAGTGTGCGTTACCATGGCAACAGATTTACAAACAACAATGTTAAGGTCAAATCGAAGGTCATGCTAACTGCTTGGACGAGCAGCCTTGAATTTTAATCAAAGCTGAAGTGCACACAAAAATGTTGTTCTACGCTAAATGTAGTTCCTAACCAGGTTAAAATAATCATTTTATTATGCTCAAATAAAACAGCTTCACGAATAAATAATTATCTGTGAAATTACATTCCGTCTCGAGGTTCGATTGATTCAAAAGGATTGATATATCAATTTTTATTTAAATTATCCTTGTTTAGATTTGCTTAAAATTTGTAGCTTCTCAAATGTTTTCTCAAATATATTTACAAGGTTTAGCATTTCAAAGGGGAAATGTTATTTACAATTAATATAGCCAGGTACTTATACACCATTTAATTCTTTTCTATCGTACTTATTGATAAACTAATAGGTATTTATGTGAAACAAAGTTTCAACAACAACAACAACAACAAACAACGGCAAAAATTGTGAGAATATTTATGCTTATTATGCGTGGATTTTAAAAGGCACCAACAATCCCTTAAAAATATAATTCAATGTAGAATCAAACAAAACGGATGCTTAATGAAAATTAGTTTTATTGTAGTAGTGCCTCAACAACATACATTAAAAATAGTGCATCAGTGACGTATACATGACGCACACGCGTGTTCGATGTGCTGAGGTACGTGTTGGAGTTTGTAACTTGGTATTTTAGAATTATTTAGCAAATAGTTTCTTGCTGAAATTATTATTTATTTAAGTGGTTAAAAAGGAAATATTTTAAGGAGCGATAATCCACCTGGTTTGGCTCCTGTTGTAGTCGTTCGATGGTCGAATTAAAAAAAAGAAACATTGGTTGACTTATCGAGGACAGCTAATTGTAAATTTTAGCCAATATAGCTTCTACTATGTGCATGAGTATGTTTGTGTGTGTGTGCTTGTGGGTGTGTGTATTGTCCGCATGTTTGTTTTCCCTAAGCGGCGTGTCTTACTTATTTGTTTTTATTTTGCACCAAAATTTGTCTTTTCGCGCGTGTGTTTTAATGTGCGCTATACAAATAAGCTTTAATAATAATAATAATACCATCTTGTGCCTTTTTGATGTGAGGTAGTTTGGTCGTATACTTTCTTATGAAACCATACAGTCAATATATGCCCGTGTTTTGTTCTGCATGTTTCATGGCCTAGGTTTGTCTTTGGTATCAGCAAACGTCGGTTGTCGCCAAACTGGGACGCATCTCGGCACGATGGCAACAAACAATTTTTCCAAGAAAAAAAGCAAAAGAATAACGTGCAAGCAGAAGTACAAGATCGAAAAGAAAGTCCGAGAACACAACCGCAAGGTTCGTAAAGGTATCATCAAGAATAAGCGGAAGAGATCGAAGAAAGATCCCGGCGTACCGAATCTGGCGCCGTTCAAGGAGAAAGTTCTCCAGGAGGCCGAGGAGGACAAGAAAATCGCCCTGGCTCTCAAACAGAAGAAGAAACAAGAGGCGCGCGAGAGAAAGAAAACTCAGAGTTCAAACGGCGACGCTATGGACAACTTATTGCAGGAGGCTAAAAGTAAATGCGATGAGTTTGAGGAAGACACGGTGAAACGCGCACCGACCGATAGCTCCGCCAAGGCATTCTACAAGGACTTCAAAAAGGTGCGTTTGTGAGTTGAATTCTTTGAACAAGTGGCTACCACAGGTATATTGTGATAATTGCAGGTGTGTGAACCTCTGCCCGTTTCGTCTGCTCTGTGTAAAACCGTTGTTAAACTTGTCTACATGGCTGCTCTGTTTTTATGTGTTGTATGCAGTTTCTACGTGCAATTTTGATTCACACAACGTTATGTCTTGTGCGATAGGTGGTGGACGAAGCAGACGTAATTATTGAGGTTCTTGATGCGCGAGATCCGCTGGGAACCAGGAGTCGAGAACTTGAGCACACGGTGCTGGCGGCCGGCAGCTCCAAACACCTGGTTCTGCTGCTCAACAAGGCCGATCTGGTTCCCAAGGAGAACCTTAAAGGCTGGGTCACGTGAGTACGGCTGGATATGTGCATGTGGTAGCGTTATCAATCATGTTCTTCTTGTGTGTTGCTTGACTTGGGCTCGGCTTGGAAAATGCCGTCATGAACTGTTCAGTACTATATATTTGATTGCTTGCTCTTCTAGGCTGCTCATTTCTGGCACCAAATAGATAATTTACATTTGCAATTATGCGTGTCTATTCTGTGTGTCCATGTTGTCTACACAGCTTGCTCGTCGATATGTCATCGCTTCCAGTCTGCACACAGTGCCTGGACCATCAAGCGCAAACTGTCGTCGATCGATCGAAATATGCTGTGATCATTGAAATTGCCAGCCAACACTGGCCGATTCTAGAAAATAGCACTGAAAACCAATCCAGACTCGCCTATACCCAGCACTTGTGTGTGTGTGCATGTGTGTGTGTGTGTGTGTGGAACAGATACCTGCGTGCCGAGCATCCAACACTGGCGTTCAAGGCGAGCACTCAGCGCCAGACGAATCGACTGGCTCAGAGCAGCGTCGACGTTCTGTCGGCCAGCGAGGGCCTGCGACACTCACAGAACTGCCTCGGTGCCTCGGCACTGCTACAGCTGCTGGCCAAGTACTCGCTGCGCGGGGCATCTTCTGGCCAGACGCCGGTGGTCGCAGGTGTGATTGTCGGTCTGGTCGGCATGCCCAACGTGGGCAAGAGCAGCGTGATCAACAGTTTGAAGCGAGCGAGGGCGTGCGGCGTGGGCGGCGTGGCCGGAGTGACGCGCGCACTGCAGACGGTGCGACTGGACGCGCACGTGCAGTTGATTGACAGTCCGGGACTGGTGCTGACATCTGGCGGCGACGATCAGAGTTTGGCGCTGCGCAACGCCGTGTCGGTGCAGCGCGTGAGCGACCCGCTGGCGTGCGCCAGCGCCGTGTTGGCGCGCGTCGAGCGGCGACAGCTGATGCTGCACTATCGGCTGCCCGAGTTCTCCGACACGACACACATGCTGGCGCTGCTGGCCAAACGGCAGGGTCGTTTGAAGCCGGGCGGCGCGGTGGACGTGGAGGCGGCGGCGCGTGCCGTGCTGCACGACTGGAACACGGGCCGGATATGCTACCACACCAGTGTGCCGGACAGGACGGCGGCGGCGACGACGACGGCCGGATGTGGTACGGAGGTGGTGTCCGAGATGGCCGATGCGTTCCCTCTGCTGGCGGAAGATCTGGAGAGTATGGACGCGGAGAAAGCTGATGTCCTGCCTGATATCAGTGGTGAGGACGGTGTTGGCGGCCGGCGCAGCGAACTGGTGATCTCGCTGGGCAGTGAGTCGAAGGTGGATGCATCATCGAGCGGGTCAATTGAGCCGCCGGTCGGCGTGTTCAACAAGAGTCCGGCCCGACTGAAACTGAGCGCCACCTCGGACGGCACTGAGGCGCTCTCGAAAAAAACCTACCGCCAGGCGATGAAGAAAAAACGCAAAATCCAGGCACGTAATATTCGCAAGGTGGACGCTCTCTCCGACCAGCTGAGCGGACTGTAGAACAGGATATTCACGACGATTGTGCGTTATTGACTATTCGGAGTAGGATGGAATAAACGAGGAATCATAGAGGAGGACAGTGTGTCAGTCGCTTTCTGCAATACACAGAATAGTGATGGTGATAGGAAATGAACCAGCAGTGTTGTGCTCAGTGCAACACCAAAACTTGTGTCAATACGAACATGAGTAATTTATTCGACAATAAAAGAATAACTTGCACACAACGAACATAATTAATTGCACAATATCAGGCGAATTATTCAACTGGTTTCCATACAGGATAGCAATATAAAAACTCATAACTGATATGAAATATGTAAAAATACACCACACACGGACAAAAATGTGTTGGAAAAATGGCACGAGACAAACTGAAACAAATTCAGAACTATTCCAAATTATATATAACCTAAAAAATAAACACTGAAACCAGGAACAATCCACAAATCCCCAAAACAATTGGATAATCTCCATTTGAACCGACGCCATACACACGCACAGACACACGCCAACACCAATATCAAAACCACATTCGACCGTCGGAATAATTCCAACCAAATAATTGGCGTGTATTAGCAGGCATTGGAGGCCGCTTTGGCTGCACCACGGAATTTCTTTTGAAACAGCGAGCGTAGAACTCGTCAGCGTCAAAATATTTGCCACAAAAACAACTGTAATATCAATATTGATTGCATTGTAATATGATCAGTGTAGAGAGGATTTCGATCGTATATACACACACACACACACTGGGCACTCCTTGAGATGCGACCTAGGATAATCAAGACTAACTAGTCAATGAAAAAAACTAAACCACCGGACCCGGATGCACTATCAAACAGTCTCCTGGGATATTTATTAATACATATTTTTGTTTTCTATACTATCATCAAATTATCTTTAAAATAAGACACGTAAAGATGTACAAAACACCAATTATACTCATTTATATGTACTAAAATCCAACATCCGAAGAAAATTTGGGCTCATTCTAAAAAAACAAAACATAAAAAAACAAAAAAAACAACATGTTTTTTGCACACAAAAAAACGCATAAAAACGTGTTTTTGCATCTCTAGGCACTCCTCGCAATTATACTGATGGAGGCATGATTTTAATATACGTCAGCGACCCACCAACACCGTTTCGCACCTGACATCACCAGTAAGGCATGTTTTGGCACGCTGGTGCGAACTGGGTGCAAAATAGTGCAGAAGTTTCAGTGCTCCCGTGACAACTCAGTAGTTGACAAGTTTCTCGATGGCTTCCAAACAGCGCCACTTGGTCGGCATGTAGAACGGCTCATGCACATGCGGGAACGGTGTGTCAAAACCGGTCACGCGACTCACAGGAGCCTCGAGATTTAGAAAACATTCCGACTGACACACACATACACATACATACATATATACCGTAAGTCTCGGCCATGCCACTTTTCAGGCCTGAAATTAAAAATAAAAGGTTAAAGGCCTAAGTGACAGCTGCTACACGGGAAGAAGCCGAAGCTTATGAACACACAGGCGTGCCCCGTGCAGCTCGCTGCCACCGCAGAACCGACCATCTCCACGCTATGGCGCCACAAGGACGTAAGACGTATTAGAGAGGGCCACCTCCCCAGAATGCATGGCACAACTCATGACTGATATCTGGTACCATTTACTGCTGGGTTGACAGGGACTGTTGGATTATATAATTCACCCAATGAAATTCTGCTCCGCCGGGTTTCGAACCACGGACCTCCCGCTTGTCAGGCGGGTGTGCTATCACTACACCACGGAGTCCACAAATACAAATACTAGGTTTTTAGCATTACGCTCCAATAAGCCCATCTAAATTTAAACTTTTCACCGGTAGTATTTTTCTAATGTTCCGTTTGTTCTACATATACAGTATTTTGAAATAAAATACGTCCTGTTCTATCATTTAAGCGTTAATTATTGTATATTCGTACTTCATTTACACTGATATAATTCCTACTAAAATGATACTGCTTTTTGGATAAATATAACTTTGACAGACTGAATTTTTGACCCTGAAATAGCTCTGGCCACTAAACCCACCTTGAAACATATGCAGTATGGTTTTGGATTAAAATATGGACTCAATAGTCGCGATCTACGATATGAATAACCATCACCACATAAAATACTAACAGCACAAAAAATTAGCACAAACATTAGCAGCACAAAAACTATGCTTACACACAAGAATGCCACCAGGAACAGCCTTGACAAATCAGGTTGAAATGAACACCGAAATGATATGAGAATGACTGCACTGTTTTGCATTTATTACGGCAAGTATTTTATTTAACGCAGCAAAACCGCGCTTGTAGAGGCAAATATCTTGTGGCAGTGTTGAGAAACAATGATATGAAAACTATACCTGTATTGAAGCGGCCAATTCGGCTCCAAAGCCCGACGTCAGCGGAGCCTCGTGAGAGACCAGACAACGACCCGTCTTACGTACAGACTGCACACACACACACACACACACAAACACACACACACACACACACACACGTAAATACAAACACACCAGTACACAGCACTTTACATTACTTTAAAACAATTATATCGCACTTTTCACCAGAAGGTTTCAAAAGCGCTCACACACAAAGACACACATACACACACACACACACGAACACACACACACACACACACACACACACACACACACACACACACACACACACACACACACATACGTACATACACACAAACACTTGACATTAGATTTCACTAGATATACAATCGCTAAACGCGTGATAAATTGCGAATTTCCGTGTGAAATTGGAATCAAATATCATACACGTATCATATGGTATCATATGCACCTGGAACACGGTGTGCTGATCCCAGGGCAGGACAGACACCAGGTCAATGACCTCGCAGCTCACGCCCAGCTTCTGCTTGGCCAACGACGACACTTCTCTCAACACGTGCAACTGCGTGCCCCAGCCTATCAGTGTGACGTCACTGCCTGCAGTCACACACATGAGCGCACACACATACATACAGAGAGAAAGGGATATAAGCCTTTATGGCTTCCCCTGACACATACAAATATGTTTTTTGGTTTTATTATATGTGTACTGTGTCGTTTCGAAATACAAATACAAAGATAAAAGAGAGAGGGTTAAGAGCAAACCTGGTAGTTCTCGCCAGTATAATCAATGTTATCTAAATTATAATAAGACTTCACCATAAGAAAATTTTCCTAGAAAGCATTTTGGAAACGAGGAAGGATTTGATAGATGGAAGTGAGAAAACTTACTGTAAATACGTGGTTCTAAGATCGAGAAACAGCTATTATAATGACAATGTCCAGAATGAAAGGCAGGTTTTACTGAGAGATGAGAATCATCGGATAACCCAAGTGTATAAATGGAGTTCTTAAAAGACAGGTCGAATAAACACGAAGATCACACACACACACACACACACACACACACACACACACACACACACACACACAAACACACACACACACACACACACGTGAGCGAGTGCGTAGGCGAAAGAAAGCGGATTTAAGCAAAACGGAAGGAAACTAAGCGGAAACATTGTGTGAATGTGAAGTGAATTCGGACGGCGTAAGAAGACGTTGGTTCGATTGTTGGTATATTTGTTCGCTTGTTCTTCATTGACCTTCGTCTGCCTGACTAAAACCTTCTAGTTCTTGAGACTCTATTTATCTCCATATCTTTTAGGCACTTTCAGTGCATGAAACCACCGCAGGGTGATAATAGTGCTGGCATTCCTCCCATGTCACTACATTTGACTGTAATTAATAATAATAATAATTATACTATTATTAACTCGAGTCGGCACCTGTTTGCACCACTTGAGCCTGGCCCAGAGGCAGCATGTAGTCACACACGGGCACATCCTCAACTGCCGACCGATACAACACCTTGGGCTCGAGAAAGATGCACGGATTACGGTCGCGAATGCACGCCAATAACAGACCCTTGGCGGCAATGGGCCCGCGAGGTACCACCACCTGTACTCGAAACAAACATGACATATAAGCAGCTTCAGGTTTCATCGTCGACGTTCAGAAAAAATCCCGTAAAATTACTCTTAAATTTGTCACGTCATTAGTGATGCCCTTATGACAATTTAAGCTTGCCAGGTTAGGTAAGGCTGGGTCAGGTTAGGCTATTTGTCTAGCCAGCCTCTTCTTTGCCATTTGATATAAAGCCTACAATATATGTCTCAAAAGCGCTAGTGTTGTCATAAACATCACAAAATATTAGCACTACAAATATTTCACAAGATAATCGCACACACACACACACACACATACAAACATTATTTCATCAGCAAAAACACACACAAGCAATATCATTCACCTTGATGCCGGGCACGTGGGCGAAAAATGCCTCGGGCGATTGTGAGTGATACAGCGCTCCGTGACCGACCGCCATGCATGGCGCGCGGATAGTGAGCGCACCGCACTCGAACTGATTGCCCGAGCGATATCTGTATTTGGCCGCCTCGTTGACTATCTGTGTGCCAGCATCCATTCACCACACACACACCAGAAGTAAGGACTTTCAAATCACAATTGCGGCATTCATGACTGTTTAGCAGTCAATTGCGGTGTTGTTTGCTCCTCACGCGGGCTAATATTTACCAATTGATTTTTACCATAATATTTCGAAATTTAGTCAAGTAGTTTTTGCAGTTCTCAACAAACCAGGCTTGAAATAAGTGCTAGGAAAGCGAGAACAAACCAAATAAATGCCTAATTTGTGCCATAAATGACAAATTCCGATAACTTCTGGATTCACTTCAAAAGTACTCCTGAAGTTGCATCAAACAGACACGTAGTGTGTGCTCGAGATCATAATCCAGTATCCTCCAGACAGACAGACAGACAGACAGATGGGAAATGGCCAAAAAGAACCGGCCTGGTCAAACGCCGGGTAAATGTAGTCGGCAAATTGGATTTCAGCAATGGCCGTTGCGCCAGCCACTGCCAGTCCAATACCGAAGCCGACAATGCCTTGCTCGCACAGCGGCGTGTTAAACACCCGCTCTGCTCCGTATCTGACACACACACACATACACACACACAGAGCCGCAGTAACGGATTTGGGCAAGCTTTTGGGTGGCTGTCAACAGAAGGTTGAGAACCACTGGTGATACGAGCAACACTCACTTATCTCGCAGACCGATACTGCAGCGAAAAACCCCGCCGAAACCCACGTCCTCACCAAACAGAACGGCAGACTCGTCCGAAGATAACGCAATATCCATTGCGTTGTTGATCGATTGAAATAGGTTCATACGCTGCGTCTCGCCTATACACACAAGCACACACACATACACACAAGTACACTCACACATGGAAACACGCATATCTACAGCTTGAAATGTCCCCAATATCTGACGTAATTATGCGAGTTAATAACATTTCAACAGGACATTAATATACATTACAAATGTAAGTGCAAAGTGAGTGTGTATGTATGTGCATGTGTATGTGTGCAGGACAGCTCAAAACGAACCCTTGTCTGGCGCGGGTGTGTCGGGAAAGAAGGTGAAGTGTGAGCCATGACGGCACGACATAGCGGCGCGGCAACGACAGAACAAAGTCACGGGGCTTCTCAAACGCCTGGCCAGACAAGCCAACGCCATTGCGCTGGTAGGCTGAAAAACAACAACATATAGTTGTTTTAGCGCATATTATGACAACAACGAAAAAACTGAAATAAAAAACAGCTACATGTCGACTAAATGAATCCTCAAGTTCGAGGTTTAATTTAGTTGATTCGATTATTTTCATCCGATTTAACCTTCCCAAAAATTCCTCATTAGACGTACAACGTCCCCATCCGAAAATTTTTCAAAGAAGAGAAATATCACTTGAAAATTAATCAAATTTCTTACTAAATACGTAACACTGAAATTAACAACATTAGTCAAACGGATATTGGAGAATATAATTTAATTTCTCAAACAAACTCGTGGACATCTATTGGTAATCATATCTTAAGCGCGATATTATAATGAAGCTCAAGCGACTCACCGTTGCTGTACTCACAAGCTGATAAATTCAGCGACCGATATACAAGCCTAACACATGGATACTGAATATATCAATACACACTAACTCGCCGCTTTTAGAACACAAAACACTGTCAATATTTATAGATAAATCACTGATGAGGAGATAACAGTTCCTTTTCCATATCCTATTGGATTCAACAACAATATACTCCACATTCGTCGTAACTCAATCGTAGTTGACGAAAATCTTCGAAGCCAAATCAATTATAGTACATGCAGATTATGCATATAGTATTATGACATAAAATAACTGCCAGCTCGCAAAATCATTGACGGAATTTAACAGCTGCCGAGTGGAATGAATCTGTTGTCACATTGTCAAACAAACATACAAATTCATTTAGGCAACTATATCACGCATTGACTCCGACTTGTTCATCTTTTATTTCAGAAATTCAACTGCTAAAATTGACTATATTCTCTGATATATATAATTCAATTTCGGGTCAATTTTCATTGAGCTTCAATTTGCTGTTGTTATGCTTGAGCTGTTGTTATGATTGAACGTCGTCGCCGCGCCAGGTTTGATACTCCACGTCAGATGTTGCTTGGTGGTGTTGTTGTGTTGTGGTTTTTTGTTGGCTTGTTTTGTTTAAGCATTTGGCAAGGTAGTGCGACAGCTGCTATTGATTGCTTTGCTTTTTCATTGAGGCATTTTTCTGTAATATACTGTAGTGAGTGTGAGAAAATTTGCCTTTTCTACCCGTTATAATTTCAATGATGCTGTTTCATCACAAACCATAAGTTACACACGAAAATTTAACATGCACGTTGATGTTTCGTTAAATGGATAAACAATTTAATTCAAGACAGTTTAATTCACTCTGGTTTTATCTACTTGACAGGATTGGTCAATTATTTTTCCGCCTCCATTCGTTTCTTCTAACTAATTAACGATTCAATCCATGTGGCCAATGCCCAATAACAATATCCGTTTCCTCGTTACGGTCGTGTCTGCTGCTGCACCTCTTCTTATGCTATCATGAACGTGATGTGTGTTTGAGCGTGCCTCACAGGTGGCTCAGCTAGATGGATGAGGAAGATACGACACTGCCCCCCTCCGGCTTCGGCTTCAACTCGTCGCTGGCTATCGTGCCGGGGGTGTTGTTTGTTGCACTCATGGGTCAGTGTGTAGCACTGTAATAATGTCTCACGAATGTCAATTGCACACACGCGTCTTGCATCAGTGTGTTGCATGCAATTTGTCCTAATATGAAATCACTCAGAGGGTACGTTTCATTCAACTTCAACAGTATTTCGGAAGTACTTCTAAGTGTTGGATTCACACTTCAGAAGTACTTGGGAAGGACTTCTAAATGCTGCTGAAGTGAGTCCAGAAGTAAGTGAGAAGTTGTCGTTCATTACTTGCGTATTTGATTTTCGGGTATTTGTTTCGAGCGTAATTCGTTCAGAACCGCCATAACACTGAACTGTATTTTGCAAAATATACGAAAAAAAGAAATAAAATGTAAACCAAATATTAACACGCGAGCGGAAAAATACAACAATGGACTGATAAACAATGAATGCATGAATGCCGTACTTGTGAAACAGTGTTCGATTCATGCACTTCGGAAGTTCCTACTACTGAAATGGTGAAATTGTAACTCAGTATAATGCTGAGTTTCACTCATTGCCGTGATGGATTTCTCATGTCTAATATTACTGCCATTACGTCGATAATGCAAATATATTTGTGAGTGATAGACCGCTGATTAGGCGTTTGATGGCGCAGTTTCGCCTCACGCACGTGACTGCGATCGAGGTTGATCTTTGTTGCGCCGTTTTTGACTCGTACAAACATTTCTCGTCGCATTCATCACCCGCGCTATTACACGCGGACTTTTGATATTTGTCACACACACACAGACGCACACACATACATATATAACCAACTGTGTCTGGTTGTTTTGATAGCACGAACATATGTTTTGTGTGTGTATTGTCGGGAAGGAGTCGATAGTGCCTATGCTTTTAATCCGCTTCCCAGGTTGAATGTGCCCCAGCTGTGGTGTATGTGTGTGTGTGTGTGTATGTATGTGTGTATGTGTGTGTGGCTTGCGTGTTTGATTACTGTCGACCACATGTGTGTGTGTGTGTGTGTGTGTGTGTGTGTGTGTGTGTGTGTGTGTGTGTGTGTGTGTGTGTGTGTGTGTGTGTGTGTATGTGTGTGTGTGTGTTAGTGATAATTTGTATTTGACGCGGTTGCTTTTATTGATTTGCACATCTGTCGCCACACTGGCTCTCAAACACACACACACACACATACTCACACACACACACATACACACATACTCACATACATACACACACACACACACACACACACACACACACACACACATACTCACATACACACACACTCACATACACACATACACACATACTCACATACAAACACACAGACACACACTGGCTCTCAAACATATACACACACGTGCGTATATACACACTTAAACGTGTTGTCTTGCACGTTTCGTTTTGGTGCATCATATAGACCAGTGGTTCTTTACCGGGGCTGTTCGAGACTAGTTCCTAAGGGGTGCCAGGAATCCTGTGAAACTTAAAGAAAATATGTTTTTACCTATGATTCATGTTTTCCCTGGAAAGAAAACATTTTTCTTACAGGAACTTTAGCTTGTATGAGTAAATATTTAATTGACTAAAATTAGAACTGACCTCTGAATTCAAAAGGATGCGGACACTGAAAAAGTTGAGAACCATTGACATCTGTACTGTAGCATTGATCTGGAATCGTTTCAGCTTTGAGAAAGGAGAGATGGAAAATGAAAGTGTTGAATGAGGAGTTCTCTAAACCGGAATATGTTCGCACCCCCAGTATACACGCAGTCAATTCTCGCACCCCCTCGATTCTTGACAGGTGTACGAAAATATAAAATACAAACGACGTAATAAATAAACTTTTTTATTCAATATTCATTCATCCAACTTTAAGAGGATTAAGCAAAACTATGTTTTTCAGGAAACATATAATGCATGGGTTAAATATATGATTTATTTTTAAAAATAATCTACAGGAATCCTCGCATCCCCGGCTAATATTCCCTGCACTGGAGCTAAATACGGTTCAGAATGAATTGGTCTTGCCTTGACAAGCTTCATCATGTAGTTCTCAAATAGCGGTTGTTTGTTTCTTCATTTGAAAGCTGCTGTTGCGTCAACTATTTTGTTCGCAATCTATTCCATTCATGTACCACTGATATTCCGCTTTTACGGCAATATTTTTATTATTATTAAAATTAGGAAATTTTCAGTACATGAACATTTTGTCTCTTTAACGGAAATGAGAATGTTATGTTTATTCGTTGTATTCATAGGAATCTCTTAGAATTGTTTATTTCCCTATTTCCCGGAGTTTCAATGGTTTGTCAGTTTTGAGGTATTTGTTTGCTAGATTCTAATTTTATTGGTATAATTGGACGTTAAAGAAGGCAGTTCTAGCTAAATCGGTCGTTCTTTTTACAGCTTCGCTCAGTAGTCGAGCGAAAACGGCCACACACTTCCTCTATTTGATATTCACAATTGAATCTACATTTATGACAAGGTTTGTCTTGGTCATTGTATGTGTATGTTTCTATGCGTGTGTGTATTTCTGTATGTGTATCTGTGTGTGTGTTGTATATGTACATGTATTCGTCGGTGTTGGGCTGTATCTGTGCATGTATGTGTGTATGTTTATGTATGCCTTAAAATCTTGCACGCATGTAGGTCTGGTTCAGTGTTGTTTGAGGCTTGTGTTAGTGCTGGTGTACTGCTGTGTTGTGTGTGCGTGTGTGTTTGCGCGCGCGTGTTCGGGCGTGTGGGTGCTGTTGGTATCCGCTGTGTGGTGACGCACTAGACAATAGTCGTCCTCTGCTTACTTGTTCTGTTGAAGTGTCGTGATGAACCAAGAGTTTAACAATGCTCCCCATTCTCCGGACGTCTCGCCAACTCCTGCTTCTTTCCCATCCTCGACTGTTGCTCCTCCCGGCGCAGAGCCGGAGGTCGCTCTTAGTCTGCAGCAGCAGCTGATGTCAGCTGGACGACAGCTTTTGAGCAGCTCAGCTGGTGTGGTTATTGTCTTGCTGCCGTTTGCCATATGCGGTGCGTGTCTCTTGTTGGGTCAATGACAGCCAATACACGACACAACTTTCATTGCTGGCGGTGCAGCATATCTGGGTGCATTCTAATGGTTATTGTATGTCATCAATCATTGCCTGCCTCTGGGATCATTCAAATGCAGTTGTGTTAAATTGAGGACGATCCAGATGTTCATATTTCTTCGTGATAATTGTGCTGTCATATTGTCATTGCGCACTTTCCAACAGTAAACACTATACATCTATGGCAGCTGGTTGTGTCATGAAGAGGCTGGTGTGTGTCTCTGACTTGAAGCTCGTGTTTTTCTGGTGTGGATGTGTGTGTATTTGGTCGGCGTCCTGTGTTTCCTGTTGACATTGTGCAGGCTGTGTGTGCAGCATTGAATTTGCTGTAAGGCTGATGGTGGCTATGCTGTAATGAGCTGTGGGTGGATGTGGTGTCAGGCTCATATAGATATGAGTGTCTCTTAATCTGTTTTCACTGTTCAATATCCTCCTATATTCTGTTTTACTATCAGAACATTGGTTTTGTGAATTTGTGCTTTGTGTGGTGCAGGTTTTCTGCTATATAAACTCATCAACAGTCTGATGGAGAAGGAGAGGAAACGCGAGGACAAGAAGCGAATGAAGGAGCAGAAAAAGAAGAAATAAGAAATATATATCGAGAGGTCTTGCTGTATTCTTGGACTGGGTTGATTTGTGTTGGTGCGGACAGCTGTTTCGTCGGACATTCGTTATGTGTATGTGCATGCGCACCAGTTTGTGTTTGTCTCTGTGTTTTATCGGTATTCAAGTTATAGTTGTTATGGTGGTTAGTTAGTTGATTCCTCAAAATGACAATGAATTTTACATATACTTCCAATGTTGTTAATGCTATGAAGATATTTATGAAGAGTGTTGATCGTGCCTTTCCGTGGAAAGGTTAGAAGCAGTTAGGCGCGGTTGGCTTGACATTTTATGTACGGCTATTTTCATAGTTATTTTATTATGAATTTGTGTGTTTCAAATACATTCCACTCTTGTTTCATCTTGGGAACTTTGATATTTTTTCGGTCTTATTTTCAAAGAATAACGAGATGGAATCATTTGTTTCGCTTGATGAGATGGGTATCAGTGTTGCACCAAACATGGATTCATGCTGTTTGGCTGGTTTTCTTCAGGCTGTCCTGGGTGGGTAATTTGGCGGGCTCCTATTGTTTCAGAGGCTGCTGCAGCCTCAGCTTAGCCTTGATCGCCAGTCACGGAGTTTAATGCGTCGTAAGACTTTTTGTGATGTATATTGAACACAATGCTTTTTAACCTGCAATGAACGTCTGCTTTCACCCAATTCGACTGGGTCCGTTAAGCATATCGGCGAACAAATATAAACGTTGCTCCCGCGAAGGAGGCATTAAACAGCATAGAACGTGGAATGAAACGAGAAAGAAAACCGAGCGATGATAAAACAGCAAACGGCTGACACCAACCTCTGAGCGTGACTTGATTCCCTGAAAAGTAGGTTGAACAGCGAGACTTACTCTTCCACCATAGTCTTTTCCGTTTTACCCCTCCGCATCAAGCAGAAGGGCAACTGCTCTTTGCGTCCAGTGTTCGTGGGTGCACTGACCCACGGGCAATTCGACAGTGAGCACATGAGATGGGTGCCACGTAGTACCGGCCCGCTTAGTGCAGTGGAACAACGGGCAGTTGTACATGCCTGCCGTACACAGACAACCAGAGGGCAAGTAAAGCACAGCCTGTGTTATTGTAGAGGTAACCGTTGATAAAATGTTATAGCTGAATCAAACACCAACGTTGCATAATCTTGCCTAATACGAACCAACACTATTGGTTTCAATAGCGTTAATGTTACAGTTGATGCTTATTTAGTCACTCACGGCGTTGACTTTTATGAATGCCTTGGTAAACGAATTTATCAGGCAGGGAATATGGGTGATTAACAAATTGAGAATCACGTTCACACACACGACGTACCTTTAGCTGTTTTCCTTCTGGTCTCCACCGGTTTGAAATGTACAACCGGCATAACAGTCCTCACTTTCATTGGCGGTAATTCTGCCAGACAGCCAGCGCTTGGATCCCATACAGCTCCCTCCAAGAACATTCCATCCACGTATATGCCGTCCTGTCGATAAACAACTAATTGTATTGTCCGAGCTGCATAATTCCACGTTTTTCCTTATGAATCACTGGCATTTAACCCGCCCGTCTTTTAGAAGAACACAGTAAGCAAAGGCGAAATGCAAACATTGAAACAAATAATTAACACCTGTTATATTTTTGCTATTCCTCATGAGTGATCTCATTGAGGGAAAAGCGTCCCCACTGAGGAAAGTGTCTCCACGAATATCTCACTTGATCATGATTTTGAGTTGCAGCCCACATACGAGGTTCACTCCAGAAGTTTTGCGACTTATTCATTAGAGACAGATATTTATTTCATAGAAGCATGACATGACAACTGGGACACTGTTATTAATACTGTTAATAGGGCTTAGCACTGTTAATAGGGCTGCTATGAAGGCAGACTCAAAACTTCTGGAGTGAACCTCGTACAATTTTTTGCGGGTGTGGTTTATCATCCGATAACCAATCTCCTGGTCGACCAATACGCAGCGCGGCGTGGTTGACCTTGAATGATGTCGTGGATGGAGGAGTCTCTTCTGCCGGCAATACTCGGAAGTTCCACTCGAGCGCGTCGATTGGCACCCTGCGTTCGCGGGCGGCTGTCTGCAGTACGGCAATGAGCAGTTGGCGAGGAGCGCTGAAATGCGACAGACAGAGAGTGGTCGGGGGCTGGGCCTGCGCCAACCATCTCTCAAACAGTCCAACTCGAGTTGTCAAGTTGGCAAGCCATGATCCGAGTTGCCGCTCTGACGGGTACACTGCGCCCACACGAGTAACAAGCGATATCAGACATTCGATAGTGTTAAGAATGCAGTCAAACGTCTACACTCTCTATGAAAAGTAAGTGCATCATTTTATTGCCTTCATATATTTTTGTCGGCGGATTTGTCAGTAGATGTGATTCTTGGTTGGTAGACGTTCCCTGAATGAATGCTTGCTGGATGAATATCCCTTGCATCAATATTGGGTGCAAGTTGTTACAATGACATAACTCAAATAATTGTCGAGTGCTATGAAAATTCAACATGTATAAACCGCAATTGTTGCATTTGCCTATTTTGTAATTGCAACTGTATGTTGCAAGCGGACGAAATCGATGTTCCATTCTAATAGCTTGTCCGACGACAAACACCGTTATTCAGCCATCTTTTTTAAGAATTTCATCATCTGGTTACTTCATCTATGTGACTAATATACTTGATGAGTACCACAGAAACGTTGCGATATCTAGAAGCATTTGTATAGAACTGCGGATATAGTCACACAAAACACGCACACATGCACATACTCGTGTACACTTACAAGCTTATACGCAGATACACACGCACACACATATACAGAAATATAAGTAAAATAAAACAGGAGATAGCTCTGACTGGAGTGCCAGTGCTGTGGGACTTTTCCACGCAGAAGACAGCGAGTGGTTTGTTCCTGATCACTCGATATCAGCTGTTCGCCCTTGGCTGCACCAACCAGATTGTCCAGAGTTCGACGTACACTCGCCAACAGTGTGTTGTAGCGCCCAACCTGTGCCCAAATGACATCTTTCATGCTGTATTCAAGACTTCCATTGATCATTGATCGTTACATATCATATCATTGGTCTGACAATACTGCAATAATGCTGGCAGATTGAATCCACTGATAGACCAAGTGTTGTAATGACTAGCTTGCATAGATTTTGAGGTTGGCTCTATGGAAACTGATCAGATCATGTTGATGTATCGCTGATTCTGCTATAATCTGTGCTTTCACATGCTTCAATCGTACAACGCTAATGTACGACGCTGCATTGCTATGACTAGTGAAACCAATGTGAATATACATAAAACGGTCCACTTGAAAAATACTCTTATGATGTAGTATAGTATGGTCTAGACTAGCGGTTTTTAACCAGGGGTGCGAGGATTTACATGAAAATTACATATTGTTTCTTCATATGCATGCCATTTTTCCTGGAAATTTGTTTGATTAATCTTCTTGAAGGGACTTTCAACAGAACGCATGAATGCTGAATATAAATGTTTTGTTATTGCGTCGTTTGAATTTTTATCTTTTTCGTATAGCGGTCAATAATACAGGGTGTCAGAACTCTTTGCTTATTTGAAAAGAGCGCGAACACTGTAAAAGAACCACTGGTCTAGACTCTAGATCATGGTGATGAAACACTGGCTTGATGTGAGGCTAGACGACCTAGCGAGAGGCTTAGAGGTGAACAGTTAAAGGTGGTCACCTCCCGACAGAGTACAATGTTGACAGGACAATCGTTGACGGCCAACATTTTGCTGGCCATCTCTGCGTCGATTGTGAGGGGCAATTTTTCGATGATGTCGCTGGCCATTTGTTCCACCTGTCAACATCGTCGGGATATGAACAGATCGAAGCTACCATGCGCAGCTAGAAGAGTCTTAAAGACCAACACAATACCGAGTCCATGTTGTGTACATCGATTTGTTTACAGATAGAACTACCGCTAGAATCGGACAACTCACACCCATGATTGGGCTGCACGGTGAGAAATATACACTGTAGGTTTTTAAGAATTCCAGTACTCACGGCAAGAATCGACACACATTCGTTGTCGGGACAGTTCGTCACCTCGCCGACGTACAATGTGTTCTCACTGTGTCGCTGTGCACAGGTGGCATGTGGCGCCAGTCGTTTCAGGTGAGCGCACAGCTGATGAGCTGCTATCGTGCCGGTGGCGATATCGGCGTTGGCATGCTGGCCAAACAGCTGCGGGTGATCGATGGACGGCAGACGATCCACGTGGTCGCGGTACGAGCCGAGACTGCCGTCCCGCGGAACGAAGTAAGAATCCACTGAACACAGTCTGATTTAGTCCAAAACCAAAACGTAAATATTTGTCCAGATTGTTTTCGGCGTGCGCATGTGTATTTTATACGAGGAATGTACTGAATGTCATGTCATGAATGTACTGAATGTCATGTCATGAATGTACTGAATGTCTGTGAATGTCATTGGAGTCCAAAAGGCGTGCTTATGAATCCGACAGTGAACTCGAACAAAATTCGATTTTTCTATATTTAATGCAATAAATAATTGATTAGAACCATAATTTCACTGTTCTTCTCTTCAATCTCATCACTTGTGTTCCAAGTGCTTGCTAATGTTTGTGATAAGGTTGAATATCATGAGGTATTTATAATCAATTTCATAATATATTCTCGAAACCAGACGTGTTTTATACATCTAGTTATAAAATACGTTATAAAATAAATAGTTATAAAATATATACATTATCATTGTTGACTTTCAGGAAACTGTTGAATTATGACATTTGCCAGGCAATTGAGAACCAATGATGACACCATGCTTCTACTAGAATCAGTGGCGGCGCCAGGATTTTTCGTTAGGGGGCTGAGGGCGTCTAATGATGAATATGCGGGAGATTGGCGAAACATGAGGAACCACACTCGAAATGTTCAATTATGTATTTTGGGGGCTCAGAGGGGCTTGACAAATTTTTGGGGATGCATCAGAAAACAGGCTTCAGGCTTTTTTCATCTCCAAACCCGCTCTCTTGGCGCCGCCACTAGCTAGAATCTGCTACGAGTGTTGAAACGCTTAATGATTACAACGCACTGTATATAATGCTTTTGTCAACTGTTTGCTGCGAGAATTATCATTTGTAGTCGTTCGCGCAGTAATATCGAAATATTTCAATGTAATAGGCATTATGTTTTCATTAACCATAGCCTGACGCTACCACTGAACCCACTGTGTGATCGAATTAGAGAGCGTGAATGTGAGGCTAATTCGCGAGTGGGTCGATGGTTATTGATTACTTGTAATAGTTGACACCAATTGTATCTGCGCAGATGAACTGGTTGACATATGTCATCAGGAGTCGACGGTCCCACTGATCTATCACGTGACCGCCGTAGATGACCTCGCCAACTATATAACTGAGCGCCTCAAGAGGTGGCTTGTCATAGGCACTCAGGTATTGTCGCAACAACGTTTCACAATTCTGCACAAATGTGTGCGTGCACACAAACACACACACACACACACACACACACACACACACACACACACACACACACACACACACACAAATACACATTGCAGGTGATCGAACTGTAGACCAGTAGTGCGTAACTTGTAGGGAATGGAGAATCTTTGTAAAGGGACGGAAAGGTTGCCAAGTGAGGAGTGCCAATCTTAGGGCGTGTTTCATTATCACTAACGTAAGTGCTGAAGGAAGTTGATGGAAGTGAACGGATAATGAAACACTTTGTGAAGTGATACATCAATGACGCTTGTTTGACTATTTGGAACAGCTGAGTGCGAATAAACCCTCAAACTTTATGGTCCAAATAATTTCTTTTGCTTAATTTTCATCATTTGGATTTGCTTTCTGTTGATTTGCTTAATTTTAGTTCATGGATTCATTAATTCCATATGGAGCTGCGCTAATCTCAGCATTGTCGGATTTACACAAATACCACACAACTACTTTAAGCCGTCCGCCATGGCGAACAAAATGCTCTCTTAAACTATATTCTATATTATATAGTCCTCAACAAATATATTCTATTCCTCTATTCAATTCCAAAACAAACAGCACATGGGAAAGGGAATGTCGCTAAAGCGCAATGATTGCCTAATGCCTTCTGCTTCAAGCCTTCCGAGTGAAGCGCAGTGAAGTACTTCACTCCAACTTCAGCATTGATAATGTAACACTGTGAAGCGCTTCCTAGCGCTTCAGCATTGATAATGAAACACGCCCTTAGACAGAATGACAATGTGTGTCTATATCTATATGAATTCGTTTGTTTTCGTCCCTTGTGACCTACTGACATTCATGTGGTGATAAGCTACAGAGAATCAGAAACAGCACTTTGCAGACAAAGACAGCGTTGCTGGAACAATAGCATTTCAGCGATGATCGGTCAATTTCATCACTATTGAATGCCTTTTGACACTCCGATGACACGGTCTTGCACCGGAGAATAAAACGCCACATATAGCACCATGATGTGACGATCCATTCAAATGGGCACGCCACACTATGGCACACTCAACTCGACCCTATCATGTATCGTGCTATGCTTGCTATGACACACCATGCCCCGTCACATTATGTCACAACTGAAACAATCCACGAGGCACAAAATAATAGACGCCATGACAAGAAGAGATACGCTACTCACCTCGAAATCGCCGTCGCTGAAGTCATAAATATTATTCCAGCCTAGTTGGTTGAACTTCCGCCGCTCAATCAGCACTGTGTGCAAAAAGCACAAAGAGAACAGCAGTTTTTTGTAGCAATCTTTACGCGGACATTGGCTGAACTGTGTTTCGCTGATCCTGCTGTAGAGTCGCTTCATACTCGGCTTGATACCCTGAAAGGCAGCACCGTAGACCCATAAGCTCGCGGTTCTAACAGGCGTTGTCAGCAGATAACAGACGTTTGTACAGATCGATATGCCATCATGAAATTGATTACATGCTGTTAAACCTAAATATCATATCGACATGAATTTGTCCCTACGTCCCATTCACTTACCCGGGGAGGTTCGGTCGTGATTTTCACACTGTTTTGCAGAATGGAGACGGGAAAGTGATGGTGTGGCATTGAGCTGAGCCACAGCCGATGTTCATCGTTCACGTTTACCTCGTCGCTCTGACACTTTTCCAGCAACAGTGCCAACTGAGTCATGAATGCTATGTCCAGGTGACAGTTGGCCAGGTACACCCAGTCTCCCGTCTGTTGGCTACGCTCCACCAAACTGCTCCACAAGACCCACACTCACACCCACCCCACCCATATTCGATCATATAGATTGGTATCATAGGAGCGGACAAGATGAACGTGGACATTTCAACACACGACTGATACAATATTCGACGAAAAAAGGAATATAGCCAATATGAGTAAATTCCTTGATTTACAAACAGGTAAATTCTGGCATGCCCATTTTATACATCTCATTTTTTCTTGTTGATACATTTCACTCGTAAGCAGTCAGACATACAATTGCATCGGAGCAGACATATTCGTCATTGAGAGATGATCGGAGTTGGTATTGCTGTGCATCGAGAGGCGTGTGTCACCTCATGGCGGCAGCAGTTTGGCCTTCTCCGAGACTGAGACAGTGTAGTCGGTCGTTCATGTGACGCGTCCTTGCCAGTCGCTGGAGCTCGGACATTGCATCGGCTCCCGGACACAAGATGAACAACAACGGAGTTCTCACCGATGAACTGCTTTCCAACTGTACACATCAAGTGCACAATCGTATCAATCAGCGATTCTATAGGATATTAATTGGGACGGCAGCATCGGCCACAGAAAGCTAGATTTCAAGAAACCGAAATTAATTTGCGATAAATATATGACATAAGTATAAGATTGTTGAAACTAAATTGATGGCTTGAAATATATGCAAATATTGGTGAAAAGTAATAAAGTTGTGTTATTTGTCAAGATGTAGGACCTTGGCACACGATGAGCAAAATACTTGCAATCAGCAACCAATCAGAACTATTTCTATGCAGAAGGATTGAATGGACTGTGAATGGATGAAGCCTCCATCTCACCACATGTCCGAGGTCGGAGACTGGGGCCTCGACAAACTTGGCCGTGAGGTGTTTGCTGACAAACTGGACAATAGCCAATGGTAAGCGATCCGGACGCAATGCCCGCACAAATATCACACGCTGAAAGTCTGAACACGACGTCTCCCATTTGCCTGTGGGGACAATAGCGGTATAATAGGTGTGTGCCAATGATAATTGAAGCATTCGTCAGTATAGCATACCAGCCGCGTTTGTTGATCTTTCAAAGAGCTTGGAGCTTTCAGTAGCAGCAGTTAAGACAACAGTAATATACATTATTAACACTTGGACTCCGCGGTTGGACTCCGTGGTGTAGTGGTAGCACACCCGTCTCACAAGCGGGAGGACCGTGTTTCGAATCCCGGCGGATAATTTCATTGGCGAATTCTATAATCCAACAGCCCCTGTCCACCCAGCAGTGAATGATGGTACCAGATATCAGTCATGTGTTGAATCATGCATTCTGGGGAGGTGTCTCTCTCTAATACGTGGTCCTGGGGCGCCATAGCGTGGAGAGGGTCGGTTCTGCGGTACCAGCGAGCTGCACGGGACACACCTGTGTGTGTTCATAAGCTTCGGCTTCTTCCCGTGTAGCAGCTAAGACTTGGGCCTTTAACAGTAGCTTTTACAATGGTAACGAAATCAGTGGTAGTTACACAAAGTATAAGTAGTAACAGTTTACTCTAATCCACAACATCTTGTGCACAGACCGCTGATAACTTCGTGCCATACCATCCTATGGTTCTTGTTGGTCATATAAATGTCTGTAGTGACTGTCTGTAGTGTCTGTAGTCTCGACAACTGGTTGTGTACTGGTGTATTGTTGTAGGCTCAGCTGCCCCTGATATCACACACCTGGCAGAGGACGTTTCTCGGGCTCGGGGTCCGTGTACCAGGCAAACCAGTCGCGGTGCAGCTGCTCGAAGGATTGAATCAGTCCCTGGAAGCCGCCCATTTTCTCCAGCTCGCTGATGTTGTCCCACACCTTCTCTGATAGCCAATCTAAGCACAAAAACAGATCACCATGGCATTATTTCAGGCGACTCATGCATAACGAACATGTGACACTATGGCCACTATAAAAAATCACACTATACGATAGTTTGTGTTGCATTAATGCCACTGAACTTTGCAAAATGGAAATCAGCTGCTGAAAGAGGAGCGCATGTATGAATGGTCTCAAGTGAATGATCGGGTACAACCTGGATTCATAGGCAAGTATTTCTGAATGAGCGCAGTAGGACAAAATTAGCGTCATTGGCAGATATAACTGTCATTGGCAGGTAACTGACACACCGAAATTGATCGTGACCTTACTTTACACCGGCACGTATCATGGAATTACAATGGTATGCCATGCACAATGATATTGAAAATTCTTTCTATAGCGTTTAATGGTTACGAGCGAGCGATAGCGAGCGAGTTCATACTTGGTGTTACTAGAAAAATGAGTATGAGCGGCCCGCCGGCCGTGGTCACGCTTTTCAGAGGCTTATATCTCTGGAACCATAAGTCCGATTAACATGCATTTATTTTTGTTGGGTAGTCTCATCCTTCCTGCCGCGGATGAGACCAAGCCGAATAATGTCAGTGCCTACTATGGCACGTGGCACGTCCCAAATACCCTCCTACTTTTTCGAAAAACACTTTTTACCCGTTTTTCAGAGGCTTATATTTCTGGAACCATAAGTCCGATTAACATGCGTTTTTTTTTGGGTAGCCACATCCTTCCTGCCGCGGATGAGACCAAGCCGAATCATGTCAGTGCCTACTATGGCACGTGGCACGTCCCAAATACCCTCCTACTTTTTCGAAAAACACTTTTTACCCGTTTTTCAGAGGCATATATTTCTGGAACCATAAGTCCGATTAACATGCGTTTTTTTTGTTGGGTAGCATCATCTTTCTTGCCGCGGATGAGACTAAGCCCAATTATGTCAGTGCCCACTGTGGCACGTGGCACGTCCCAAATGCCCTCCTACTTTTTCGAAAAACACTTTTTACCCGTTATTCAGAGGCTTATATCTCTGGAACCATGAGTCCGATTAACATGCGTTTTTTTTTGTTGGGTAGCCTCATTCTTCCTGCCGCGAATGAGACCATGCCGAATTATGTCAGTGCCCAGTGTGGCACGTGGCACGTGCCATATGCCCTCTTATAATTTAACAGAAAACTTTGCCCATGCACGCAGACAAATGCATTTACGACAAAGTTTGATTACATATGATAGCTTCGCGCTCGCTCGTTCATCGCCGAACACGGCGCCTTACTGGTAGTTAATAAAAACAGGTATGCTAATAGAGTATATGTTTACGCATCAAAAGATGTACTGGCATTATTGTCAAGGAAGGTCAGCCAGTGATGTGGTGTGAGTGCACTGATGCACAACACAATGCCCTGCGCCATAAATGTGAAATATTGGCGTGGAAATTGAACGTGTTAGTTTGTGTGTCTGACAGTGACATATCAAATAACATCAATGCACTTGCCTGGAAACGGATTGTCCATTTGCTGTTTACGATTGGCCACTACTCCTCCGTACAGCAAGAAGCAGTATTCTTGCTCTTCCACAACAGTTTGTTGATCCAGTAGTCTCATGCATAGATGAAACGAAAACAGCAGCTTGTGTCTCTCCAGAAGCCCGCGATACACGTATCTGGCGAGTTGATGTCAGCAGATCACAACACTTGAACGTACACACCAGTCTTGCTCCGTAAACATTGTTCTATTTTTATTTACTATTGTTTTATTTTCATGTTAATATTTTTTTAACAATTTAATATTATATCAATATGTAATATATTAATATTAAATATTGATTAATAATTTAATAGTATTTACTATATGTTTGAAATATGTTATTATTACTTTTCTTCTTCTTTTTATATTAAGTTTTGTTAAATGTATTTACATAATTATATCAATATTTAATATATTAAAACATTTAACATTATCTTAATATATTTCAAGATATTAATTAAGATGCACTTCTTAATGCTCTGTATGACATTCGTGCACTGACTACAAGTTATTTGTGTGAGTTACGCTGTATTCACAGCTAGATTCATCTTCAGTGGAATATGATACATAAAAAATAGCACATTGTCGGCATAGTTTTTGTTTGATAGGCGTGAGTAGCTGCAGCACTCACTTGTACAGCTCGTAGGTGTGCAATTCGTTGATATTGTTCAGTCGTGTATGAAGCTTGGCGCTGCGTCTCGCCTTGTGTATGGAGTTTTGGAAGATGTCGATGTAGCAGTCGAGCGAGAACAGGTACATGGTGTCAACACGCTGCATTTCAGTGATCACAGAGAACAGCAATGCAGCTCTCCGTGCACACGAGCGGTAGCCCTGTTGGATTCAAACTGCTAGTAGCCAGCCCAATTTGGCAATTTGGAAAATGTTGCATAAATAGCGCCTGGAAACGCTACATGAGGCAGCAAAGCGAAATATACCTATGTTTCGATGTAGTTGATAATTATTTACAATTAAAATATAATGGCAAAAATATATATAAGCTTAAATAATTTAGTAATATATCAGCAGTAATATGACAGTACTTAATTTACTAAAGTAAGTTTCTTACTGTTGTATTTAATAAAAATGTACTAAATATATACTGTTACTGTTAGATTTACTCAATTAAATTATTAATATAAATCACCAGAAATCGGCAGTAATTCAGCATTAGTAATTAAGCTGTAAATTAGAACAATTTATCAATCCAATCAATCAAAGCTTGGCGATTGAACACATTGCAATTTATCATTGCAACCACCTTCAGTTTGCCTGCATAACATTCTGCAACTCTGCAATCACAAGCGAATACCGCTATATGGATCAAAGTGTAACATGTATTTTTCGTAATAAACGTTCAGTGTTTGAACACCATTAAGAAAACAATTTTGGCTTTATTTCTTCCAGCTGATAATTTTCATGTCGTCTGAATCGGGAAAATATCAGGACAGAAATGAATTTGATTATCCAATTCTTGTGAGTGTAATTTATCTTGGGTCATCATATTTGGTTCATTAAGTAATGTGTACAAAACGATCATTTCTTCTTCTTCCTACACATCATTCAGCTCTGTCTACGTAAATACTTATATTTTTTATCATTTGAGCCTGCCACCCATTCTCTGACGCTGTATGCCAAATTATAGTCTATTGATTTATCTTTTTCTCGATATTAATCAAATTATCCCTTCGTTTATGCCCTCGTTTTCTTTCTGTATTTCCTGTTCTTTTCTTTTTCACTTTTATAGTTTGTGTCTTATATTTCTTGTGTCATTTACGTACTTGTCGTATATTTGTGTCGCCTCTCAATGTCTTCGTATCTCACTATTTTCTCGATATTATTCAAATTATCCCTTCGTTTATGCCCTCGTTTTCTTTCAGTATTTCCTGTTCGTTTCTTTTTTCACTTTTATAGCTTGTGTCTTATATTTCTTGTGTCATTTACGTACTTGTCGTATATTTGTGTCGCCTCTCAATGTCTTCGTATCTCACTTTCGTTTTGTTTGGCTCGTGTATGTGTTGTTTATATGTGCTATAAATACACGCTGCTGTTCCGTTTCAGCAAATTGTCTTTCCTATTCTTGCGTATGAGTCTGTATGACTGTGCTGGTAAGCGTGCAGTTTAAGATCACGTTTGATTACAAATAGTACATTCTACGAATCCTCAGCGACCCAATAGAATGAATTGGCGACCCAAGTTTGAGTTTTGACTCAGGGATTATGAGCCACTGATTTAGACGATGGCTCACCTCGCGAGCCGAGTCAACCTCTGCCTGAGTTTTATGCGCCGTGTCCAGTTGCTGATTGACACTGGCTGCTGTTGTTCTGCACGTGTGCAGCGTGTTGGCCAGGCGTTCATCCTCTAGCAACAAACTGTCCTGCGTCAGTAAACTGCAACAAACACCAACACAAACAAACACACACACACACACACGCATACACAGGCATAAATACACACTGGCGCATTTTCTCAACAGTATTATTGGTAGTATTTAAACCAGTCAAAAATGTAAAATAGGAGAAGCATGAGCGCTGTAAATCGAATAACTGCAATCTCCGTGCACTTTGGCCATCATCAACAACAATGACAAATCTGCAACCAGATTATTAAATAAATAATGTCACTCTAATATCACTCTTATATAATAGATGCATTGCATAGTTCAACAATGTAAAACTTATAAGCTAGTCAATAAATAAATACCCAATAAGACTGAGAATTGCGTGACATGCCCTATTTTAGAACGTACATTGAGGGACGTGTTTGAGCGAAGGCAGACGAGAAAGAGCGCATTTTGTTTGTATGACAATGGCTGTACTAAATGGACATTGTAACTGGACGATGCATGATATGTGCATACTTACTCCAGTACTTGATTATCTAGACTGAGCAGCTTGTGTTTGCCGGCGCTAATAGTAGTCATCAAATTGTCTCTCTGCTCTTCCAGCTCGGGCGATTCCTTTTGCACAACAATATCCAGCAGTTGCTGCTCGAGACCTGGACAAAATGATGGAACAAGAGCCGATTTCAAGAATTGATTCATGCTAGTCCATCATCAAACATGAGATCAGTGGTTCGCAAACTCTTTTTTGACAGCCACTCTCAATTTGACGAAGCAAACATCGCGACCCAAATTTTCATATAGATACACCAGTTGTCTTTATATGTAATGATTATGTTTCTAACCATAATTTCATTTACTCACGGCTTCCTTCGAAGAAGTCAGGATTATGATTTAATCATGGTCTGCCTAGAATCATAAGCCCTTAGCGACCTAATACAATGGATTGGCGACCGAACATTGGGTCACGAGCCAGATGTTGAGAACCATTGCATGAGGTAGACATGATTCAGATATGTGTGTGTGTGTGTGTCTGATATTCTTGATTTACCTTCTGGTGTGACGGCGAAATTGACGAGTACAATGTGAGAGAACAGCTGGGCAGAGTATCGCGGGTTGGACAACTTTGTACTGATGTACAGCCGGAAATCCTCGTGACACAGCAGCTCTTGTTGACAAATGGACAGGTGGTGACCGTTTTCTGCCATGTACACAATGTTTAGTGCACAACGGTGTAGTACATTCAGAACCAAGCTTAATAGAGAAAACAAAAAGGTTAACGAAACATAGTTTACTAGAGAGACAGGAAATGGCGAGTACATGCAGGTCCCTAAAATAATTCTTATTATTAGAGTTAAATGTTAGTGGTGTTTATCCAGTATAATTATTGCACTAAGCAAGTAAATTTCACCGAAAAAATGCAGGGTGATTAGGACAAACAGCATTAAACAATATAGAAGTGTAGAGGTAATAAGACTCAGAAGAAATATGCACACTCATTTTTCCTACATCACTTTTCACCAATCGTCCTTATCATCACATATCCAGATACTCCATGCGTTGATTTTGGTTCGGTGATCTTGTGTTTTGTATAGCGATATGCACTTCTATGACGAATTTGGACCAAAAACAGCTGTAAAATTATATTTAAAAATAATCTGACCGTATCATCACTTATAGTTCTTTTGGAATCTCTCTTGTTCACTAATCATATAAAAGAGTAGGTGTAACCTTTATGGATGAACTCTCTGGCGAACAGAGGATTGAGAACAGGATCGAACTCTTCCGAGTCATTCTGTATCAACATTGGCAGTCCAGCCAAGATGCAGCGCCGTAGAACGTCGAGGAAGTCAGCCTGATGTAGACCTACAACGACCAGGTTCTGACAACAAGCAGACGCATGGTGGCCGAATTAAGCCGGCGGTAAAGTGATTCATCTTCTCTTGAAATTATCACCATAACGACCATCTCAATTGTTATGAAAACGAGATGAGTTGCGACAGTGTTTGTCGACAAGGGTGTAGATTTGTGTTGAGGCTCGGGATTGCTTGGGACACCAAACAATTTTCGGCCTTTTCAATTACAATGTAAAACCCACATTTCCCATAGAAAAGTAAATTCAATATAATTGCAAAAACACACACTTGTAGTGTATTTTTAATTTTTTGCCATGCTGATTTTGATGACAATATGCCCTTGAATGAACTGAAATCAGCAGAATTATCGGCGGGTATAATTGCATAATCATCTCCGAGTTAATTAGTCGGCAGTTATATATATCCCCATACACTCCAGGATCTACACCCACACAAACAGTGAGGAGAAGGATGTTTGGTGTTGTGTTCTCACGTTCGGTTGTTCCATGTCGACTATCCATGTGGTTGCTTGGCACTGTGGATCAATCAGTAAAGGCCAGGCCGGTGCGTTAAGGACCACAATAGCATTTTGCACGCTGTAATCATCGCTGCCCAATGGTAGTGCGCTCAATTGTTCAGCCAGCGTCGATGTCAACATGAACTTGGACAGTGAAAAATCCTCCGTGTGTGGTATGTTGACAGTCGCCAACTGAAAGTGGTAGAAAACGTGGCCTGTGGCTTAAAAAATACAGTTTGTAGTGAAGTTATCTTGAATGACATGCAGCAGTGATACGCCAGCGTATCCCGCAATGGAATAGTTATGACCAGCGTGGAATATTTGTCTTTGGCTTGATTCAGAATATATATCAGATATATGCTTGAGAACATGTCATAAGAAACTTTGTAAAACATTCTACGCACATCTACATCTACGCATTATATGCAAAAATAACAATTGTAAATGGTAAATTTATGATGAATTGAAAAATGAAATGAGAATGAATAAAAAATTTAATATCATCATATTGTGTTATTGACAAAATTAAAATATAATACTATTCATGATATATTAATACAACAATATAATACATTAAATTATTAATATACATTATTTAATAATTTTGATTAATAGAACAACTAAAGCTTCTTATGCCTTAAAGCTTCTTATGCCTCGCCAATCACGAACTTTTGTCATTATGTTTTCTGTTCCGTTCTGAATGGCAAAATATATTTGATTTGATTTGATTTGATTGACTAATGCAAGCACAGCAAAACAACATCGAAATTACTAATAATTCTAGTAAAACATTTTACATTACCTCTTGATGCAGCACCAATAATAGAACACACACACACACACACTGACACACACACACACACACACACACACACACACACACACACACACACACACACACTGACACACACACACACACACACACACTGACACACACACACACACACACACACACACACACACACACACACACTGATACACACTGATACACACTGACACTGACACTGACACACACTGACACACTGACACTGACACACACTGACACTGACACACACACACTGACACTGACACACTGACACACTGACACTGACACACACTGACACTGACACTAACACTAACACACTGACACTGACACACATTGACACAAACTGACACACCTCTGTTGACCACAGCTGCAGCAGCTCAAGTCTGTGATGAGAAGAGAATGGCGCCAGATAGTTGATGAAAGCTGCCGTTAGGAGACAATTGCCGACGAGCAGGTCGAGGTGCTGGTAGAGCTCGGCCACGCTGCCGGTCCAGCGTGTTTTCTCATTAACAAAACCGGACACTATTTTGGCTGCCCGGTCTAGTCTAGTGGCCAGAGATTCGGCCTACAGCCAGACATGCAAGTAATCGAATGAGACAACATCTTCACACAATGGCCGATTTTAGAGTGCCATTTTGGGAGGGGCTGAATTAATTTGGGGGGGGGGGGGGCTGAATCTTGGGGGCGATCGATCATGTACATGCATCATTATGCAACGTCCTTGCGATAATGCTTATATCAATAAATTCTACAGAACAAATATTTTTCATGTTCTCTTTCAGTGAATCTCTTGGTTATGAGAAGATGATGGGAATTTTTTTTTTTGGGGGGGGGGATAGTTTCAGCCCCCTGAGCACCTGCCTGGATCCGCCAGTGACTTCACACTAAATCAATGCAGCTAAACCAAATAATGAATAGCAACTCAGATGTTATTGTGTTTTATCTTGTTGCATATACCTCTGAATTATTCACGATTATCTTATGTGCACAATATCAAAGCTGATATCAAAGATAGATAATCAAATTATTTTTTGGTAAAATATAATGAATCCTTCGGACTGCAGGAATCTGATATCATTAATTACAAGCGATTCGAGTGACATGGGAAGAGTGCAAGTTCTATCACCATGTTGCGGTGGCCTAGAGTATCGGAATAGCCAAAAGATTTAATGAGAATATGAGAAACAAGAGCTCAGTCATCAAGACGTAAGCAAATCAACAAAGGATGAAATCAAATGGAAATGTTAAATCAAAACTCTAAATGAAAGTGCACGAACACAAACGTGTATATACGCAGGTTGCCAAGGTTCAGTAAAAACGTAATAATATTCTCATTTACAATGATAGTGTATGAATTCAGTGAATATTTACATTTACAATGACAGTGTATGAATTCAGTGAATATTTACATTTACAATGACAGTGTATGAATTCAGTGAATATTCACATTCTTCCCGAGATCTTCCTTCTGCTGCATTTTTTCCTGATAATCGGTTCTGAGTTCAACCAGATAAGCTCCGAGTTTCTCCAGTTTCTGCTGTGCTTCTTCTAGAGATCGCTTCTTATCCGACAACAATTTTTCAGCGGCGTCCACTCTCCTTTTCTTCGGCTCGACAATTCTGTACGAGCAAATTTTATGCCAACGTTATATGCCAATTGTCTGCAGATGGAAGATTTGAATTGATTCAAGCACAGTGAATAAGTTTTACTTAGTAAAATATAATATATAAATTTACACTAAATATATTTTTATATTGCTTATAAATTTTCACATATACATTATAGTACATGCATAATAGGTTTTATTCATAAATAAACGCAAAATATTGTTTGCTAATTGAATAAATTAACCAGTGGTGTTAATTATTGTGGGGTTATTAATTAACCAGTGCCAAAACTTCAAGCTGCACTAATCTTCAAGGAATTTTTCAGCCACTGACACTTGCTTTTGATACGTCATCATTTGTCGTCAAACAAACAAGCGTCTAAATCAGGCGATCTTAACCGGGGGTACCAATACCCCTTGACGGTATGGGAACCAAGGACCGGGGATCTGGCACTCGATTCCTGGGTACTGATATAACTTGTCAATGGTTTATAAATAGTAAAATTATCAATGGATATCAATCCTCGTGATCCGTATCTAAAGTACAGTCAATTCAAGCGATACTTGGCATACTTGTGGATCTGGAAGTCATACTGCCCGATAATAGGATTGGTGATAATTAATTGAACAGTCAATTATAAGAGTATAGGCCCATATTCGACAGTACATTGGGGGTATGAAACTATGTAAACCCCTGCTCTACACGCAGCATATGGTTGATGATTGGGACAGGTGTACAATCCTACCTGTACACTCGTCCGTATGACTCGATGGCGCGCACCCAGAGACACAGAGATCGGGCCGCTGCAGACTGCTTGCCCACGGTGTCAGGGTCAAACTCGACTTTGGATACAAATACACCGATCTTCTTCAGAGTCTTATCGCTGATGTTGTCCTTGTCGAAGTCGCGCAGCTGAAAAATGATCGAATTGACTCTGTCTATATCGATTTGAATGTAAGTCGATACAAATTGAAATTAATTCGTTTTCGTAAATTCACGTGAATTCGTGTCCGTGCATGCGTTTGTCTTAGCACTTATTGTGACACACGGGATGTCAAACTGGATACATTTTCATCCAGCATCCGCAATGACCACTTATTATGAGTACATATTCACACTTGCATCTTATTACACGAGGTAGGTTGTGATTTGCTTAATAATTTATTGCTATATTTGAAGCAATCAATATTACAATCATTTACAAGTTATATCTCGTAAGCTGCTCCAATAGCTTATGAGCTGTATTAGAACGGCTCTTGCCCGGGAAAACTCTTAATTATAAAAATAACATTTAGTTGAATCAGCAATCCTTAACTATTCCTTGTCAACGACCAAAATTATTCACAAATCAAACACCGCGACCCAATCCACCATAGATATACGAACTGTCTTTATATATAATGATTATGCTTTTCGTAATAATTCAATTTTATCATAATCTGCTTCGATCAAATCAGGATTACAATTTAATTATGGTCTACTTAGAATCCTAGCACTAGACATAATGTATTTTAATTATTACAGTATATAATGATAATATATTATAATAGTAAAAAATTATATTCTACGAGCCCTTAGAAATGCAATATTCCTTAGAGATCCAATCGTTTGGCAACCCATACTTGGATCGCAGCCCCAGGGTTAAGACCTACTGAATTAAACATCAACCTTGCGAGAATAACTCCTTGAAATTTTGGTCGGCTGGTAATGATCTTATATTGCGAGAGTGGCAAGGATGATCTTCTGTTATTTTTTATCTGGTCGAGCGCAGCCAACGCCACATCACATCACCTTGGTGAGAAAGTTGGCATCGCCAAGTTGTCGTTTGGCCTCGGCCCAGCTGGGATCGACACAGAGCAGAGTCATGACGGCGTTGGTCACCAGTTCTACCAGTGGTGGAGGACGTGAGTATGATTTAATCTCGTTCAGGTCGCGTTTGGACAGCGTGTCCAGAGCCTGTCAACCATGGCGACGTTATGACATGAACTAGTGGCGGCACCAAGGGGGCTTAGAGGGGCTGAAGTCTCCCATTAATATGCCAACCTCCTCTACCCCCCCCCCCCCCTTAGTTCTCTCCACCGGAATTATCCTGGTGCCACCACTGACATGAACCTTTATTATTTTGCAGATAATTATTCCAACACGTGTTTTTGTGCACAGTCACGCTACATATTTGGCCGAGGTATTAACGGATAACATAGGTGATAGTCTATAGTATTATTGGGTATCAATTGGTAGGTGTAGAACACACATGGGCAAAGACCAGGCTGAACGAACTATGCTGAGCTGAACTAGAACTGCTTGGCATAAATGGTAGGGTTGAATATCTCTTTTTAACCATTCCTTGTGGTGGTTGTTAAGCCATTTGAGTAAATTAAATATTGATAAAATTTAACGACGTGTATTTGCGAGAAATCACAGGTGACTGTGTCGATGGTTTACAAATGGTTCAAATTTTTTGCGCAATAATTTTTGGCAGGTACTATGCATGATACACTTTACTGATATATTGTTTGCTGATACAAGCGCGAATTAAAACTTGTCTTTTTTTTGTATAAATTTACCCTGACGGCGTCTTCAAAGATTGGCATCACTTCTTGAAGTTCACCGAGAGCAGTGCGAGCCATTTCTTGACATTGTTTCTCTTCTTCTGCAACCATCTGCGACCTGGTGAATATTGCATCGCAGTAGAGATTTAAAAACGCCACCTAGACTAATTGCCCTCAATTTATGATTAGATCAGTGTTAATACCAGAGGGTTAGGCTGGTGTCGAGGCTCGTGGGGGATAAAACCATCATGCATTAGTGTTGAAGGATGGCTCAGTTGATTAATTGCATGATACTATACACCATTTTCGGTCTATTCAATTACAGCACAATAAAGTATATTGCATATAAATGCATACACACACACGCACACACAATTGTTGTGTATTGACGGGATAGAAAACTGGAAATGAAATGTGAAAGCTCTATGAATTCACCTGATTTGTACATATTTCTGTTGTGAGTCGGCTTCCTTGGTCTCGTGGTTAATTCTGACTAGATACTCCTCACATTGATACTGGAACTCAGCAACTGGCAAAACCAAATTGTAATTTGCCATTATAACAGTATTTATACGAGTCCGAGTACTGCACGCATAAGACATACGTTGATGTTATACTGTTTGGTGATGAAGTATTTGCGCATATGATGTATCTACACAGGTGTATTTAGACACGTACGCTTGTGTGCTAACTCAAACTGTCAACGCGTTGTGTGTAAACATCATCTGGTCTGTAATTGCGGTGAATATATAGTTTATAAGTGATAAAGTGCCCGCACAGTGAGCGATTTCAGCAAATGAGATTTACTAAAACAACTTAAATATCTTTTTGCAAAAAAATAACCAGCAGTTTAAGCTCCATGTGTAAACATCAGAATCTTTTTAATAGCAAAATAACGTCTATAGTAAATCAGATTTAAAAAAGAAGAAAGCTAATAACCTTTTGATTTGGCGTACTTGAGTTCAACTGACATAAGTTGAACATTGTCGCTGGTCCTTTCAATCTGCTTCAGTCCATTAAGCAGCCTGTCTAGCTGAACGTCGATTTCAGATCGTTTCTCCTGAAAAAGTCTGCCCCCCACACACATGCACACATATACATATGCACACATACATGACGCATATTATTGCATACACAATCAATGAAAGGATCAGCCAGTCAAAAATACTAATATAACATGTCAAATTTTTGTTCAATAGTAAAAAATGTAAGCCATGTGTACATGCTTTTTATAGCCACGGTCTGTAATCTCAGAGGCTACTGAAAACGGCCTTCCCCAATGATCGGACAACACTGAAGCGTTGCATATCGAACCTCTTAAACGTGTCGACTGATCGAAGGATGTTGGAGGAGGGAACATGAGAGTAGCCTGACTGTTGACTGTTGACTCTACGCGACAACTCGACCGCTGATCGCTGAAATACGCCGAACATGGCTGCTACGCTCGAGTGTAGTTCAGCCTGCAGATCATGAGCGGTGTATGTATACTGATAGGTTAGGCTAGGCATAATTCGCAGGCTTATCAATGGCAGTCGGTGTTATCCAATGCTTCAGCATTCGCCCTTTATCACCCTGATTAAATTTTATTGATAGCCTTTATTGTTTTGTCTCAAATCACAAATTGTCACTAAAATAAACAAATAAATTGTAATTAAAAATATTTTCATAGTTTATAATCTAATCAGTGTGTCAGCTATGGGTTTGTACGTGTCTGCAACGACTATGAGACGCCATATACCAATGGTCCTTACTCGAGTTGCCTTACATAGTTCATTTCCTTTCACCCACCACTGAATCAATCATGGACATGTGTGTTTTATTGTAACTTGCATTTAATATGGCCAGTGGATCGCTATTGGTCCCGTGCTTAGATAGAAAAGAGACGGCTTGAAGTACAGTAAATTTGTAAACAGTAAATCTGTTGTTGATAGTTCCCTAGTTGAACAGTAAATCTATTGTTGATAGTTCCGTAGTTGTCTACCTCGCGATTTCTCACCAATGCAGTATATACGACAAGTTGAGAACAAACTGTCATAGCAAGCATCAACTCATTGCTTGACAGGTCTAGTATTAAATCGACTGTCTTTGTAATATTTCATTAAAATGTTGTTACCTTTACAAAGCATTGCAGCCACCATACAAAAAGTCCAAAGTGATATTCCCTGCGTGCTTTTCGTGAGCGCAAAACATTTAGATTCCGAGTGAACCAGTACTTATTGTGAAGAGATTGTGGCAGATTTTGAGACACTGTAGTCAGCAAAATCAGCATGAAAATTCAGCACTGACTTTTGTGAGAGCCGTGCTGGCACCCTGAATCAGGTCGCTATCTTTCAAACACTGTTGACACGTCTCCAGAAGCGACTGCGACGACCATTCTCCGAAATAATCCACTGTCGTGCCGTACACCAGCGATGGAAAATTGCGAATTTTGCGCCTAAACAATATGCTAACCGTTAAAATGAGCGCTAAAACGCTCGCTAATAAAAAACTGAGCTGCGACTTGATCATTTTGAAACTGAGTTGATCTCCTTGAAACTGACCAGGCGGCTTAATCACTTTGTTAAGTCCGCTTAAATTGAGCGTAATAATGCTTAAGCTCGTTGTTGTTGGAATACTTGCTGACAAACAGATTGCCGCAGTTGAATTGAGTTTAATCACTTGTAGTTTTGCTAATTGGCTCAATCTGACCATGTCTACCTGAAATTGCCTACCTAGATATTTCTTTTGCTGTTTTATACTCGTTTTTCTCTTTTTTATCATGTGTGTTATTTTTGCTGGCTCATGTATTTTCCCTCTATGAGCTAATACTCCTTTATATTGTTCGCACCAGTTTATCTCTTTTACGCGCCTCTGCTCTACTTGGCGCTATATCAAATACATGTTTGTTTTTTGTTTTTTGTTTTTTACCTGAAATTGCCGCCCTCCGGACTCATGCATACACTGACGTGCAGATTGAGGTGCACCCGCTCCATAAACAAAGACTGCAGCGATTCGTAGGTGTCGGGCACGCCGAGCTCCTCCGCCTCGGGTCTTAGACCACAATGAATCTGACCAAATCGATAAAAAAAACAATGCTCTAGTGATTTTGAGCAAGCATTCTCGTTCAGGGGAGAATTTTGATTTTGAATCTTATTACTATTCACACCGAGATCACTATTAGATTGCATGTGAAACAAGGACGGGTGAAAAAAATCCGACTGGAAATGCAAAATTTAGTTCTGGCAAGTGTACGAAATTTGATACAAAAATTGGCTAAATTTATTCGAAAATCCGGTGAAATCTTGTTAAATTGTGCATCGTTTGGTGACAGCTCCTATTCGTTTTGGGCTATAACCCCATACGTTACACATATACATGCAAAGCGAAAAACAATCAACTGCGGATGCGAATTATTCAGTATCTGTGACAAACCTCTTCGAGCTCCTTCGTGCTGAACAAATTGGGAACCTCAGTGCTGTTCAGCAAACAATTGACATCGTCCAGGAGCGATTCATCTGTAAGCTGAAGACAATGCAGCACGATCAGTTAAGCAAATCTTTCTCTCATATTGCACATGTTTACATACACAAATACATGTTCAAATACATGTATATACACACATTCACACTCACCTGCATTACTGTATATATATACATATATTTTGAAAGAAAAACATTGAGAGGTAACGCGCTGGCTAAAATGTGTATGACAATATTTGATGGTCTCACGACAGGGTGAGAAATTCAGTCAAGACTAAGTGGCACAAAACAGCCAATTCGACGCTTATAGAATGCCTGAACATTTACCTGTGATATGTGTACATTTGGCCATCGCACCTGTGAATCGTTGATTAGGAACAGGGTGGGCTTGTTGTGCACGCCGGTCGTCTTATACAATGTTCTCAGGCTATCTCGCAGGTATCGCTTGGTGTATTGCGCGTGCGTGTCCTGCATGGCGAACACGTCCAGTTTGCACATGAACGCCGCCAGACGCAGAATGGAGCGACGACCACATGCTCCTATCAAGTGAGCCAATGCTCGACTCATTACTCGAGATTGGCGAGCAAAAACAGCGCAACCACAGCTGAAGCTTAAAGCTTCAACGACACGATTTGTTTGAATCGGGCAGCATGACAAATATGAGAAGCATATTTTTGACATATTTAAAATAAAGAAAGGCATTTATATTGAGCAATATGTGGTGAAAATACACATTTTCTGTATGATATATATACTGTTGACGAACTGTCTGAGGCGTGGATTGTTAAAATGTTTAGATTCCTATCTGAGAAAAAAAACTGTTCTAGTGTGAAGACAGCAGACATACATAAAAGATAAGTAATTCCCAGCCTGTGGTACACGAGGATCTTCCAGATGATACGCCAAACCTTTCGGGGTCATGAATAATTGTGCTACCGTATTTGCCGGTGTATAAGTCGACCTTTTTCGATCAAAACTCGACCGAAAAAAATCCACCTCGACTTATACACCGAGACATAAAATTTAACTTCGTTTTCATCGCTTCAAATGTGATGGTAACCAGGGCCGTTTCTCATGCATCTCATTGTGCGTGGGTGTGCGTCCGTCAGGCTCATCAAACAGCGAAAAACTGAATCATTATAAAGCGTTCGTCGCATTAACACGCATCCTTAGCAACAATTTCAATTATTTTCACCTCAATAACGGACATCGAAAGCCAGGCAGCGACGATGACTGCTAGGGGGAAGTACTGGGTATTGAGCGAATGTGTAATATCACAGGGTTATAAAGTAAATAATATTTAAAATGGCGTATAGATCGCTCGCTACAAACTGGCGAATATGAACACATTTCGTCAATAAATTTCGCATATTTCTGATTGAATTTTAAAGTTGAATATAATGAAACAATTGAGCTCGACTTATACAAAGGATATATCATAGTATCGTAAATTTCCGTCGAATTTTAGGGGGTCGACTTATACACCGGCAAATACGGTACATCGCAAAAATATAATTGAAGTAAATGCAAATCAAGTAAATGAAGTACTTGATCCAACTGAGTTTCTCTGCTGCCAGATGGTACGCGGCGACTGTACGGGATATTCAAGTGGTACTCGATCACAAAAACGAACCATTGCCATAGATAATACGCCGGGGCGGGAAATAGACACGAGCCGAAGTCAAACACTTACCGACTCCGAGCAGAAGCAGATGACCGCGTGGTTGACGAAGCACTCTGACAATACGACACAGATGGCTGACTGCGTCGCGAAACAACACCAGATTCATGTGTACAACGCCCTCACGACCGTTGTACTCGACAAGACAAGACTCAACATGTTCTTGCAGATGACCACCCTCCTCCAGATCACAGTATATCCCGTCCGAGTTCATAAAGTCGCCTGATTGTGTTGGAACAAGGCATACACACACACACACACACACACACACACACACACACACACACACACACACACACACACACACACACAGATACATGTAGTGGAAAATGCTAAAATGCAAGATGTTAAAATGACAAGCAAAATAGTAATTGATAAATTCCGACACTTGCAGGCTTCAGCGTATCATTGCAGCGTTAGCGGTCAACACGCAGTCGAGAGCAATCTTTAGATCAAGTGGAGACAATCTCCTGTATTTTGTGAATATATGCCACCATCCACATCTTATTTCATCTACATCGCTCTTGTGTATTTACCTATGTACACTTGAGTATGTATGTGACTACTATTGTTACCGTACAATTAATCTACAGTAATTGTTCCTGGTACCTATTACTGGAGACTCAACTATTTGTCCTGTTAACTATTACTTTTCATTTGCAGCGTTCTATTTGCATTAAAAAACCAATTTTGATTTGGACTGCAAATACATCAATTATTAATTTATAATTAAACTTGAAATATGGGTGCCAAATTTGAAGTTTAAGCTAAATGAATGACTGAACTATTTCTACAGTTCAATGTATACAGACACTGATGCGTGAAAGCTCACCAAACAGCGGCGTTTGCTTGCTAGGACACACTGCCTGGAAGGACAGGTCAAAATAGCTGCCCAGCTTGTCCTTCAACAACTCCATGAACCAGTCGTAGTCACTGTTGTTATCCACATGATTCAATTCAATCAAGTAAGTGACAACACAATCAATGCAAAAGAGCGGTAAATGGCAGGAGTGAAGACGTTAAACAAAATCAAATGGTTATATGAAATGGTTCGTATTATAAACTGAAATATAACATAATCTACACAAACAAAAACAACATTCATTTAACTAGCTGGTTTTTGTGCATTGTTTCTGTTCTTGCTACACTTCTGTGCTCACGAGCATAGTCTAATTCTAGAAAACAAGTGCAAATTCACTGACGCTGTATCGACGAATCGGTCCGAGTAGACGCGTAGACATTCGTGAATCCACAGACGCAACATGCTGATCCTGGTTTTGTGTTGGTTACGGTGCGCCCGGAATAAGCCTTGAAACACCTGACAGCAACGAGGTAACATTTGATAACATACAATATCTGCCGTCTCATCCTATCACTGACGTTTCGCTGTTTGCACCCACTCGCCTCAATGTGCAAGCCGCTTGTGACCAAGATCGCATGCCGCTGTGGCCAAAGTTTACCTTGGAGATGTCTCTCATGCTGAACATGTGGTGAATCTTGGATGGTAGAGGCAGTATATTGGCTGTGATCGAGCGATGGATATCGATGGTGGCTTGCGTCAGTTGATCACCTGTTGTATTGAAACAGCAAGACTTTCATCTCACCAAGTACATTGACTTTACATACATGCTATTTTATATAGCAGACCATTCGCAGAAAATGTGAAGCGCACATTGAAATCTGGACAATCAACAATGGTCAAACAATTTGCGCCCCATGTTAAATGGTCAAACAGCTGCTTGAAGCCCAGTAAAATTTCATCAAAATTATTTCATGACGTATTCCACTAATGATCCTAGAATTATATGTACAATTGAAGCAAATATGCAGAAACATGCAGATATAGATGACAAAATTCTAATGACCAAGATTATAAAATCATATACATAATATTACTCGTATATATATTAAATTTATTTTATATTTAACAAAATCTGATACAATGTTTATGACGTAAACATATATTTTTACATGAAAACACTCTGTCAGTATCTGCAATTCATTAATTATTTTTGGATAAATTCCGTTTGTTTATACAAAATAGTGATTATAAGAATCCACTTAACCACTGAAACAGAATTAAGCATAAGGTCAAATTGTGGAGAGATATATTTCAAATATGTTTGGTTTCACTTAAATTTAACTGGTATCTGAAAAAAAATTCGGCAAAGTTAAGGAACAAAAAATTCCAGCATGGCGGAATTTTAGTTGCACATTAGCAGTTCCATTGCGTTCTTTCAAAACCTTCAAGTCGTCGATCAGTGCATGTTGCTTATTTTTAAAATCTTGTCAACAAACACGCACACGCACATACACACACACACACAAACACGCACACACACACACACACACGCATGCATAAACTTACTCAAGCGTTGCACTTCAGAGGAAAAATCGTGCAGCTTTTGCTGCATAATGACGCCGAAGATACTTTTCATTTGAGAGTCGCCTGGTGACGTAAAGTAGATGACGTTGAATTTCGACTGCAAGCGTTGTGGAAGCCAAGTGCCATCACCACTTTTGTCTGTTCTCATCGCACTCACTAGCTGCACATCCTACAGTCACATATTTTCATAATTGAAAGATCAGTGAATGTATTTGTGTGTATGTCTTGTACTTGAGTTGGACCAAGAAGAATTTCATTAAGGTTAAAGGTTAAAGTCCTAAGTGACAGCTGCTACACGGGAAGAAGCCGAAGCTTATGAACACACAGGTGTGTCCCGTGCAGCTCGCTGCAGCCGCAGAACCAACCCTCTCCACGCTATGACGCCATAAGGACGAAAAGCGTATTAGAGAGAGCCACCTCCCCAGAATGCATGACACAATTCATGACTGATATCTGGTACCCATTTACTGCTGGATGGACAGGCGCTGTTGGATTATAGAATTCGCCCAAGAAACTCTGCTCTGCCGGTTCATTAGGGATATCGTGTTGAATTCATTAGGGATGTCGTGTTGATAGTTGATTTGTATATAAGACAAGGTACAGATAATTGTAGTGTCGTATAAAAAATTTAGGACAGTGTCTATGGGAGAACGCTTATGGATATTTGTCATTCAGTAAAGCTTTGAAGGTGTCAACAGTTCGAGTTCTGCCCGTTCCACTGACATAAATAATTGAAAACAGAAGACAGAATTCATTTCAGGGACGGATTCAGGTAATACTCACAGGGCGCCCGCTCAACTCTTGTGGTCCAATAAGTGTTAAATTAATATAAGGTTTTGTATAATGATCTTATATGATATGCTGGCGTGTCTTGAATCTGATCCTGGATCAGCTATTGATAAGCAATACATTATCCTTTCTGTTGCTTAACATATGAAATACTATGAGTCACGCCAACAGGCTGCATATTTAAAACACATTTTGAAAAACACATATCAACTAATGGCTTGATCAATCACTCGCCGCTGCTAGCTTATACATGCTGCTCGGCCAAAAATAGCACCCACGCTACGACGCGACGAAAAAAGACAGCATATATAGCTTGCAAATGCATTATATAATACAATTACTTGGCGGATATTCTACCTGGATGCGAACGTGCGATTGCTTCTTTCTGTCATACCAAAAACCGTACTCCATCCAGAATCTCAGTAGCTCCAAAGGAGGTTTTGATCCGTAGGCATCCTTGGCTGGCATGTTTATGTCGTCCAAGAACACCAGCAGCTGTTTTCCTGATGATGTCATACAGGTGATGTGATATATGGGCATGTACTATAATGCATATGATATGTGGTTTCGTTTGGTGTATCTTGAACGGAATTAATCAAATTCAATGAGCTCTTTCAAGAGATACTTTGGTCTGTATTGAAGGTGTTAAGAAAGAGAACAAATATGATTACGCTATGAAGTGACAATGAAACCAATCTGGTAGCATGAATCGGTCGTTCTCGTAAGACTTATCAAACTAAGACTATATTTGTGATTACAGCATAATATGTTGTTGTGTTAAAGTGCCTGTCTGTAAGACCTCGGATATATTTAAGATACAGTGTTCGGATGTATGTGCTGGACGTATATATTGCATAAACAGCAATCACAATACAGCTGTACTGAACCAACCTCCTTTCGGGACGAACGTATTCTTGGAGCGTTTGTCCAGTCGATTTTCAACAATCACCTGCAGATCACTGGAAGAAGTCTTAGCTGATAGCCGCACGTTCAAATTCGAGTATAATTTTTCATCTAGGCCCGACATCATGCTGTCTACCAACGTGCTCTTGCCTATCGGAACATTAAGAACACCGTGCGTCTTGAAGCACTCTCACAATTAATCTCATCCAAATATATCTTGGAGAGCAATTATATCTAGTTGAATCTGATTCTGGCAAGGTTTTGCGATAAGCTAGTATTGAATGCAAACAACACAAACTGTACAACACATGTGACCACAAAATAAGACGGTAATACGCTGGTGGATCAAATTCGAATACCGACTCCCGCTGCGCCAGCCATCAAGACAGCATGCTTGTTGTGTAGCAAAACGTTGAGGAGAAAGTCGTAACGCAGTGTGTCAATAGTGGGCACGTGAATCTTGTGGAATGGTAATCTGTGGTAACAATACAAACACACACGCACATGGAAAGATGAAATGAACACACAATTAGCTTTGTGTAGGACAAGGCCAAACGTCATTTGGTTAGTTTAAACACTTGACCGTACGACTATGATAAGGCATTGTTATATGAACATTCAACCACACATTGAGCCAAAACTCATTACATTGTTAAAATTTCGTATACTGTTTGAATTTCACCATTATATACACTTGGACATGTGTCTATATTCATTTAAATTCAGTCTTCATTCAGCTTACAGAACTTCACTTTGCGGCAGAGGATAAGAATACTCCGTATCCACTGCGTGTGGAAAAAGCGACTAAACGCTCATCTCTTTTGCTATCACCTTCCTTCTTGCTTGTGTGCTGCGCAACAAGCGGAACGTTAGCCGGTCAGGCTTAGTGCCGCGTACTCAAGAAGCAAAAGCTAAACAGAATATGCTGGTTGAAAGCACTGACTTGACGCTGTAGCGCCAGTTTTGTGGCATCAGGCTGTTCCAATGTCGCCATGCACAGTTCTCGACGTCGACCACGTAGTCGAACACGGTGTCCTTGTTGGGGAACGAAGCGTCAGTCTCCCGCATGTAGCGGTCCACAGTTCGCCGACTCTCCTCGTCCACGCACGCGCACACAGACCAAATCACACTGGCCAGCAGGATGCACATTAAAGACGAGATCATGCAGTCGCATGCAATCAGTCCACTTCTTGTGACTGCTATGTAGAAGCCGAACGTTGTTCACCATTATATATTGCTCAACTTGTTTTAGTTGGTCTTAGTGCATTAGTCCGTAATCGTTTGACTCTGATTTTACACTTGTTACTGAGTCATCTCTTCATTTTCCTCAACAGTGCTGAAAAATCAAATAAATCCAGGTGTTTCACTAAATCAAATATGCGCAAGTAAATATAAACGAAAACAAACGAATTTAGATTGATGTGCACACACATTTGTTCATTGGTAATATAAATCTTCAGTTCCCCACTTGACAACCCTTTAATTCGCCACCAGTTGGGAATTTCCCACACGAATGAAAGAGTGGCCTAGTGAAATGGAAGCCAGCACTGACTCACCAGAATATGAACCAGAGTCGCACGACCACACTGAACGTGTTGACGTCGCGGGCGTCGACTCCATGCTCGACTGAACAAAAACAGCCCAGGAGCCGGCACAGTGACTTCACGTCAGTCAGCTGCGTTGAAGCCACTAGCTGACGACACTCGGTCTGCTTCATTGCTAGAACGCCGTCCAAGTAGATCTCGAACAACGGCCGTAGCTGTTGATAGATGCCATCAGTGAAGTTTGATATGAGCAATGTATGTTCAATACATGTACGTAATATGCCCATGTATGGTTCTTCCACAATATGACTCATATTGTTAAGAGGGATTCGAAATGGCGCAATCTTTTATCCCCAATGCAATTTTCTAGCTACGAGAATGATAATGACTCTCATATTCAATTCATATTTCCGCCTGAAATTTCTACGGAAAATCAGTTTTCAATGAAAGCAATGTCTATTTTTGTTGGGCTTTGAACGCAAACAACAATTTGGCAGATGTGGCGACTGCACAAAATCACATTACCTATCTTTAGCGTGAAGATTATTATAATTATATCAGTACACACACACACACACACAAATATACGAGACACACATATATGCACGTTTTATTCAGTATTTATTCCATGATAAATAAATAAGTGGTAATAAATACCAATTAGCTGGAACAACTAACAATAAATATAAATAAATGGAAATAATGAATAAATAACAACTGAAAGGAATACATTGAAGCCAGTCATTGTAGCAATGGTGAGCTGGGATAGATGAATGTGATCACCTCTTGTGCGGTCTGTGAACACGGTAGTGATTGCAGCCACGAATCCACGTAATGCCTCCATCCTAGCTGACTGCAGTCAAAATAGACAACTGCACAGCGAGATACGGTGGCAGGAGAAGCGGTCGCAAGAGTCTCCACTTCAAATAGCACAGAAACCTGCGCGTACAACCCGACCATACCGAACATACATAATGTCTACTAGTGATAATCACTTACAAGAATTATTTATTGTTATTATATTAGCTCCATTGTTATCCGCCTAAAGACATTTACAATGTAACTTATACACTCAAAGTATGTGCTTCCTCAGCATTTACGAACACATGGAGTTGGCGACAGGAGATAACATTGTCATGACTATAATTCAACTGTGTTTGTACCAAACACAAACTATTAAAATACCGGTATCAATAGACATGAATGTATTTGATGAGAAAACTGTAAGGCAGCTGGTAAACTTTTTAAATGTCATATTGCTTGAACTTAGTGGAAAATTATTATATAAATGCGTACTTGTATAAGTGACATAGCTGAATTGTTTATACGGTATGATTTTAGAAGCATTTTGATCGAATTGCACCTAGTTGCGCACACTCTACGTTGTAGTTTGAACCTGTGGCGGCAGGACAATGCGTTCTGCGTTGGCCAGAGTCAACACTCTGTTGCCATCCATCATTGAGTTGAGATTTTCAGCCCATGCAGGGTCGACAGGTCCATCGAGAACGACCCACTTCTCGCAGTCGCTTGTGTCTGCAGTTCAGGTGTGTGTAAGAGTTAGCGAAATGAAGTTGTGATCATATATGCTTGCGAGGAAATACACTAGACAACTTATCTCAGACAAAATTCGCAATTCGGAATGTCATTGGAATCATAATGTGCAAACGCAAACTGCAGATGAGCGAGTTAGCTGAATGTCTGTAAGCGACAAATAGCAAAATCACTAAAACCAATTAATCTGAATATTTGCATAAAATATGAACGCCTTGAAACATAAATTAGAACTGGAGCTAAAGCTGTGTAAACAGGATTTTAGGTAAAATTATTTAGAAGTAATACATCAATTATAATTGCATATTGCACAAATTGCACAAATCCACATCAGTTTCGGTCAACGGTGTTAAATAATAGCACATACTTATTGTGTTGGAATCGCGCAAATATTTCCACTGGACGGCCAAAGTGCTGTTGTAAATCTCAAACGTAGCTCATCACAAAAGGCTTGTGGATATATGTTTGTCCACGGTCTCCTGGCGATCGACCGACCTTTGCAAGCGGCCTTCATTATCGAGGCGAGCACTCCGTCGGTCCAGCTAGCAGTGGCGACGTCATACTCACCGTACAGCTCTCCCGGACTCAACGACTTCGGATTGATCAAATACTCCTGTTTCATAGCAGACAATGTGACATCAAGGCGATCCCATTAGACCAGGGGTTGGATTTAACTTAATTTATTTAAAGACTTTATATGTTTAACCTATGCATTACATTTCACATGAAAAACGTAGTTTTGCTTAATCTTCTTAAAGGAGTTGTATGAATGGATATTGAATACAAAAGCTTTGTTCTTACGTCTTTTGTATTTATATATTTTCGTACACCTATAATGAATCCAGGGGCATGATAATTGACTGCGTGTATAATGGGGGTGCGAGGACTCACTGCTGATTTTAAAGGAGTGCGAACACTGAGAAAGGTTAAGAACCGCTGCATTAGACGATCCATGTAGACATGTGTTAAGCATTACCTGCACTCACTCTCTACGAACGTTCCATGGAGTATCTATCTATCAATTGGTGTAAACGTTATGGTTGAAAATAAAACAAAAGCTTTACCTACTCTATCAAGTTCATAGCAGGGCATGTCAAAACATAGACTATTTTCTCTATAATTGAGTTGAACTCGATCGTTATACCTCATTTGACAGCCGCAGTTAGCGTTGTTCTACGTTCAGCTGATATGCCCATATTCTACGTCTGACATGCGTGACAACCTGACTCACCGTCACTGGCTGGTGATCTGACGTCTTTCTCCGATGCAGCTCTCTCATAACCAGCTGCAGTGTCCTCCATGTGGTTGTCTTGCCAGATCCACTGTTGCCCACCAGTATGGTCGAGTGGCAGCTGCGTTTGGCGTCGTACAACTCACGCACCTTGCGCTTCATGTACTCGAACACCTGTTGGATGTGCGTCAGCACAGCTCAACACATTATTTAATATAATAACTCGATCATTAGCGTTTGTTTGAGCTGCATATCCAAGCTTCTTTTGGACTTGTTCTTCTTGATGCTTGGCTGATATACTTAGAACATGATACTGATAGAATAAATATACTGAAAACACCAGATTAACCTGTCATTTAATCATGCATACTATATATGTCCAGAAGATAAGATAAAATTAACTTCGTCAAGCTTTGTCATGTTAGAACAAAATGAACCGTTATCGAGTATGTATTTCAATATCAACTGCGTATTTCTGGCTGATCTTGAACATTGCTCTGACCTGTAACGTTTGGGCTGTAAATTGCTCTTGAACAATCGTATCAAACTGATGATGTTGCACGGTGGCGTGAGCGACGTCTGGAAACAGGTCGTTGACAAGTGCACTGAACAGCATACAGTCCTGAGTATTCATCTTCGATTTGCTCGTAATGCTCATAGCTTCGATAATCACCTTGAAAAAAGACAATTTACTTATCGTCGGTACATAAGTATACGTCTCTATATGGACAGTTTATTTGCGAATGCTGATATATTCAGCGAGTGCTTGAATATGCGGACAATTTGCCACCCGCCAACGATTCTGTTCTTGATGTTGTGGCAGCAATAACACGCAGCTGAATTGTCACGATGTACTGCGATGAAACGACACGAGCAAGTGAATGAGTGACGATAAAGTAACACAAGAACAGTACACACGTAACACACACACATACATACAAACATACATGCACACTTCCACACACGCACCAACTGGTACACTGACTCTCTCTTGCGCACGCACAAACACAACCAGTCGAACTGGCCAGTGGTCTTCAACCCAGAGTTGTATCACAGTGGGGCCACAGTCCCCCCTCAGGAGCTATGCTCCGATGTAGCGCTGTGGTGGCCGTACTGGTCTGGAACGCCGTGACCAAACTATCCTAGGAGCGACGTGACGTGATGCAGCGGAAGGAGGTCGAGGATACGAAGGAGGAATGCCGTCTCCCGCTCGCGGAGGCGCTGTCGATGTCGGTGAGGTGGTTGTGGCCGACTGATCTACTCGCTCCAGATGTGCCGGCTTCAGCCTGTCCACTGCAACCACATAAGGCTTGCCGCGATTGTCGATGGTGAATGATTTGTCGCTTCGCTGCAATACGGCGTACGGTCCCTGGTAAGGAGGTGTTAGCGGTGAACGATGACCATCAACTCGCACAAAGACATGACTCGCCGTCTCCAGGGAGGGCGATACAAACGGTTTCTCTGAGTCACGTTGACGGTGCCAGCAAGTTGGAACAGGCCTCAAGTTTGCGAACGACTGCACCAAGTGGCGAGCGGTCTCGCTGGCCGGAAACTTGGAATTTTCGGTGAAAAATTGCCCTGGCAATCGCATTTTCTCTCCCAGTGCAAGTTCAGCGGGGGACGCACCAATATCCGGCTTCAATGAAGAACGCATACCCATAAGCACGACAGGGAGCGCAGCAGGCCAATTCACCTGATCTTGAATGGCGGCAGTTAGTGATGCTTTAAGCTGTCTATGCACGCGCTCGACCAAGCCGTTTTGTTGCGGCATATAGGCACATGATGTGTTCAATTTAACACCAAGCAACGTCCATAACTCGCTCCAAAGGTCCGATACAAACTGACGGCCCCGATCCGATGTGATCGTGCGGCACATGCCGAATCGGGACACCCAATCCAGTAGCACTTTGGCGCATGTGGCCGATGTGGCGTCGGTCAGCGGTACAGCTTCGGGATATCGAGTGAATCGGTCAATGATGGTAAATATGAAGCGATACCCGTTGACCTCTGGCAGCGGACCAACAATATCAACATGCAGGCACTCAAATCTGCAAGTTGGTAGTGCAGGGCGTTTGAGCGGTGTCCGTTGATGACGCGTCACTTTACATTGCTGACACTGCAGACATGTTTTTGCCCAGGCAGAAACTTTGGACCCGATTCTGGCAAACACGAAACGTTCCGAAATCAGACGGCGCGTGGCTCGAGCGCTGGGATGATTCATGCAGTGGAACCGTGTGTATATCTCTCTCTGCATGGTTTGTGGCACCAAAGGTCTGTCCACGCCTGTGGAGATGTCAACAAGTAATCCGGTTGGACATCCTGCTATTTCGCGCCGCTCCACGTTTAGCGAAGTTGATGACACCAGAGTAGTCACCTCAGGACATTTTGCCTGTTCGTTGACCATTCGCGCCAGGTCAAGGCACTGCTGTGTGTCGACATATGAAGCGGAAGTTGATAAATGTGAGAAGGTGCAGCGGTTCTGAGTTAATGGACGGCTGAGACAATCAGGAACAATGTTGTCCGGGCCGCTGACGTGCCTAATATCGGTGGAGAATTCACTTAAGAAGGCTAGTTGTCGTTGGACTCTCGGAGACCGTTCGCTGGTACTGGTGAAAGCGTGTACCAAAGGCTTGTGGTCGGTCCACAACTGTAGCTGAGGACGACCTTCTAGGAGATGGCGGAAGCGCTTCACTGCGCTAAAGAGAGCATACAACTCCTTATCGCCGGTACTCCAGCGCAACTGTGCACCCTGTAGCGCTCGAGAGTGAAACGCCAGAGGCACCCACATTACTCGTTGCCATTGCAAGATGACTGCGCCGACTGCAGTGTCGGATGCATCTGCCGCCACCTTTGTCGGCGCATTGTCACACGGAAATGCGAGTCTAGAGGCGTCGGCGAGTGCTCTTTTGCTGGCTTCAAAGGCAGAAGCCTGTGAATCCGTCCACGTCAGCGTGCGCTGCTTGTTTTTGCACACAACATGCAGCGGCTGGAGAAGTTTCGCCAATTGAGGTACAAATCGGTGGAAATGATTTATCATTCCCAAGTATCGTCTGCATCCGGCCACATCACGGGGCGGAGGCATGTTGATAAGGTCAGCTACTTTTTCAGGTAGTGGTTCTATGCCTTGTGCTGACACGACTAAGCCGAGAAATTTCACTCGTGGCTGACCAAAAACACATTTGTCAGGTTTAATGACGAGTCCTGCAGAGCTGAGACGACGGAATAATTCGCAGATATCCTTTCGATGTTGCTCTGCATCTGGTGAAAACACTAATATGTCGTCTATATATACGTAGACATTCTTCATCCCACGAAGCACACAGTCCATCAATCTTTGAAAAGACTGTGCTGCATTTGATAATCCGAATGGCATTCGGCGATATTCAAACAAGCCGAACGGCGTTGTTATAGCGGTTTTAGGTTGGTCCGGTCCAAATACTGGGATTTGAGCGAATGCACGAGCGAGATCAACGGTGCTGAACACTGTGGCACCATTCAGTCGATCTGCGAATGTCTGCAGATGTGGCACAGGATAACGATCAGGAACCGTGATCGCATTCAAGCGCTCGTAACATCCTACCATCCGGTAGGACCGTCCTCCATCTTTTTCCACCAAGTGTATTGGACTTGACCATGCTGAGGAAGATGGTACCAGGATTCCCTGTTCAAGCAAGTATTCCAGTTCACGTTTAGCTGCTGTCAATTTGGCTGGCATGAGGCGCCTTGGTCTAGCGAACACAGGATTCCCACGTGTAATGATACGGTGTTCAACACTCGGGACGCTGACCGCCGGAAAACCAGAAAGCGGTGCACAGAGCGCTCTGAATGGCGCTGATTCACGAATTTCAGCGAACCCTGGACCGTCGCGCTGTGGCGGGTCAACTCGGCAAACATGAACATGTAATGGATGTCGGTCACATTTTGTCGCTGCTGGGTTGGTACGCAAGTAAGTGGTGCTATCCACCAGAGTCCTCTTCTTCAGGTCTATTATTAGCCCGAATTCGCGAAGAAAGTCCGCTCCCAAAATCGGGGATGAAACAGCTGCTACCACGAATTTAAACTTGTATGTTCGGCCTAGTCCGAGATCGATCAATGTGTCTCGGCCTGCATCAAACACCGATATGATGGAACCATTGGCTGCTCGCAGTGTTGGAGATTGAAGAGGCGGAGGAGGATTTGGCCCTGCTGGCAACAACGACACCTCTGAACCGCTATCGACGAGGAAGTTGCGACCTTGACTGTCAGTTACGTAGAGCAGCTGACAGCCATTTTTGCAGCCGTACAGGGTCGTCACTGTCGGCTGCCCGAGGCGTTTCCCGACATATCCGCTGCAAACGTGCATCGGCCTAGGCATCGCCTTGCAGCCGGTCCGAATTTTTGATGAAATCGGCACCATCGATCTACAAAATCAACTGTTGCAGTAGATCGTTGTGTGGGCCGCTGTGTGACCGACTGACGACTGTGTGACCGACTGCTGGCCCGAGTGGCAGCCACCAGATTCTCTTTGTTTTCTGTTGTGCTGACTTCTGTAACTGTGCAGCTCGTCTTGAACGGGAGGTGATGCTGATCCGCGTGAAGAGCTACTTCACTGAGCTGTTTTGTCGCAAGCAGCTCTCTGCACATGTGCTGTAGTATCACCGGCAGACGACACAAAAATGCTTCTCTGATTATCTCGTGGTCTGTATCTTCTGGGTACAGTAGAGCTATATCGGCGTACAACTCTGTCGGCTTCCGTGAACCTAATTCACGAGGTAAATTCTCGAACCGCTGAAATCGCTCCGAGGAAGTAAGATTCAGCTGTGAACGCAGTTTCTCTGTCAGCTTGGTGTAACAGTCTGCGTCCAAAGGAGTTTTGACAAGGCCTTTCACCAGTCTGAAGCATTCTGGAGGAAGCTTAGCCAACACTCTTCTGAACATGGTTGACTGCGTTCTCAAACCTCCGTCGAGCATCAGGTTTTCACACATGAGAATCCATGTGTCGACGTCATTGCTGTCAAATGTAGGCAGCTCTACTCGCACTGCTGCGGTGTTCAAAGAGCCATGCATTTCACTAGCAGCTGTGCTGAGCTGATCGGTGGATTTTGTTTCCATTTTGAAGCTCTGCGAATTCTGAACACGGGGTCACCAATGTGGCAGCAATAACACGCAGCTGAATTGTCACGATGTACTGCGATGAAACGACACGAGCAAGTGAATGAGTGACGATAAAGTAACACAAGAACAGTACACACGTAACACACACACATACATACAAACATACATGCACACTTCCACACACGCACCAACTGGTACACTGACTCTCTCTTGCGCACGCACAAACACAACCAGTCGAACTGGCCAGTGGTCTTCAACCCAGAGTTGTATCACAGTGGGGCCACAATGTATTTATCTGATCATGTGCGTTGGTGATGCTGTGGTTGATAAAAAATGTCATGAACGCTATCTGCATATAATATTTGCAAGCTATTCGATATTGAGCGAACACAATGACGCTTATTAATTGCTAATTTGAAGCACATCATTTATGCGAACTCTACTTTGAGAGCGCTACGCAATGTTCATGTTGTGATAGATATATTTCAGAATATAATTACAAATTTTCAACTGCCATTATTTAGAGCAGTGGTCCGTAATATGTTGCGAATTGATAAGCTGTCAAGTGGTGAAACAAATGTCGCACAGAAGCGCATATGCGTGTATTTATCCTACCGAATTCGTATAGTTTAGTGTCTAATGAATTCCTGACATTAAATAAGACGAAACAACAGAATTTATCGAATATCTCAGCGTTGTTGTGAAATATGAAGACTTGGCTCGTTATCAAGTGGATAATCAGAGAAAAAGAGTACGGACCACTCATCAGGATGCAGCACTTTGAATGATTACAGTATTGTCAAACCAATTTATTAGCGGATATAATTAATATGCGCATAGATAGTGTATAATGATGGATGACAATTAGCTTTGGTCACTGATTTTACTGAATATTATCAGATATTGTGTAGGAATTTGTTCTAGCGTCGGTACACACCTCTTCTTCGCTGAGATCGTTGCGTGTTCGTCGCAGTTCGGCCGCGCATCTTATCAGCACCACCATTGTACGAATACCAAAATCGTACTGACTGTGCTGTCCTAGTTGACACGACGCTAAATGAAGCAGAGACACTATCTACGCACGGTGAATATACACCCCACCCACACATACCCAATTACACACACACACACACACACACACATACACACACACTCACACACACACAAATAGAGGAAATAACTTGGAGCTTCGCCATTTACTGAGATGTATAATGCTTGAATTAGTGTTTGTTTAGTTGAAGAAATGTGTATAGTTCAGAAAATTTACTTGTAACTGTAGGGGTTGTATGTTTGTCTACGTGTATGTGCTTGAAAGACACGAGCCTTCTGCAAAACAAGCTCTGCTCGTAAAAAATATTTACTTTTTCAAGTTTTTATTTTTTTTTTTTTGCAATTGAAGTCGTTTATGATCCTTATAATTGAAGAAGTGTTTGGCTGTATATCGCCCAAAAGACTTTCCTGCCTGTTGGGATGTTCAGATTCCCAATCACATCCAATGCCACTTTACATGGGCATAACAGCATGTATCAACCACACCACTGTGTGATGAGGATAGGTCGTCAGTTGTTACCTTTCTGGCAAGCTGCTTGCTATCATTGAAACCTTCGGCCAACAGGGAAACTTCTGCAATTGTTTGCAGATCAGGAGCAACGACGGCCACCGGCCTGAACACGAGCTGTAGATTCTCCGGCAATGTCGAGTGACCAGCGAAAGCGTGTTTTGTCGTGATGAAAATGCTGCACGTTTTCACCAGGTTAATTGTGGTGTCGGTGAGCTCCACCTGGCCGGATGCAGCTGCTAGAGCTTGCAAGATGCTCTGGATCTGATGACCAGTGACCGAGCGCACCTCCGAGCTGATCTGGTCAAACTGCTCGAAACACCCCCAGCAGCCGCTCTGTGCCACACCTGAATGCGCCAATGACTTTGATCACACACAAGCTCCGCAAGTCGGCAAAAACAAACACTCAAATACATGGCAGCACATCGAGAAGTTGTCGAAATATATGCTAGAAGATGTGAGTGTGTGTGTGTGTGTGTGTTTGTGTGTGTGTGTTTCGTGTGTTGGGTGTATGACATTTTCCAAGCTGAAATTTGATGAAATGGACAATGCAACCATGCAATCTAGTAATTTCGTTATTTGTTATTCAATATGATCTATATTTGTTGATGTATGCATGTGTGTGATTCATGACTTGTCCTGTTATGTGCCTTATTCCTCCTCTCACTGTCTCTCAGTCTCTCTTCCAGTTTCCATCATTTCTACGTACAAAGTGCGTTGGGGCTGCACGGTGCAGCTAGTAGCGCTTGTGCTCTACGTGTATCACTTGGTTTGTCTTGTGTTATAATAATACCATTATTATTATTAATATTATTATACTGTGGTGCACTTATGCAATGCATTTATAACAGAATTAAAAGCAAACCTGTGGTGCGCCACGTGTAACTGCGTCTCGCTCCACCTGGCGGTACCTGCTAGAAGCGCAGTGACCTGTGTGTCGTGTTGTGTTTCTCGTATTGTGCGTGTTTGATCTTGTGTTTATGTTTGTCTGTAATGTCTTGCTCGTCCCTTGTTGTATGCACAAATACAGTCGGTCCAAAGAACTCGCACTGCTTGCATGTGACGCTTCGTGGCGAGCTAAACGCCACAAACCTACTGTTCACTTCCTTTTGCGTGTGTGTGCGAATTTGTGTGTGTTTGCTTGTTTGTTTGTTTGTTTAGGTTTATTGTCACTCATACATATAAGCACACACAGGTGAAAAAAAAATCGTATAGCACAGTGACAAAGTCCTATAAGCCGAAGCTTCTTTTAGGACTTGTTTAAATCAAATATATTGAGGAACTAAATTAATATAATACAATCACAAGGCAATAAAATCGAATATCAATCAAACATGATATATCATACAACACAAAACAATATGCAAACGACAATATGCAAACGAGAATTTGCAAACGACAATTTGAAAACAATTCGCAAAACAACAGGAGTGTGAAAGAGAGAAAATATATGTTACCTCAAACAAGAGTAATTTCAGTGTGTGTGTGTGTGTGTGTGTGTGTGTGTGTGTGTGTGTGTGTGTATGTGTGTGTGTGTGTGTTACCTGATAGCAATCTAGAAGTACTCCTGTGGTCGACACTGTCAGAACAGTTGAAAACAACCAGAAACATTGCTAGTGTTTTCGCGAGACTTTTGAGCGTCTCTGTTTTGCCTGCTACATTGGAGCCATTCAGACACGCTCCGCATTGCAGGTGCATAGCGCAAGTCAATGCCATGTAACACCTGGCGACACACAGCAAATTAGGATTCACAGTGCCTGCCAGCTCTATACAATTCCCCAATAATGCTGGAATAAATTAAATACTACTGTAATTTTTGTGTGACTATATTTGAAAGACAAGAGGAGTCATGAACAAATGGAGTAGCGTTTGGAGACAAATTTTACTCCAAAACATTCTCATTATGAACACGGAATCATACCATATTTAAAGTCAATCATATTTTGCTAGAGTACAAATGTATCCCATAATCTGAGTTTGGGCAGAAATTGTTGTACAGCTATATTATTATATGTTATACAGCTATATGTTATACAGCTATATTATTGAGTGAAAGTTGTCATTACCGATCTGTCAGAGGTGTGACTACAATCTGGTTCGCGGTGCCCACATATTCGCGTCCATAGGCGAATTTGCTGTTCATTTGACAAACAGAGCATACTTCATTCTTCTTGTCCAAGTACAGCCGTATTTGTGACTGCCACTCGAAATTGTTGGCATCGTCCACACCTGCACGATCAATAATCTCAATGTGATACAAATTTATACATACAAATTGTATATAATGATTTAACAAGCAGTTGTAGTTATTGAGGTATAGAGCTCGTAAATTATACGATTACCACGTCAATTGCTTGCGAGTTGCAAGAGAAGGCAGCATGCATTGTCAATGTGCAACAGCGTGTTGCAACATTCAATTAATGCTGGTACCGGGTCTATTTTTTGTACTACTAGCCTATTATTTAATAAAAACTAAAATATTAAAAACCACTTACTTGTCGCTGCAATTAACCTTAAGACTGCAACCTTAAAATTCAATTGATACACACGTTATCTTGATACCTGTATTTACTGATTAAACGCGTATGATTTACAGGAAGACATGCAGTCCCAATTCATTTGAGGCATAATACAACTGGACTCCGTTGTTGGACTCTGCGGTGTAGTGGAAGCACACACGCCTCACAAGCGGGAGGTCCGTAGTTGGGAACCCGGCGGAGGACAATTTCTTTGGGTAATTTTATAATCCAACAGTCCCTGTCCACCGAGCAGTGAATTGTAACAGATATCAGTCATTTGTTGTGCCATGCATCTTAGGGAGGTGGCCCTCTTTAATACGTCTTCCGTATTTGTGGGGAAGGTAGGCTCTGCGGTGGCAGCGACCTGCACGGGGCACACCTGTGTGTGTTCATAAGCTTCGACTTCTTCCCGTGTAGCAGCTGTCACTTGAGACTTTTAACCTTTTAACTGCAAGCAACGCGGATAGTGTGTATGTTTGTTGGGTGTCAAGGACTGCGTCGCGTCAGTCATGCAAATAAGCACACAGTCACCTGATTTCATCATCCTGTCGAGAACATCACGCGCATGCACCTCAATGGTGATCATGGCTGCCGCCTTCAGCCTGTGCAGTGTGGAAGCGCTGGCTCGCACCGATTCAACGTACTTGGCCAGGCTTTTACCATGCTGCTTTCGCAGAGACTTCAGTGCATTCTTGTCACCGGCTTCGTGTGACAACGCCAGAGCTTTGGTTGTGTCGGCAGTCCATAGAATCTACAAAACAGAATGTGTGATATTGGACTTATTCGCCAGAAGCCGCAATGATTAGGCGTTTGAGACATAATATGCTTGAGGATTTTGTTTTAATATTAGTCTAAATATTGGTCTTGATATTGTCTTAATATTGCTCTAATATTTACTGCACAGTTATTTTTAATGACCTAATATGTTGCTGGAGTATATTTTACTGTTGTATAATAATAATAATTTAGAATGACTTTTTCACTTCATTTCACAATTTTTTTTACCTTTCAATCCTCTATATGAGCCTACTTTAATTGTTATTTTGGGATTCTACTTAAATTTGGGACTTTAGTTGTATAACTATTATAATAAAAACGTTATTCTGTGTGTGTGTGTGTGCTCAAACGAGTTTTTCACATTTTGGTGATTTTATGCCACGGGTTTGAGGAAAACTGCTGAACAGAATTTACAGTTTTTTATATAACTATTATTATTAGAATAATACTCACACATACCCATATGCGTGTGCGTGTTCGTGTGCGTGTCGTGTGTGCTGTCTGGATGTATTACCTGAGTGGCAGTGATACACAGCTGTCCCGGCCATTCGAGTAGCCAGCGATGACGATGTGTCGTGTTCTTCAGCGCCACACTGCAACGGTATAGAGTGGCACCGATTGTTTCCTGCGACACACAGACATTTCACACAAATCGGCAATCTGATTGAATACGTATGCTCATATATAATATACATGAATTTCACTGCTAAAATTCCCGATCTTATTGGCTTGCACACTTAATATGATTCATCGGTTATTTGTATTGCTTTTGATTCACCTCCAACGTTACGAACACTGGGAGGTACAAATGCTTAATGATAGAAGCTACAGCAGAGCATATGAGCTGTTCATTGCTGCTGGCTGGTGCCGAGTCATCTCAAATGTTTCACAGAAGTCAATATAAACGAGGAAGATGACACAATAAACAACGGAAGAGAATTCATTGTGAAACGGACAGGAAACATCAAGTGGAACCCCAGGTAAAAGCGAAGAGTGTAATGCTTAATGTGAGTGGCTGAAAAATTAAGCAATTATAGTATAGGTGAAAAAAAGAAATAGGAACGATCCAGGAAATCAAACGATAAATGGTGTATTTGCATTAATTGTCTCGTCAATGCTTCTTGTGTGTAGGTGCACTGTATGGAGTTCAATTTCGATCGTTGAAGGTTGGAGGTTGACCAACCTTAACAGCTGCTTCAAGGTTGTTTAGCCAGTTTTCAGCTGAGCCCTTGACAACTACTGCCTGAACGAGAGGCAGATCCTCACCGTCAACCGCTATCACTCCGCTGATCACCGTCTCGGAAGAAGATTCCCTCTGAAAATGGAGTCTGTGGTTAGATTGCTTCACGATGAATATTTCCTTGTTTAATTCAAGAAAATAATTTGACACAACGACACGCAAAGTATGGAGATAACATTATATAACTGCATCTTCAAGAAAAAGTTTTCACAAAGACATTACAGATTTCATTGGTGGAATATTTGCATATTCAATTAAAGTTTACTCTAGACACGACTATATGATTTGCCGCAAAATATTCATGGATATGAAGACAAATGATTGTTGGACTGAAGCACTGTTAGCACGGTACATGTGCTTATCAATACATCACTATGAATAAAGCACATCACTCAAGTTGCTCCACAATTGCTTGTCATTTCCACCACCTTGCTGAACTGCAGACACTGTATATTGGCAAACATTTTGTTGAGATGCAATTGGATGAGGCCGGGGTCCTTGGAGTGACCGAGAATATCGAGCAGATCGTTGTTCGATATGAAGTAGAAGCGAAGAAACATGGCACACTTGTTCTCCAGGAACACCTCCAGTCCTTTTTGAATGGTCTCCAGCCTTGTGGTCATTTGCGTCAACATTTCTATCAGGCCTGCAATATGGGCAAATAGCACAATGCCATGCATTGCAGTGGTTCTCAAATTCTCACGTTCAGCCTATTGCTCCGCTGTGCTTCCATTTATACACCCCACGTATAGACTTCCAGCATCATTATATAAATTGGCTGCAAAAAAAATATTTCTCAATCTCTTAGATCTAGGGGACTCTCCGACGTTCCTGCGTATTTTAATGCTTCATTTTATTACATTTTTATTCTGCATATATTTGTGATAGCTGGGAACACGTATTTCAACGTATATATTTCAGACAAGTTTAAAAGACAAGTGTTTGGCGGGTAAACTGATGCAGTGACCGTAGCACCGTAATAGTAACTTCTGCTCATCATGCATTGAAAAACTTCAATCCTCTAAATGACAAAATTGAAAATGACCAAGACCTAGAAAGTTAAAAACCTATGCTAAGGTGAATAATTACAAACCAATTCTGGTGGTCAAATTTTGTCCTCTAAATTAACGTATATATATATATATATATATATATATATATATATATATATATATATATATATATATGAATCTATAACGTATATATCACTTAGTGGCTTAAATATAATTATGCGTGTTTTGAATATTTTGAACGGAAAATTGATGATAATGTACCTTCACGTTTTGATATGGCCATAATATGCAAGTCGGTCTTGAACTCGGCTAACATATTGTTCCATACTTCTGTCACCTGGTCAAACTCATCTGATTCGGTCGGCATTTCCTTTTGTACATCTTCCGAGTGAAATATGTTCTGCAGGCCCAGCGAATTCATTTAGGTAATGCAATTTGTTTTTATGCATCTGCAAGCATGCATGCTGTTAGGTCTTGCAATTAAATTTCATCAAATTAACCTTAATCATGCAAAAATATACAAATAGAGCATCATGCAATGATTAAATGTAAACTTGACGTCATATGAAAGCATAAGACACTATAATGGCTTCAATATGCAAACGGGTTAAGAAACCACATCACCCTTTCCTACCAAAAACACAAAAATAACTAAGCCATATTATAAAGCAAATACTTATATATGTTAGTATACACTTTCATAATTAAGATTTTCTATATTTCTACAATTATATATTTTCATAATAAGAAATAACCATTGCGTTGGCCGGGAATCGAACCCGGGTCAACCGCTTGGAAGGCGGCTATGCTCACCACTATACCACCAACGCTTACTTCATAGGGCGCAAGCGTTGTATAGAAGCTACTTGCTGGTTCAAATCACCAGCAAAAACAAGACAAACCAGGTGTCCTGCTGTACCGCACATCAATCCGTATTGCGGTACAGTATGACTGGACACACAGTAAGTATTGCGGTACAGTATGACCGGCTTGAAATTGTGTATTAATACTTATCAATTATCATTGCAATGCCAACATTCTATATCATTTTTTCAATACTCATCAATCCACATTGTAATGCCAGCAGTTCTACCAGTATCAGCTACTACAATCTGTTATGAGACAAAGAAAAATGAAGATTGACTAGGCGTTACTGAATTACCAATTAGTAAAAAATATGGATGTGCTCAATGAAGATAAGTCATGATATGAAGTGAGAACTCAATTGCTATGCCGCACACAAAACGACACTAGTAATAAACCAGAAATACAATGTGGTATCGCAACGACCACAATCACAAAACATCTGCCACAACACAAACACCGCTAACTCTCGCAAATAACTCATAACCCGACTCAGTTCTAGCTGGCTCCAGCTACACACAAACACACACACAAACACACACATACACACACACACACACACACACACACACACACACACACACACACACACACACACACACAGGCTACAATGTCACAATCCACTGACCAATCAGAGCCCAGTATTTAGGTCACGTGACAATCAAGATCACACACGGACAATGCGCACACTTGGACATACACACGCAGACAGACATACATGCACACTTGTGCGAAAAGACGCATCCATAGAAATAACTACACAAACACGGAATTCAACCCATTGCATAAACACGCTACAAATATATATTATAGTTGTGGAAAATTACAAAATTACAGCGGCTTGTAATGATTAAATGCAAAGTTGATGACTTATGGAAGTATGAGTCAGTACACCACCTTCATTAAGCAAGCTAGTCACCCAAAACACCTCAACAAAAGTTGCGTTGGCCGGGAATCGAACCCGGGTCAACCGCTTGGAAGGCGGCTATGCTCACCACTATACCACCAACGCTTGCTTCATAGGGCGCAAGCCTTGTATAAAAGCTAATTGCTGGTTCAAATCACCAGCAAAAACAAGACAAGCAAGGTGTCCTGCTGTACCGCACAACAATAAGTATTGCGGTACAGTAGGACTGGACATACAATATGTATTTAGTTACAGTATGAACTGTATATTATTATGTTTTATCACTTATCAATGAACATTGTATTGCCAACTCCAGCATCTAGCTGCTAGGTTACTGTGTGTTTACACATGTTTTCCAGTAATCTCAAGTAATTGAACACAGCAACACTGCATGTATTATACAGATTGTTTGGCTCCGTGGTGTAGTGGTAGCACACCCGTCTCACAAGCGGGAGGTCCGTGGTTCGAATCCCGGCGGAGGAGAATTTCATTGGGTGGATTCTATAATCTAACAGCCCCTGTCCACCCAGCAGTAAATGGTACCAGATATCAGTCATGTGTTGTGCCATGCATTCTGGGGAGGTGGCCCTCTCTAATACGCCTTCCGTTCTTGTGGCGTCATAGCGTGGATAGTATTGGTCCTGCGGTGGCAGCGAGCTGCACGGGACACACCTGTGTGTTCATAAACTTCGGCTTCATCCGGTGTAGCAGCTGTTACTTAAATTTGTAACCTTTTAACCCTTACGATGCGACTGTGGTTCATTCCAATGTGTTATGAGTGTTAAGTTTGATTGACTGAGGCACCTCCATGTTCAACCACTGTTGCTGCGCGGTCATCAAGGACTCGACCACGTTGCATATGTTGGTCAATGTTCCTTCCCAATGTAGCACCTTGTCTCGGAATGGTTCCACGTAGCTGAAAATGGCATTGAAATTTAGTTGATATTGCGATTTTCTGCATGAATCGTCAATGCATTTGAAATGTCGTATATACTTGAATAGACGTACCTGAATACCTGAATTACATTCATGCTGTGTCTATAATGAAATATTTTATAAATATACTGATAAATCAATATGAAAACATTCATTTGTGCAATGAGCATTCATCAAATGTAGGAACACTACTAAAATAAATATAAAAATATAAAATATTACATATTCTATGTTATATATTTAATATTACACATTACATATAAAATATAAGATAATATATAATATAAAGTATATGCATATTTCTCAAATACAACAATATAAAGAATATCCGACCATGATAGCCGTAATAGCTGCATATTGACATTACCGCTGAGCTTATAATTACTGATAGATAATGCCGGGAGATTATGTGATTATTTTGATAGTCTGGAATATGTGCATTATTACCGAGATGATTTGACGGCTGATAAGGAGACTTGGTTATCGTCAAGCGTTTGAAACATGGTGTCGGGGGGACGACACACGTGATTAGCTACACCGCCGTCGGTCCCAGTCGATTCCTTATGAGGTTGTACGTCCAGCACCATATCGGACCATACAGACTCCACTTTCGCCATCAACTACAGCACACAATCAACACGCAATCAACACGCAATCAACACACAATCAACACACAATCAACACGCATTTAACACACCATCAACATACGATCAACACACAATTAACACACAATCAACACACAATTAACACACAATCAACACATAATCAAGTTACAATCAACACATAATCAACACACAATCAACACACACACACACAACACACAATCAACACGCAATCAAGTTACAACCAACACACAATTAACACACATTTAACACACATTCAACATGCAATCAACACACAATCAACACATAATCAACACACAATCAACACACAATCTACACACAATCAACACACAATCGGTATTTTCCATCAACCAGACGGAAACCTGAAGTCGGTAAGGTATTATATTTCTCAATAAGTGAATGGTTTCCCTCATATAAAATTGATTGGAACTTATTTGTTTTATATATCAAAAGTGGGACAGGAGTAATTGACAGACAAACGACTGTCAAATGATGTGATGAAAATTGTTCATGCATTTAATTAATATTCTGGCTGGAGCTTGTTTTAGCGGAACAAATGCGAATTACTGGAGTTAGCACTACTCACGTTTTCAACCGATAGTTCCTTAGTAGCGCATGCCGATAGATTGGCAATTTCTTGAGCAGACGCACCCATCTGCCATTGTATAACCTGCTCTAATGTGATCTCTTTCTCGTCCTCCTCTGACCTGCGACCAACGATGAAGATACAATGCACTTTACACTTACAAATTAAAATACAATAATTCAGACTTCTTATATCGAATATAAGTCATAGGCGGCTGAGCGACTCGGTAGACATTGTCCATCTAGCAGCACATGAATCTGTGCAAACTTGACCCTCATTTTGTATTGTTTCTTTGAGCCTAATTTTCCTGTATATTCTGTCTTAATTCCTATTGTCTTCTTCAACTTCACGCACCTGTGTTGATATTTGTGCGCCATAGCAAATACATGTTGTTGATTTTGATATAATTGCGTGTAAGTCAAGCAAGATACAAGTTCAGTTTCAGCTCATATGACTAGTGACAGTGTGACATTACTTGTTGACTAAGGCCAGAATTTTCTGCCAGTGTCGATGTCTGAGTGCGTCGTTCTTCAGACTGGTCAATAGAGGAAGCAGTGCAACCATCTCTTCAATCTGCAACTTGGTCTGCTCGACAACATCCCAGCTGCACAAGCTAGAACCACCGCCGATCTTTGACAACCTACTCTTGATCTCATCACACTTCATACACACACACACACACACACACACACACATACATGCACGCACAGATGTATCGTAGCAAAGTTCATAACGGTGAAGTCACACAATACAGATTTTGATCAAAATAAATGCAAATAATATATTTAAATACTACCATGTATATGTACAGAGTGTCTCACAAAATGTATACAGGCTTCGGCAGCTGATATCTCAATAATAAATTTTTCCTTGCAAACCAAATTCATTGAACCGACTGATTGCAGTCAGACTAAGCTTTGAAAAAGAAACAATTATATTATAATGAAACTGCAAGTATAAAAACACAGTTGAAGTGCAAAGACAAGTACAGATTAATTTTCAGACGGAATCACCAGCACAAATTATCATCACTAGAATTTGAATTCATTTTACTTTAACTTCAACATAAACATGCGATAACAAGACAATACAATTGTATTTGTAAATTCTTTTGTAGGCTGAACATATTTTAATTGTATTAAACGACAAATATACAATTACACAAAGTGTGTATACATTTTTTGGCACAACCTGTGTATGGGTACTGCATGTAAATGTAGTAAACACGTAATATATTTTGCATACTACGTAACGTATCTATACCATTTGCAATTTGATTTGATCCAAATGAAATCTGATTTGATCCAAATGAAATCTGATTTGATCCAAATGAAATCTGATTTGATCCAAACGAAATCTGATTTGATCCAAATGAAATATAAGGAAAAAAATTGAACTTTAATTGAAGAAAATTAAAAATGAAAGTTTTGTATAAAAAATATATAAAAACAAGCCTATTTATATTAAAATAAGAATATTTGGCGACTTAGTCGATTGAGCAGAAATTTTCTGGGGCCATGCTATATTTCACAATAACACTTTATACGACTCATCAGTTCGCTAGTGTTAATAGCGCAAAACTAATAATAAAGTATAATAAATTCAGTGAAAATCATAGAAATAATAATCACGGAAGCATACCACAATGAGAGTGACTGGAAACATGTTGCGAATACATTTGGAGTGAAAATCAGGACTGTGTATCATATATATTACTGTATATATATCATATACAGTAATACTGTAGATCATATATATATATATACAGTAGGCCCTCCAAATAATTGACTTCCAAATAGCGGAAACCTCCAAATAGCGGGATTATTTCGTGGTCCTTCGAGTCCGTTATTTGGAGGGTCGACTGTATATACGACTCGTACATTAAGGACTAAATACTATTTAGTAGTCATTGATATCATCAAAAATTAATATAACAAAGATTCATATAAACAAATTACATCACAATATCACATCTGAAATATTGGGATTTTCTATGTTGTGTAAACGTTTTCATAACTAGGCCACGATATCATCATCATATATTATACTGAATTATATATCATTATATTACATCATATTCAATATTTTTACCCACTTTTAATTAATCAATTCAGAATTCCACTCATAACTTATGATGTTTAAAAGTAGTAAACAGAAATGTGAAATGCAAATATGAAATATAAGAAATTATGAACAAATACATTATAATTTTACAAATACTAAACATTTATTGGATAATCAACAGCCAATGCTTAGATTTAGTTTCTATTTGTTTTATTTTTTCAATTAAGGTTCAATTTTATCAATCGTATTTCATTTGGATCAAATTAAATTTCATTTGGATCAAATTAAATTTCGTTTGGATCAAATCAGATTTCATTTGGATCAAATCAGATTTCATTTGGATCAAATCAGATTTCATTTGGATCAATTCAATTTGTAAATGGTATAGATGACAACTACGAGAACTATTTTTAGTGTGCATATTGTACCTTATTGGAGCAATTAGCTGCTCAACAACAAACAAAACAACGATTAACAAATAACAAGGCACCTCAGTGCAAACCGTAGAAAGGTCCATCTGAAGCACTTTCTGCTGCAGCAGTTTGCGCCACAAATTTCTCCATTTTTCCACCAGATTCCAGGTGTGCTTGGCACGAGACAATGTCTGCAGGCGACAAAAATCGACCGATTTATCTACAGTAGTTCACTGACTAAAGAGAATAGCATGTATTGTAGTGACAACCGGAGCTAATGGAAGTGAGACTGCGATTTAATTAGTGAAAACTTCTATGACTATGGAGACTTCTATGAAAACTTGATGATGCAGCTGAATTATCAGTTCAAGCTTAGCAATTAATTATAGGCGTTTTAAGCATTCCCCAGCATTTCGATACTACATGGCTTGCTTCTCTCTGTGCACATCTATAGCGGTGAATTCCGGTAGACTCAAGTCGACTTGTTGATAAACAAACCCGGGTCAGGATTTGAACTACGAACCTCTGACAAGGGTGTTCAGCACCTTAGCCTCAGCTACTCGGGAACAGTTAGTCAATATATTTGCTACAATAGGGTTAAATATTAAAGGTTAAATGTATCCAGTGACAGCTGCTACACGGGAAGAAGCCGAAGCTTATGAGCACACAGGTGTGTCCCGTGCAGCTCGCTGCCACCGCAGAGCCGACCCTCTCCACGCTATGGTGCCACAAGGACGGAGGACGTATAAGAGAGGACCACCTCCCCAGATTGCATGGTACATCACATGACTGATATCTGGTACCATCATTTTCTGCTGGGTGGACAGGGACTGTTGGATTATAGAATTCGCCCAAAGAAATTCTGCTCCGCCGGGTTTCGAACCACAGACTCTCGCTTGTGAAGCGGGTGTGCTACCACTACACCACGGAGTCAAACAAGGTGACCATAATTTCTCCGACATCTCTTTTTGGAGGCTTTCCGGCCTGTGAGGGTTATTTTAACTAAATTCTTCAAATGTCCGGAGTTTCCAACATTTAGCCTAAAAGGTTGATTGAAACATTTGGCCTGAAAAACCAATAGAAGCATTTGGCTTAAAATAAGGTTATTCTTCAATAAAAAATGGTGAATTTTTCGCGCGAACGAAACGCGCGTGCAAAATCGCCTTCTTTTTAGATATTTGTAACATGAACACGTTAGCTATAGTCATAGTCATACACAGCCATAGTCTATCTGTTTTGTCTACGATTGTGTTTAACGTTAAGAGCGGACCAAATTATTATCATTATTATTAGTATTATTATTATTAATAACAGGCAAATCCAGTAGCATGAGAAGAACACTATTACCAGCCTGCGGTGGCCCCATGTATCGGAAGCGCCCAAAAGATTCAAAGAGAAAGAGAGTTCGCATATACGAATTCTCTGAAAGAGTTGGAAAAGAATAATAAATAAATAACAATAAATAATATACCATCATCCGATAACACTCCATAATGTCCCTCCGCCCACGTTCCTCAATAAATAACAGCAACCAACAGACAAGCAAGCAAAATATGCATAAATGGTGTAAGTTATCAGCAGTAGAGAGTGCACACAGATCGAGTGGCACCTCAATGAGATGCTGCAGCTCCTTGCACGGTCGGTGGACAATGTCAAACATCTTGAGACCATTGTTAATTTGGACTTCTCGCTGCTGCAGTTGCCCGCCACTCTTGTGATACTCAGTCAGAGAGTGCTGGGCGTCTGTGCTCGTAAGTGTTGAACATTAATTTCGCCTATATTACTCTATGCATGATTAATATATTTTCACTGTTTAAGACATGAAAAAACATAAATTTAAATATACACGTCATAAGTATAAATCATATCCTAAATATATGTGAAACTTTGTATAATTTCTTGACATATATAGCAAATATGGTTTGACTTTTGTTTGAACTACCAAATGTAACAGTTTTTCTTCATTTGACAATATTTTTTTCAATATGTAACATGTTTTTGGTATTGTTTTTCTTAAATTTGCATTTTTAATATAGTTTTTTTCATATAAAATCAACACACTGTTGGATGATGGCTTCTGTATTTAATGCCAGCAAAGGTTGTCATCATTACCTTACTTACTGTATAGATACTACTGCATATATTAATAATAAATTACAATCTACAGACTATTGTTGTGTTTGCATACTTCAATTATTCAGCTTTGCAATCAGGGCTAATGCGACTACGTTGCAAAACAGGTAATTCAACTGTGTATAACAATGCTTTTAGCATAGCGAAATTTTAAGTCACTAATTCATAATTATTCATAGTGTGTTGCCTGCCGATGTCAGTGTATACGAACCGTGAGTACCCCAGTCGTTGCTTAGGGGTCCACTGGTGTGAAATTCCTCAATCAGAGCGAAAATTAGCTTTTTCAGTTCGGCACTGTCGCTCAATAGGCCTGCAGACAATAATGAGGTATTAATTGGGTGCACACCACAATACATTCAATACACACACACACACACACACACACACACACACACACACACACACACACACACACACACACACACACACACACACACACACACACACACACACACACACACACAACACTATCACATGAACATGAGCATATAGTTTGTGATATAACCTCAAATGGAGCATCTTTATTCTGCATTGTCATGGAATGGTGACTGTTTTACAGACAGCCATATTACCAATGATTTCCAGGTGGAATTAGATGGAAAGGTGCCAAACAGCGGCGTCATTTCACAAGGCTTTTTGCTGTGCGTGTTGCACAATACCACTGATGCAGAAAATACACCTTCATTTAATTTTTGCAACACTAAACGAATAAGCACACAACATTTCTATCAAATAAATAGCGGGGTTGTGCCTATTCCCTTTTATATTCTTCTATAACTTCTGCCACATGCGTCTAAGTCTACAAATTATGTGTGCGTGTGTGTGTGAGTGTATGTTAAATCGGTGTTGCATTTGAATTATGAAGTTGCACTGGCGGATTCAGATAGGGGCTCGGGGGCTGAAGATCCTCCCATTTGTTTCCATCAACTCCTCATAACCAAGAGGCTCACTAAAAGAGGTCGAGAAAAATATATTTCTGTAGAATTTGTTGATATAAGCATTATCGCAAGCCGTTGCATAATGATGCGTGTACATGACTGATTGCATCCAAAATTAATCCCCTCCCCCCAAAATACTAGTTTAGCCCCACCCAAAATTGCACTCTGGATCCGTCACTGTCAAGTTCCTTGCTCGTTGAAACCGAGTAATGCACTGTCATAAAACACAATAATATCTACCACAAAGCAAGCATAGGGCATATAGGAGCACTTGCCATAAATATCAGATTGGGGTAAAATACAGCAATTGCGTTTTACATATAATTAACACAATATTCTCGGCAAATGTCTGAAATAATACAGCGATAGCAGCTTGTGCAAGACCATGCCCGTGCCTACCGACAACATCTTGTGTCATCCTGTCAAATTTACATGCTTAATAAGCAGTGGCGGCGCCAGGATTTTCTTGGTGAGGACTGAAGCAGGTCTAAGGAAAAAGATGCCAGGAGTTGGCGAAACATGAGGAAATTCACTCAAAATGTTCCTGGTAAGGATTTTTGGGAAGCTCGGAGGGGGCTTGACATATTGTTTGGGGGGATTCAGTCACTCCAGTTGTCTCCTGGCGCCGCCATTGTTAACAAGACACGATGAGAACAAAGCTGGCTAACCGGCGCGGAACCTGTCCTTGTATGCTTCCAGTTGGCCTGTCATGCTGGTCAGTAGTTGACAGTAGTTTTCCCACAGCGGCTGCAGATTATGCACATCAGCCAGGATGCCGCCTTCCACCGGGATCTCGTATTTTTCTGCACAATTCCAACATTACTTGGCCCTCATATACGTACACTCGAATGTCACGCGCAAGCAGTTTTGCAGGTGACACAAAAATTACGTGCTTATAATTGCACGTTTCTAGGTACATATAACCATTATAATGATAAAATCGCTTGGTTTGGGCCTCGTTCAAATATGCAAAATAGTAGAGGTGATAAAATTGACAAGATCACAACGATTGCCCGGTGTCAAGCAATGAGCCTTCACATGCCTGATATTACTCGATTTTTGTGATATATTACATTTACGTGTGGCGGTCGAACTCACTGAGTACGGACAGTTTGGGATGAATGTCGCCAAGCTCTTCTGCTTTTGTCGCCTTCTCATTGGTGAGTTTTGCGTGCAGTTCTATGAGTGCTTTCAATTTAGAAAGACTCTGCGGTACCTGTTTTAGCCTGCAATCAATGCATAACATAATACTTTTGCTCAAGTATGTGTTTTGTTTCATAATAATCACTGATTACATTGGTGAGCCCTCAGCGTAAGCTGGTTTGCTTGGTATAACATACAGGGAAACCTTGACTTATAAGCAGCTCAGTTGTAAAGTTTACTTTGCTTCAAACCATGCATTTTGGGGGAAAATAGTTAAGTTAAAAGCGATGCTTCGATGTGTGAGTAAAATTTGCCCAAATATAGGTGTGAGCGCTCAAGATTCCGTATTTATGAGTCGTCTTTGCAAAACTATTCTCAGATATCTCACTAATAAATAGCGTCTATTGGTAGAGAAAGTTTGAAACAAATGATTATACAAATAACATTAGTAAATGGTAAAAAAACTTGGAGTTATAGGAGTGTTTCAACTTATGAGCACGCTGTTTATACAAATTAAACTCTAAACTCTAAAACATATAATAGTAATGAGTTTTTGTAATAAATTAACTCATTTAAACTAACAAAAGACTGCATATGAGATCTCTAAATATCAACGCTACATATTTTGTTCAACAGTGAATAAATAAACAAATTGGTACGCTTCATTTTTTGGTAATATCAAAGATAATTATAAAGGCCGTATCCCGCGAAGATGTTACTTATGGCTGTGAAGAATAAGGGTTGAAAATAAATAACACGTTATCATTATATTTTCATATGAATATTTGAAAAGCATTAGTGATGTAATTAGCTGATGTTCAATCTCATAAATAATTCCAGCCAGAATTTTAAATATAATTCTACGCCAAAACTTCTTAATTACAAACTTCCCCCGTTTATCCAAGTGTAGAAGTCTTGGTCTTACAGATTCACACGCATGTTACGTTCTGTATTCTACGCTCAGTATAAGTTGATTACCAACACTAGTCTGAACGCAAACACCTATCCAGTTTCCGAGAAGCAGATAATACAATCGGCAGAGGTGCACCAACCTGTCCGAGTTTGTGTTGGCGTAGTGGAGAAAATCGTTCATTTGACGTTCGGCCAACGAGAGCAGTAGTTGACAAAACATTGATTGCCACCGTTCACACCGCTGCACGATGGCCTGCTTCAAATGAGCGCTCTCCAGCATAACAAACTGACACACCACAAATGCCTCCTGGATTTCAGCTCGTGTGGCCATTTCCATGTATCTGTGGCATCACACGTGAACCAACTCTGGTTACTGGCAGCACACAGAGCCGTTGCGAGGGATTATGGCTCCCCCCCGAAGGCAACACTTGGGGCCCCATTGTGAATATTGAATGCATTTATTAGATATAATCACATAATACGTGAAGCAAAGGGGCCCCTCAACATTCGGGGGTCCCCCCCGGCCGGGGGGTACGGGGGGCGGTTGCTACGGCTCTGGCAGCACAACCTCTATTTACTGTTGCTAGGAAATCACAGTATTTTTCAGCAAGACCTCACAATTCTCATTGTAATATGTAAGCATTATGTTTTCTGTGAATGTTGTGTGCTACAGTGATTGAACATCATAATGAGGCTACATAAAACCAATAGCAATTACAAGAGGTCTGTTCATAGGATGATCAGCCTATGATCTCATATCAGAAGAACCTTTGGATGTCTTTGTCGACATCGGAGGCCGTAGGATTTGTCTCCTGATAGTTTTCCATAAATGCTGCTGGCTCAACTGTCCAGACATCGCTGAAATTCTTCCAGGATGATAAATAGTCGTTGATCATTTTCGTCACGACGACCAGGCCTGAGGTTGTGTGAAGGTAATGATAGTATTATATTGGCTTGGTTTTCCTGTCATGTTGTTTTACAAATGGGCATAACCAAGTTGTCATTGAAGCAACATGATCGCACACTTGACGCTGTTTTGTACTGCATTAGTCTGAATGTGCTACCAAATATAACATTGAAAAATTATGGCATTATAAGTTGAGTCAGTTTTCTCCACTTTAATATTGTAAATCAGCAAATATATAACTACGTGCAAATTAAGAAAACACTTTGAAATAGGATTTGAGCCATATGAGTTGGTGAATTTTGCCATATAAAACATGATTATACCCAAGTAAAGCTTGAGCTTATAAAAAATAATACAATGTTATATTTATGTAAATCTATAAAATGTTATTATACTAAGTTTATATAATTATATCTAATCTCACAATAACGCCAAATAGATTTTGTGAAAATCAATTGAATTGAAGTGCACTTTATATTGAAACTCAATGATGTTTTTACGCAGCGTATCAAGTGAAAATATTTTCAATATGTTGTGTCATTTCAGTTGTTTGATTGGAGCCGTGCTGTTTTGCCGACAAATAACAGCGATGCTTAATTTTCAATTTGTTAAAGTCAGCTGCAAAAAACAGTTTAAATGCAATACGCAGTCAATTTAAATGCATAATGCGCTGTTTTTGCTTGAATGTCATACCGATAATTAAATATTATATTAATTTTGCCTAGAATATATATTTTATCTTCAATTTGAGCAAAAAGATTGGCGACTAAACGCCCTGTCACAATTATATCATAATAACAGCCATTAAAATGTATTATACATTATTATTTATATTATTATTATATATATCATTATATATATAATTCTTATTAATATTTATATTTAAATGTATTATTTAATGTTCAGATGTATTCTTTATCTTCTACTAATTTATTTATTGGACATTTTATAAGCTATAGAAATAAGTAAATTTTACATATAACTAGAAGACGAAAGGTAAACTTTATCGGCTTATTTGGTCAGTTTGGAAAATCATATTTGTCAAAATACACCCATTTACATCATCTGCGCTTCTGGAGTGTATTGGCTGATTGAAATTATCTCTGACTCAACGCGTGTGAACTACCTTGCTTGATTTCTGACTGCGTGTGTGAGCTTTTAGCTTCGTCCAGCAAATACTTGTCCACTCCCGCCCGCTTATCGTGCTTGATCGTCTGCGAGGCTTTGCTGTCGGCTACTTCATCTGCCTTGTTTAAGGGCTGCCAGTCGGCCAGCTCTCTGGCAGCCGTACTGATGTAGTCTGCTATGAATCCGCTCAACTCGTGTAAGCTTGTCTTCAACTCAATCTGTGCATGCACACGTTGAGTGGGTAAAATGCTACTTTTCATACGCCACACACACACACATGACAAACAAACATACGATATTGTGCTGACAGAGGCAGTATCAACCATTAATTTTGCTTGGCAAATAGTTTGTGTATCTTTTTTCTTTACGTTTGATCATTTGATGCTTGCTCATTGCGTAGTTTTACGATGATTTTTCTTACAGAATTGATCAATAAATCAATAAACTAAATATCTACATTGAAAATTGTTGCCGCAAATACGTGGACATTTTTTCGTTCGTTATATTCTTGTGTGCGTAATTTTGCCTACTATAAATCATGTTATTTTGAAGCCGTTTTGAGGATATACTTCTGGCAGCCAGCGCCACGTCCCTGATGCAAATAGCAAGAGTATCAGATCGAGCTAAAAGTACAACATCGACCGACCTGATGAGATAAGTGCACCGATATCTTCACTAGTGGGGCCGAGTTGGACTCGGCGTTTATGTTGATCATGCTGTTGATTCGCTGGTGGGTCTGCTGGACGTTGCAACGCAGTGCTTGCATCAAAGTGCCGTCGACAGTTGACACATAGCAGTTCCATTGCGCCAGTACCTAGCAATCGTGTCAATGACAACTAGAAAGGCGACCTCATAAACCGGCTGACTAATTGTGCAAACAATCTCGAATAAAGAACACGTTCATTCATGTGTTTTTTAACGTTATAAAATAAACTTAGATGTAGAATATAAATATATAATATAATATATATTATATGCATATATGTATGTATGTTAGATATTTATGGTTTTGTTCATACTGAATATTCATCAATATAATGTTAAATAGTCACCATAGTCACTCCTTAATGTTTCATCATATCTAGTCCACAAACAAATGCATGTTGATAGCAATCGGTATTTGTTTATTTTCGTTTCTAGTAACCTGCTCATATTTAATTTAGTGGAAACACTAATTTTTTTTGGTTTGATTAGAGCTGTTTTGGAAAATGACCAGTTGGGTTATTGAGACATTGGAAATCAGAGAGAAATGGTTACAAAACACCGCACTGAAGTATTGTTAGACACATTCTTCAGCCCGCAAATGTTAAAAAAACATTGACCATAGTCGTTTATCATTATCTTGCTACATTTATCGCACGTGATTGTCAGATATATGTTCTGGAAATGATAAATTGATTACGTGCTCTCTTCCTAGACCGTTTTTAACCGAGCTTGCAGAACACAGTTTAGCCCATTAATGACGAGACTTATACAGTGTGTTAAAAACTTTTATACTCGTATGTGCAGACAATGTTTATCATTGAGTCTTCTTCAGGTCTGAGTGCAAATTAATTAAGAAATATACAGTGATACTTTAGAATACGAGTTTCATTCGTTTGAGCCAATTTATTCGTACTCTAAGACAATTTGCCTACTGCGATAAAGCAGAAGACTAAAATGAATTTTACGGACAGAAAATGTATATAACACAGAAAACTAAAATGTATTTGACTACCCCATGTGCGCCTACAGGACGTCACACCACTCACAAACCTAGAACACAAATCCCCGCTCACACCGTCACACACGGGAGCACACACAGTTCAGACAGTCACGCACAACAACCAATCGGCGACGAGCTGGTCAAATGCTCGCCGCCGCAGGACATAAACACGTAGAAGCATGTCACACATACACAGTAAACTACACACAATCAGGCACACTAACACGCTCACACTCTCACACTATAACCTACCTCTCTCGCACCATACACAATCACACAACACCTATTTAAATTAATGGAGTTCAATTAAATTCATCCCAGGCCCCCAAAAATTGTAAAAAACGTATACAGGTATAAACGTGTTGAAAAAACGTATATTTTTTATTACACAAGCAATACAACTATATCTAAGGTTAAGGTTGATAAGTTGAATACTTCTTGGACTTGATGTGGAGGTGGGGAGGAGTGGGGTTACTGGAGAGAGAGAGAGTCTTCTGAATCAGTGGAACTCTCAACTCTCCTTATTATTCTGAATTTCACTTCACTGAGACCAGGTTTTGGTTCAGAATCCCTTAGCTGTCTTTTGGATAGCTTTACCAAGAATCTGTCTAACGATACTTGCTTTTCCCTGCGTTTTAGCAAGTCTCTAAGATATGATAGTGCATTCTCATTAAACAAGTTAACTGCTCGGCCAGACACTTCTTTATTAGGATGATGCTTTTCAATTAAATCTAGCAATTCTTCCCAATTTTTCAATGCTTTCTTAATTTCACTAGAAGGAATTCACATTTGCACGTATTCTAAGCAGGCAAATCACTCGTCTAATTTATCACTCGTACTCTAAATAAGTTTTTACGAGTTGAAATGCTCGTATTCTAAATAACTCGTATACTAAGTGGATCATATTCCAATGTTCTACTGTATATATAAGTGTAATATATATGTGCGCACTCGACCAAGAGGTGTTTATCGAATTAGCACTGAATAGCACGTGCTCTCATATGAAAATATTTACTGACAAGAAATGCTTCCACTCATCATTAAATTGGGTCAACAGGGTGATCATGAAACTCGGTTCCATGGAAAATAATATAAGCTGTCATTCACTTTGACTAAATTTATTTACATTTGCTGAATAACGTCAGGTGAATTTCGGCAAGATAATAATTAGCATGAAATATATATTCATTCTACTGTAATATAGATATTGAAATTAACAACCCAATGTGTTGTGAATTAATAATCGACTCTTGATAACCTGGTATTCTACTGTAGTATAGATACAAATTGTGTTTAAAATCAAATAACTGTTAATAAAGTCAGAAACATGTGCGCATATTTTAAGAGACCATATGTTCGAATCGCAATGCCAATGGCGGATCCAGAGTGAAATTGGGGGAGGGCTGAGCTATGTGAGTGACTAGGTAGAGTGTGAAGGACATAATTTGGGGCATTTTCAATTAGATATACACACATTTACACACCCAATATGCACGAATATACTTTGCGATAATGCTTATATGATCAAATTCTACAAAAAAATGTGTTTGCTTGACTTTATTTAGTGAATCTCTTAGTTATGAGGAGTTGATGCAAGCATTTGGGGGGAGGGGACTCAGCTCCCTAGACCCCTGGATCCGCCAGTGCGCAATGTCAATTTCAATACACTGCGCACGACATTCATTTGCGACTATGTTCCCATCGATGCCTGTGTATGCGTATTACATTTCCCAATCGAAAAAAGTGTTCAATTGTACGACGAAATTTTAGCTGGATAGTATGACAGCTGAATGCAGCCTTGAATTAGCATATATCCAAACAGACAGTACGATTTGCAGTCAACAGCCTACACATTCAATTTTAATTTTTCAATATACTTGCAGCATGCGGCTTCTGCAATCGATTTCCATCCAGCACTGGTTCAGACGTCAATATAATTCGCTGAGTGGATTATTAGTGTTGATTGATAAAAACCGACGGCAGTAAAAGACCATGAAGCAAAAGCTATACCACGACTCAGACATGCGCTTTCCAATTGGACACGTGGCGATTTCATGCTGTTTGTCGACCAAATTGCGCCATGCAGCCACACTCTAATTGGTTTCCAAACTGAGCTTATAAGCGACGCATGCAAACACGTCGTGCATTGTGATATATGGTAGGATAGCAACAGGTTGAGCCGGGCAATACTTGTTGGAAAAGAGGAATCAACGCGGTACAATAGCATACTCCACGTTTCTGCAATGGGGCAGTTGGAATCCGTTGCCAATGATAGTATGTAGTGAAAGAACATATGCCTGGTTATTGCTAGTTTTCATAGCTGGGAACACGTCATTGGATTTTAATTCATTTTTGGCTCGGAAAGAAGATGACGAACATACTGAATTGCTTCGGTCATTTAATGGCGGCGACAGTCGGCGTAATCATTTTGATACATGCTGAATGCACACGTTTGAGTATGGGAACTTTCAATATAGATTCATTTGCCTTATCAAACGTAGATGATTGTATGGAGACGCTTGTTGACCTAATCCAACAATATCATATATTGCTGCTAACATTCACCGGGCCAAGCTACCACGTTCGTTCACTATTTGAAGGCGCCGTTGAAAGAGCTGATTATCGATTGTACCGAACCAGGAATTTGCGGCAGATGCGCAAACACAGCTGGATCGCGTACCAATCTGACGTGGTCAACATAGTGGAATGCAACAGGGACGAGACAACTATAGTTGAGTCTTCCTATGATGATTTGGTGTGCACTATCAGTGTGAATTCATCAGCATCGGAGGTCATATTTACATTAGTGGGCTACAACACGAAGCGCGCATCGTTAAACCACAACATTAACAAATTAATGTCAATCGTGCAAGACGTACTACAAAGAAATGGTCCATGGCATCCGGTGCTTGTTGTAGGGCGCATCAACCCATCACTACGAAGGATGTCTAAGCTTCATGAGTTTGTTTCATTAGGCTATACAGAATTCATATCGACTGACCCAAATAAAAAATATGTTGAGCTATGGAAGGATATTGCAGTTGCTTTTGGAAGCATGATACACGCGCTCAAAGAAGGAACATCGGAATTTCTCCCAAGCTTTAAGTCACGATCAGGCAGGCCTATATCACAAGACAGGGCTATCCGAGTAATTATTGATACAGTTCTTCTGTTGGATGCTTCTAGATCATTAGCCGCTCAAGCGCCTCTTCAAACTCATCCACGTGCTTCTATGACCGCTCCAGTAGTATCAAATGAAATGAATGAAAGTGATTTCACACTATCAGCTGTGAAACAAGTCGAAAATATCGGTTCTCTTCCGACAAGCTTGTATCCAGACCATCAGGCCACTTTTACTCATTTGCCAACGTTGACTACACACAGTGAGCCGTCCGTTCATTGTCTTTCTAATATTGGATGCAGTTTACCATCTGATAAAGGCTTATACCGCAGTATTGGCCACCCAGGCGGCCATTCAACTCCGGCTAGTGTGGTTACAGGAAACGCCCACGGAGCTCAGTATGGGTTTCAGCTAGCGTCAGTTGCCCAGCCTGTGTACAATGTTCAGCCGTATCTCAGCCAACACCAGCCGTTATCAGCTCTTGCCGGTGTAGTCCCAGGAAACGGCTACGGCGTTGAGTATGGATTCCAGCTACCGTCAAGTGTCCAGCACGTGTACAATGTACACCCGTACTTAGGCCAATACCAGCAGCCTTATCATCAGCCGTCGCAGAGCAGTTCAAACACGCATTACGATGGTAATACACTGTGGACACTGCCCGCCACAGATACCCACCAAGCGCTCAGTAGTGTACCAGCCATGTCGCAAGTGATCTGGCTTGCTCCTAGGGCTCAATTAACGTCGGATCTTGAGACAAGCCCAATGCAGCATTGGCAACAGTACTACGACTCCACTGGTGCAGCAGCCGGACCATCCCACCAGCCGGACGTCCAGTCAACAAGTGGTGCAACTGCAGCACCAGTTGATCAGGACCACATGAGGTCTTGGTCAACTGGACCAGGACCTCATGGACCTAGCCATCAGCCTCATGCTGCATTTGATGATGAACCATCATCGTCTTACGATTAGATTGTGACCAATCATTATGGGTCTTCTCCACTTGATTCTATACAAGTTGAGTATTGTAAGCTTATTGTGAGCTTATTCATATACACGTTTTATATAATTAATTTGCATATCACATGTAGTTTTGCAAGACTTCTTGACAGCCAACACTATATTTGTACACACTAAATGTATTGCGTAATGTGTCAACATAATAACACATTTCGGAAAAAGTATATTAGGCTTGGAAATTACATCTCACACTTGAAACGTAAGCAAGCGCAAACCCATCGCTGTCCATTCAAAATAGGCTACTCCAGCATATTCAAGACACATAAACACCCATTGAAATAATAAGGTTTTTGCTTGGAGGTGGTGCTGTTTCCATATTTATATGCTGGTGATTGTGTTGTATTGTCTTGGTGCTGGTGAAGATTTCCTTCTCCATGTCTTATTGGCTGGTTGTGGTAAGTTGCGCATTATGCCTCATTTCATATGTTCTTCAATGCATACATGTGGTCTGTGGTGGACGTAGTCGTCGTCGGTAGAATAATGCTTGACTATACATATATGATTTATATAACGTGTTGTTTTATATGATGTGTGGATGCAAAAGGTATGTACACGGTTGAATACGGTTGAGATTTTCTTGGTTGGGTTTGGTAGATAGATCAATAAATAAAAGTGCCTATATTCTTGGCGTTTACTATATGTCTGGTGTTGTGCTGAAAAGTTTTATTCAATTGTAATCTTGTATAACATCCATTAGCACAAAAATTCTGTAAATTTGATGCTGTGTTTGTTTTGCTTCACATCGACATTGTTTGGCTATAGTAACATAAAGAACAAAATTATGGTGTCCTTTATTTACAAGCACTTATTAAATATATTACCCGATTAATCCTCAAAGCTTATCTGGTATGCGCTATGAACAAATGCTAGGATAGCATACACTTTGTACTTTCACTTGATATCTCAGTACATTGATTCAATAAGATTACTAATCAACTTAGTATTAGACAGCAAGCTTACAGCTTGCTACTTATATCTCGTAACATTCACAAGTTGGATATTTACCTTCAAACTATTCGCTAACTTCATTATTTAAATTGTAGAAACTTGGAAAAAAATTTAGCGGCAGAATGTTCTCAATAACTTCCTCAATGATTGAAGGAAAGAAATCAAAACATATTAAATTGTCTGCAAATGTGGATGCAAATTGGTAATGCATCTCGCGGCTCTGCAACTGTAGAGTTCTTGAACCGACCACATCATCACATTCCCCCGACTCACCTCATTTAAAGATGGATAATATTGCACGCATCACTTGACTAATCGCCACTCAACAAAACATACATATTCAACAGCACGGTTTGTAATATCACTAACTCGTATTAACACTAGCACTCAATCTGAACAAACCCGCTTATTAACTGTGACGTGCTGCATTTAACATCATGAAAACATGAAACATATTTCTGATAGTACAGTACTATAATTAAGATATTCCGATTGCATTACAGCAATATATGAAATATAATGGTTGTATAATGGTATAATATAAAATATAATGGTTTGATTATTTAAAAAACAGCGGCAGCTGTCACATGGAACATGAACGAAATGTGCACTCCAAAATTACACCTGCCAAAATCCAAAATCTTCATATTCCGAACTCCAAAATCTCCAAATGCCCCTCCAAACTCACCCTTGACTACGCTGCGCTACCAAGAGTCCAAAGCGTATTGGAAAATTTACCGCTTCAGAAAGTATGCACCCTCGACTGGAATATGATATCATTTAATCAGCCGGTGATTGTAGTAATTTGTTCAAAAGTCACCACACATTCACGGAATTGAGCCCAGGACGCCGAGTTATCAATCCCACACAACGACCACTTGAAAACTGTGCGAAATATCACAAAAGAAAGAACACAGTGTAGGTAAGAAGTAGCACGGACGTCTTAGCAAGTGTTTTAAGCGTGTTTGTTGACAAGACTAAATTTGGACTCCGTGGTGTTGTGGTAGCACACCCGTCTCACAAGTGGGAGGGTTTTCGTTCGAAACCCGACAGAAAATATTTTATTTGGAGGAATGCTTCAATTCAACAGTCCCTGTCCACCCTGCAGTAAATGGTACCAGATATCAGTCATGTGTTGTATCATGAATTCTGTGGAGGTGGCCCTCTCTAATATGTCTTCCGTCCTTGGGGCGCCATAGTGTGGAGAGGGTCGGCTCTGTGGTGGCAGCGAGCTGCACGGGACACACCTGTGTGCTCATAAGCTTGGGCTTGTTCCCGTGTAGCAGCTGTCACTTGAGGCCTTTAACCTTTAAGTCTCACCTCAGCGGAGTCTGCCTCAAAATATCCGAATATTTGGTCGAGCGCAGCTGATATGTCGTTCCTTATTCCATGCAGTTTGCCGACAGTTACTCGTCTGTAAACATGGTTAACATGTCTTAAGCAAACATATCTTGAGCAAATACAAGAAATATATATTATTTAATGATATAATCACTGAGCTGAGCAGTTTGTGCATAAACTTGGTGCATTAACACTTCAACTATACACACACAACAAATTGTTTTCACGTATATAAACTTGTGTTAACAAACACGTACATAACATGTCATTTATATAAAAACTATACGACTCGGATATCTAAATGAGAGTTAAATATTTTATATAATACACTATTTGTTATTTGACGAGTATGAAGCTTTTCTGAGGAGAAACTGTGGCTAGAACTGTGTGCAAATTGAGCTTACATAATATTTTAGGTGGGCACACAATCACACACACACACACACACACACACACACACACCTGTGTTGAAGCTGTGTTTCGACCAGTTGTTCATAGTCATACGTGATAGTCTGGTCTACGTTGAAAAGAAGCATATTGGCTATGAGTTCACATTGTCGTGAGATGAACTCGTTGGTTTTCTTGTATCTCTCGACGATTCTCCGTGTCTGCCAGCCACAACGTAGTTGAAATCAAATTATTTCAACCAGTGGTACTTGACATTTCTTAGTGTCCGCACCCTTTTCTAATCAGCAGTCAATTATCGCACCCCCATGCATACTTGTTGATAATATGAAAACGATAAATACAAACGACGTAATAACAAAGCTTTTATATTCAACATTAGTCCATACAGCTTATAGTTCCATTAATATGATAAAAGGGAAAATATTTCAGGAAAAAATATAAAGCATAGGTAGAACACATCTTTTTTTGTTGTTTACATAAATCTTTGCACCCCTTAGTGGCCAGGCTTGCATCAATGGTTAAGAACCTCTGCTTTAAGCAAACAGTAAATGTGGTGACGCGTTTTACTTCATAATATATTGCATTTGCGCAGTTACGGCGTGATGAAGAAACATATGTGACGAGCATTTCATCCAATCCAATGACAGAATTACCGTGGCAATGTTGATTTCTGAGTCTTTGACGAAAGCTTGACACCCGGTTCTGTTTGTCCATCGCAGCTTGGTGAATCCATGAGACAGCTTTTTCCTCAGGTGCAATATTCTGTCTTTGAACAGCATCTTCTCATCGGCCGAAAGAGCTGGTGGTTTTTGAAAATTCACACCAAATACAGTCCAAGACAGGACCATCAAATGTACGGTTCCAAACAAGATACAACTTGCATATATACGAGATACGCATATTTACTGTGCTTTGATCAATGGGTCAGTAAACATTCAGTGACTTGTCGATCTGTTTATTCATCTATATGTATTCTAATTATCATTCACACACACACACACACACACACACACACACACACACACACACACACACACACACACACACACACACACACACACACACACACACACACACACACACACACACACACACACACACACACACACACACACACACACACACACACACACACACACACACACACACACGAGGAACTATCTGCCAATTACAAACCAACAACCCAATTAAGCTTAACTGAGCATTCTTGCATTAAATGCATCAGTATAAGCGAATCTTTATTGACATTGAAACATTGAAAAATAGAGCACATTATGTGCATACATTCCTTATCAATATCGAATAGACCTTATACGATGGCTCATGTTTATGCTTTGTTGCGCACTGTGGTTGATCCACCAACTGCTATCGAAAAAGTATTGTGATTGCTGCCCTACCGGACAAGATAGAGTTGAAGCTGGTGCAGAGATCAACCACTGAATGATGCAGGGCCCACAGCTCAATGCGACGACGACAAATCTCCTGACATTGTGAGGGAACTTGCAGCTCCATCCTCTCCCAGAAATACGCCTCTTTGGATATCATTAGCAAGTCTCTGAGGAAACAAAAGCGATAAATTGGTCTCCATCAGCAAATTGATAATACTTTTTTCATGGCTAGGAAAATGTAATGTATAGCTTATTGGCATCAGCGTTGCATCATGGATAGGTGTTTTTTATGCAATTTTGCTTTTTATGCCGCTATGTATATGTAAATATCATCCGTAATGTAATAAATCGGAGTGTGTTTGATGTTGTATATGAAACTGTCGTAAGGAAGGTGAAGCAAAAACCAAGGAATATGTGAATATATTGCTATTTAAGGTACCTGTCGAAGTTAGATTCGATATGCCCAACTTTGTCGCGGCACTTGTTAAGCAATGGCAAATCGAGTTTTTCGATGGGAGAATGTCCCACAGACGCACTCCATTGCTCCCGCTTTGTAGCGATGAATGTGGACAGGATGCCGGAGAATTCGCGACACTGGTACTTCACCTCGTCACCAAAACCAGTTTTTGGCAACCATTTCGTGCATTCCAGAAACTGTTTACCCACCCATACCCACCCATACACAATCAGATGTGATTACCCACCCATACACAATCAGATGACATAGAATGTTCCTGCTCAAAGCAAATTAATTCATAAGACATATCCACCTTGGTATATGACCCGGAAAATCTCATAACAGGAGTACGCAGCAGGTGCCTAAGTAGAATACATATCCTTACATTGCTCTGTGGTCCGTAACTTGTGGGAAATTCCTCACTGGTTGGGAACGAAAGGGCTGTCAGAAGGCCAGACAGAAGAGCAAATGTTTGTTTCTAGCAATCCGAATTGGTATATTTTCGTGTCTAGTGACTTTTTGACATTTACTCTGGTGAAACAGCTCAATTCATTGTATTTCTCATTGCTATTGTAAATTATGCTGTGAAAATAGTGAGTTTATCAAGAAGTGAACTATCAGAGAAAAAGGTTAATGACGACTGATATGTAAACTGATACGGACACATCTTATGTATAACACAAATTTTGATCAAAAATTTGCTAGAGATTGTCTCTTCTTTACGAGCAGGCAGAGAGAATACTATATAGCGGTGTACGGTTGATTATGCAGAGACAAAATACGCGGCTAAATGGTTATAACTAATCCAGTTATATGATACTAGCAAAACACTTTAAACAACATAGAAAACTCATCACCATCTCCAAGAATGTAGAATTAATTAAAAATATGAAGGTTTTTATTTGAGCTACTGGACAGGTCTAAATTCTTTCAATGGTGACATGGTGTAATATTTGATCAGTTAGTGCGCGGTGTGATGTGATACCTGTACTTGTGAGAGAATGGTGTTGCGCAGTGCGTCGGCCCACATAGCCTGTCCAGCATAGGGCGGCCAGTCAGGCTCCAACACCACTGTCTTCAGAGAGAACTCCAGACGAACGTTGTCTAGACAGGCAGCCACCGTCTGAAACAGCTGTCAATGCACACAATTGGACGGGAATTTGTCAGCAAGTGACGAATAAAGGTTAGAGGATTAAGATTCTGACTGGAATCCAATCAGCTAATCATATCGGCTACATTCATTGAATGGTTCTGATCTGTCGGTAATCTACGATTTATTCCGCATGTGACACCCGACATATATAGAGAAAGTGTTAATAAGTGAGAGAAAATGCAATGGAAAGTGCCAAATTCGCAAGATACACGCGTGTGGCCTGATAACAAGAAAGTTTAATTTTAATATATAAAGTATATTGTTGGTTTCATATAATTTCAGATGGAAAGCAGATTAAATCTGGTTTAGCGGAGTCTGGTTGAAACTATTATTCTTAAACGAACTTAATTGTAAAGTTACGAGTTATTTTATTTCCCAACTTTGAAACTTGAGGAAGTGTCATGATGTGGCTGGCTGGATTTCACTACTCTGCAGATTTACCTGCGTGACTTTGCCGTCGTACACTAGACCGATCGACTTGGAGGTGTTGTAGCGACGAAAAGACCAGAGCAGCGCCACTCTGTCCTCCACGCACCGGGTTGTCTGAAATGCCGAGTGGAGCAAGCCGATAAGCATCATTTCCACATCCTTGATGCGCGACTGAAACCTGAGCCGCCAACAACACCGTTTACACACAGAAAACAGTAAGAGCAGTGATCCTGTGACTAGAATCGTCAAAACAGTAAATACATAGATATACAGTCAATATAGTAGAACACATCTAAATAATAAATAAACACATAAAATCAGTTAAAAAATTTACAAAAGTTTTATAAATAATTATACTATGTTTGTGTACAATATACCAGTGGGTGTGTACTTGGAATTATGAGTAATATCATTCGAAAATAGACTGGCTTTCTCCAGTAACTCCACTATTACGATTATTCATTATGAAAACATGTTCTATGAACGCAACATTTTCAGCAATGCAACCATGGCATCAGAGGAGAGTTGACGGTATTTATGAATTAACAAACAGGGATTTACTATCATGGATCACCATATGGAGTTCAGATACTATGAACTATTACTTTTGAAAGAACGTTGGCCATTCAATTGATTTCAAATCGAAGACGTGCTGTTTGCTTTGACTCAGTTCTTCTAGTGCTGTCTTGAACGCACTCTCGGATTTCAGCAGGTCGCTGCTGAGCGCGTTGCCGCGAACACCGCAGAATTTCGGCAATGGCACCACATCGCCGTCCTGTTGTCTGTTGACAAACACAGAACACTGTGCGTATTGTACTGCCCCAATTGTACACCTCCGAGGAAAGGACAGCAACAAAATGGAAACATTTGCAATAAACGGTGATCGATATAACGCTTGTAGAAAAATAAATGTGTCAGTTCCCACCGGCAAAAACACATTTGAGAGGTGCATATTTCAATGAGCTGGTTGCATCGTGGAGTGAACGCGTCCAGCTGGAGAAATATGGAAGCCTCGTCAAGATTCCAGCTAGAGTGCGAATACTTGCGGTGTACATCGGCCGTCTGTGGAGCGATTTGACAATTTTACAAGCACAATTTACGCCCAGACAATTTTTATACGAATAAAAACAGTTGATTAAGACACACATCGTCCGTAGTGAATACTTCACTTGCTGTAAAGCAAAAAATCATTTTCATCTTGCCAATCGTCGATTTGCAGCCAAGCGAGTTATATTGAGATAATGATTGACAATTTTGTACAAATATTTAGATTTGTGTGTACTATAAGAGTTATGTGAGAAATTGTTGGTGTTATGGGTGTATATCCTGGGGGATATGAGGGGTATATATATCCCCCGATAAATTGGCTGGGGTATGAATATACAAATATATCCCCAATAATTCTGCTCAGTTCAGTTCATTGGGTATATTATCGTCAAAATCGGCATAACAAAAAATAACAATACACGAAAAATGTGAAAAATTATGCTTTACGCAATATATTTTTCATTGGGTTATGTGTGTTATGATTTAATAGACATAAAGTGGGGGTTCTATGCAGCTGAGTCCAATTGACCAACTGAGTCAACCTTGAACACTTGCGTATGAGTACTATCATCCCCCCGAGCCTTGACACAAATCTACGCCCCTGTCTAATCTGTGTTGGTGCACTTGGCTTCTATATTAGCCATAACACAAATTTAGCTCGCCATAAAACAGTGCTTTGTAACCTCTTTTCTTTGATTCTCCACTTCTTAATGAGCCAACGCTTCATTTTTCACAACAGAGCCGGAAAATGCAATAAGCAATTGCAATACGCACCACTGGCATAGACTGATACGTGGACAATGAAAAAATCGAAATACCGTGTTATTTTTAACAATATATCAACGGTAGACGTTCATATTGACTTTGTAATTTAAGCCCAATCATGTCGCACAAGTGAGTAGTAAAACACGTAGCACACACACACACACACACAATCACATACATACATGCCCACACACACAATCACATACATACATGACCACACATGTCACACAGGTCAAACACAGTTACACATGTCAATATACGGGTGTATTCAATACACATTGATATAGTCTTAATTGATGTGTGATATAATGTATTATCTATATTTTTTAGATAGATTTGCAGTCTATATATTAGAAAAATATTTCTTCGCTTTGAGCACACAGGGGTTGTAGAGGGAATTCGATTGAAACATCAAACTGTCGTCCTTTAGACTGGCTCCTACGTCTCTGCTTGCCCTAGTTGTATCTACTCAACAAAACATTATGACCAAGACACAATACGTGGAGAAAATTGCCTAACATTTATACATGCATTCCTACATATAAACAATCACACAAGGATCGATATAATTTTTTCTGGAAATATTGCAGATCTCTGTAACGTAGAAAATGCTCACGAAACCAACTGGCTATCGTATTTGTCACCTTGTCGTAGATATTTCGCCAGCTTCGGCAGCATTCTACGCACTCTTTGAGAAGCCGAATAGAAGACACACAGCGACCGTCAAAAATAGCATCTAGGGAGATTTTTCGTTGGCAGAGTGCGACCAATGCCTCGGTCACTCTACGAAGCACGGTGCTCACTTGCTCCCTGAGCAATCAAGCAAGAGCATACGATTGCACACACACGCACACACACATACACACAAACACAAACACAAACACACATTTGTTTCAATTCTCAAAATCTAATAGGAATCACAGTTTTGGCCTACAAAAACGCAGGATTAAAAAAGACATCCAAAAATATAGTTTTCCAAATAGAGCAGTAGATAGATGGAATAGGTTGCCAAGCGACATAGTACAACAGCCAACGACACAACTGTTTAAGAAGACATATGACAACTGGAAGGCGGGAGTCACGAGCCTCTGACTCATTCCTGCGAAGACAACTAGTAAGAACAACTAGTAAGAACACACACACACACACACACACACATATATATGCACCCCTGACAGAATATATAGTTCATAAAATGAAATATATTCTGTTTGAATAATAACATTTTGAATTGTGGTTTAAGCTAATGAAAGAATATCATCAAGGAAAAAACGTGGAATTTGCTTGTGAAGGTATACGGCTACTAATCGTGTATTAGGCGGGGCTGCTAATGGAATGTGATTTTGTTTGTTCAATAGACACGCGAAAATTGAAGATTATTCAGGCTATTTTTAGGTTGTATTCTAATAGCATTGATGAAAATTGTAGCATTGAAAAAAACAACTGCAGGAACATAAGTTATCAAGACATTGCTGATTCAAGCTTCATTCACACATGGTTGATACACTTCTATAACACTGACACGTACAACAAAGCTTCAAGATGATCATACTCTAGCAATAAACCTGCATTTCTGTCAGACTTTTGTATCAGATAACTGATCAAACAATGCTTCATATAGCTCTGCTCATATAGCTACTGATCAAACATAATTTCATCTAACGCCGGCGCAGATCGCCTGGCACCAGATCCCATTATTCTTTATTCTTTATTCTTTATGTTATCTTATTCTACTACTCCATAGGAGCTCGCAGATCTTCTCATTCAAATAATAAACACATCATTTAACGAAACATAGCAAAAATAATTTATCTAGCAATAACAGAACTAACATATTTTGGAACAATATTATTGTTAACAACAATAATATACGTAACAATACGTAACAATATTATTGTTAATAATTTGAATAACGATACATAGTTTGAGTGACAATATGAAATATACACATACAAACACACACACACAAACACAAACATGAATATACATACTCACCCATACATGCCTACACAGGCAAGTAGCGATAAACATGCACAAATATATACAGTGATTCACAACCTATGGTATGCGAGGATCATACAGTACGCAAACACTTTCGTGGTCATGAACAATGACACTAGGGCATGATTTCCGATGTGTTGTGAGGAAACTAACGCCCCTCGTTGACCAGCTGGTGGAGAAGAAACAGATACAGTCCTCGCATTGAGTTGTTTTTCGGTTGTTTTCTGTGTTCTACTTGTACAATTTAGTAAATAAGGTGATATTTGATAGAACTGAATGAATCTGGAATCAAATGGTACATGGGGATTGTACGAGACCTCCGAGTGGTCCTAGATCACAGAAAAAATTTGGGAACCACTGCCATAATAGAGACTGATAGAGTTTCATTTAGCTGTAGCTATGTTGACCTCCATTTACCTGCTATTGTAGTACGGAGAATTAGTCCATATGAATCGTACAATGTTGATTGTTCGATGCAGACGCTTTGCGCACTCAGGTAGCTCGGCATCGAGCAACATTTCACTGGGCTTTTGCAGCAGGGAGAGATACTTTGAGTTGCTGGGCCAAACGATAACACACACACGCACACACACACATACACACACACACACACACGCACACACACAATACAAAGGAAATAACTTGTGCATTTCCAACAAATGACTGTAGTTTTGAAGGTAGTAAAACATGCGTCGCCCAATGCATGTGACCAATAATAGCCATTTAGAAAATAATTTTTGATGAAATCAATATGTTATTGGCACTGTAATAGTTGTTTATTTTTTTAATAAAAATAGAGAATACATGAGAAAATGCAAGAATAAATGTAAATCAAATCATGACATCGATTCTCCAATGTTGTGCAAATGAAACAAATATTATGTCATTGAAATTTATTTTTGCAGGTTTTAAAACAAATCATAGTTAGTATATGAGTGTGGTGGTACCTCTTGGCCTGTGCGTATTCTCTGTTAAATTTGGAGATGAGTTTTTTGAAGCGCGCAATGCATGTTGATTCGTTCAGCTCGAGAATACGTTGCACTTTGCTGACGGCGTCTTCATTCAGCTGCACTTTCACCTCTGATAGCGATACGTCTGTCGTGCGATAGAACAATGATCAAACTTTATCAATTAACTAGAGGATGAAATACTGTTCAAGACTCTTGTCTTCACCGAGGACAAATCTTTAGCACACATAATATTAATGTTGTTAACTTGAAACGAATTTGGGCCGTATGCTTGCCACCATGAGATATGCGTGGTAAGTTTTGGCGACATTATATACACTCACGTCTTGCGTGCCAGAACTGAATCTCATCTAGCAGTGTGGAACTGTCGGTCAGCTCCTTACTAGTGCGTCCACTGAGGATCGACCGCACTTGCTTGGTCCATCGTAGCACCGCCACTATTGCGGCAACGACACACACACACACACACACACACACACACACACACACACACACACACACACACACACAGACATGCACACTCATATAGCGCTGCGCCATGTAAATGAAAACATAATGCGCACCCAGTAGCTGATTCAGACAGTTTGGAAAAGGGGCAAACACAGATGCTTACATAAATCGCTATATAAAATGTGGATATCATACATCATGAAACATAAGAAGAGACGGAGCCTCCTTCACCCTCACTGAATCCGCCCCTCTGCGCATTGCATTCATTTATGTACATATGTGTACACTAGTGTTTCTGATTTAAACCGTAATTGGGATAGAATACGAGGAACGACAACCTCCTGATTGATGTGGAAATCAAGACAGGAATCAAACTGAAATTGCCACATTTTGCCTGTAAAAACTGAATGGTCTAGATTTCACTTAATGCACTGGACTGCAATCAAACGCCAGCTCAGTGCTTTTCAAGTACCTTCTAGTCTTTCAACCAGATGCCTGCTCATGGTGATTTTGCCGACATCGGCAGTTGTGCGCACGATGCTAGTACGATCAGGAACGTAGAGCACAGTGCTGTTATTGAGCTTGTAGTACTGCTCGGTGAGATGACCCATCACTTGATGTAGACGACTTACAAAGTCCTCATGAAGTTCTAGTGACATACAAGCACGCTGTATAATAGTAAGCAATTGATTGGCACAACAACTGCTTCGAATTACCAGCTGACAGCCTTCCAATACGCTCATCATGCAGATCAACCAAATATGAACTCAGTAAAAAGGGTGAAGATGAAAGGTATCAAATGACAGCAGCTACACGGGAAGAAGCCGAAGCTTATGAACACACAGATGAGGCTTGTGAGGTGTGTGTGTGTGTTGCCACTACACCACCGAGTCTAACCTGTTAACGTATTAGAAACAGTAGCAGACAATTAGGAGACCTGTTTAAACATCATACATATTCTCAAACAGAAAACAATGTTGTCTTAAGTATAGCACGAGTTTACCGTAAGTACACCTTGAAATCTTAATATTGGCTTATAAGACATATTTTGGAAATACGATGTAATGTAAGTGAATATCTTTTAAAAACATTGTAATCTGTACTTTTGTGGAAGATTGAAATCCTTCGCAACAACGGCTTCAAACAAAATTGTATAGTGATATTTTTTACAAATATATAATTGTTGTATATTTCAATTGTTTTCCGGGAGATGAATAAACAAACCTAGATATAAGCACGTTTATTAGTCTAACATTACCACCTGGCAGTTGGATCAAACTACAACAACAACAACAACAACAACAACATTCACGCACTTATATTCATTGCATATTGATCATCGGCGTATATTTGTGTCGAGGCTCGGGGCGGATGACAGTCATCATGCATTAGTGTTCAAAGTTTGCTCAGTTGCTCAATTGCGTTGTACCCTCAACTATTTTCAGCCTATTCAATTACAACACACATATCTGAATGAAAAGTATATTGCGTACGAGATAATTCTTCACATATTTATTATTTCTTACGTTTTTGGTCTATTGTCATTTGCCTTCTATGCTGATTTTGATGATGATATACCCAATGAACTAAACTCAGCCGAATTATCGGGGGCTATAATAGCATATTCATACCCTCCAGCCAATTTGTCGGGGGTATATATACCCCCATACCCCCCAGGATTTACGCCCATGATATTGATTCGCGACCGCCGCTCGTGGAGAGGAGTGGTAGCTTGGCAAGAATGGGGGGGGGGAACGACTGCAACAATAAGGAGCGATAATCCACCTGGGTTGGTTCCTGCTGCAGTCGTTCGGTGATTGAATTTAAAAAAATAAAACCGCCTCTCTATTGATAGCTCAGTACTGGCTGGTTTCAACCACCTAGATATACCTACCTCAAGTATCAGACCATCAAACACTCAATATTTAAATAGGAACCAAATATTCATCTACTCTGTCTTCTGAAAGTGGTGTACTCTTGTGTGTGTATGTGTGTGTGTGTGTGTGTGTGTGTGTGTGTGTGTGTGTGTGTGTGTGTGTGTGTGTGTGTGTGTGTGTGTGTGTGTGTGTGTGTGTGTGTGTGTGTGTGTGTGTGCACTGCTTATAGCGCGGTTAACATTAGAAGTGGTGTGATGTGCGAATGAGTGTATGTTATTTTCTCTCTGAAAAATGTGCCTGTTGATTGTTTTTGACTCGATAATTGTTGGCTTGATTACTGTTTCAGTTAGATTTGTCTCTGTTTATCGCTTTTCTGTCGATTGGTCTTGTCATTTTTCGAGAAAACGTATCGTTCCACTGAATTTTGAACAATGTAAATACAATATTCAATTGGTTCTAGAGCATGCCTGAAAAACCATTACTTTTGCAGTATTTCATGTTATATATTGATTGATTGATTGATCGATTCGTTGACTAATTAATTAATTAATTGGTTAATTAATTGGTTAATTGATTTATTTATTATTTGATTGATTGGTAAATTTGTTGGTTAATTGATTCGTTGATTGATTGATTGATTAATTAATTAATTGATTGAGCCACACGTGTGAGGTCACACCTTGAGGCCAGCCGTTATCAGCACAAAAACTGGGCAGGTACAGCGTGGTCATGGAGACATAGAGTGCCTGCAGCCACGGGGCGTTCAGCCGACTCACAGTAAGACTGCCACGATAGTTGACGGCTGATATAGTGGCTGTGACGTGTGGCCGCTTAATGAAACACATTATCGCGTCAGTCTTCACCAGCAACACACACACATACACACACACACACACGCACGCATGCACATGCACTCACATAAACCATGCGCATGTGTGATTCGCGACTCATCAATGTTTGAAAATGTAAATGATTATACTACCATTGGATTCAGCGTCATACAAATTATGGGTAGAATTACACCCACAATGTGTTTTTTAAATCGCTAGAAAATGAGCAGTCCTAATGCAGACAGACAGACACACATATTCACAGGCACATGTCTTATGTATGTAGACATATCAACTTTACATTGCTCTAAAATTATCATGCCCTGCACATTTTAATATGCATACGGCATGCGGTACATATACATGATTATTGACAGAGTAATATTCAAATAATAATCTGAATATGCATTTACATTATTAATACATTTAAGCATACTTAGTTAGATTTAACTATATATTAATTAATAGTATGATACATATTGATTAAATTTAAGTATTTAATCACCTTTATCATTTAAATATGCATCTTTTAGTCGGAAACGTATGTGGTGATGTGGTTAGTGTTGCATGGCATGCTATATCGAGGTGTTATCTTGCAATTAGCGAGGTATTTATCAGGATTTCTGCTGTCGACCGACTTACACCTATAACCTACACCTACACTGCTTGCACCTATACTGCTTGCACACACTTACACCTATACTGCTTGCTGCTCGTGAGTCACCTCACCTCTCTTGTAGGCACGCCAGTGTGTGCCAGAAGTTCGGGCTTCTCGTCGTCTGGATCCATGAAGAACGTGAGAAGTCGCAGCGTGGGATCGGTGAGGAAGTTGACGATCAACTCATCGTGATCCGGCTTCCAGTGAGAGTCTTGTAGTGCTCGTAATGCGGTCACCCGCCTTATGTAGGATATCTTCATATATAAGATAGATGTTAGTAAATATACTCGTAGGAAAATTCTACGTCAGTTGTCAAATCAATATGACAAAGAACAAATATGGAAAAATTATATTTTTGCTCAAGCAAGAACAATTATTTTAATTTAACTTTAAATTATATTAATGTGGGCAATTATTATAGTTATTCCGATTCAAGATTGATTCCCACATCAAATGAAAAAAAATTTCCACTTATATAAGATAATTTGATCAAAATGGCAAATATTTACCTGTCGTCATGATTCAATTTACCTATGCACAAGAACAATGTGATAGAGAAAAATGTGAAATTTTTACATTCTTTAGAACAATTATTTTGTTAAAAAAAATTCCTAGATAGCAGGCACGTATATATCGAGTATATGTAATAAAGAATTATATGTATTTAAGTTTATATGTAATAACTAATTTTATATCGAGTTAATATGTTTTAATGGTGTTTTTTTGGCAGTGTTTGTTTGGCCTACCACGGATCCAAACGATTCCTCGTTCATCTTTGATTCTCACTGAAACACAAAATTCACCACACGCATTTTCCAATCTCTATTTAAAACTCATCACTGGATTCACACAACACAAATTTCTACAAAAAATTACATTAATTTGTATAAGGATTAATTATAAAGTAATTTTTAATATTAAATTGATTATTTATTTAATAATTTGGTCGGCTATTTAAGCAAGATCATGACTCGCAACAATACTTGTTGAAACAAACCTTTGAGAATCGAAGGTAAAATAGTTTTCACTAAACTTATCAAACAAACTTTGTTTTCAAATTTGTCCCCAATTTATGGCTACATTGACTGCATATATGCAATTTCAGACATTAACTGAAATTTCTAGATCAATTAATATAAATTTTATTGTTTTACTGATTTCATTTAATGACATCAAACTTCGTTTTTTGGCCACTTTAAATGATCATTGACATTTGATTTATGAGTTCCTGTAACCTGGTTACGCTGCCGAAATGGAGCTTTTTACACAGTTTTCATTTATTTCTCGTCGACGTGCATATATCAGATGTTCACAATTGAATTGATTTCACTAGTAAATTCGAATCAAATTGCCATGCAGAGATAACACGATAATAGATGAACAATGGCGGGAATTATAGATTGAATTGAGACCAAAACGATAGATTTAATGATATTTAAATTAACTTACGCTGTTGTATAATCTAATTGCTTATATTGACATTCACTTGAATGACTATTATTGATAAGAAAACACCACTGTTTAACCAAATGGCAAGCACCAAATCATCATTTCATGATTAAGCAGAAATTGGTTGCCATGACAACCCAATGCGTTTTATATTAATTCAGTTTCATATAAACGTTGAACATAACCAGTATTTATCATTACTTCCACATTATTATTTACCTCTATAAAAAATGTTTCATTAGTCGGATCATAATGTGAATACAATGTTGTCTAAAATATTTATTTGAAATGTATCTTGTATTTCCATTAGTGAATACTTTGTAGACAAAACATACGCGAAATAGTCAAAACAGGTTTCTTCTGGAAATCAGTTTGCTGATATTCCCAGCTTACTGGTCTTTTAATTATGACTGGTGTTGTTAGTGGTGTCGTGAGACATTCTCCTAAAGTACAACCTTTCTTATCGAAGTCGAGGAGCGAGGCTAAAGCTCGTGTATTATGTCTCTATAGAGCTTGGTATAAACAAGCTTCTCTCACTGGTGAGGTTCCATTACCACTCTATTCATGTCTATTGCACGTACCTATGTTTTGTGTAGCTAGTGTTTTGAAATATAATCGCTATTTTATGAAGTATGAACGTCTTATACTTTTTATAAATAGTTTTTTTGGTTATATTTCATGTTTTTACTCTGGCTATAAACGCACGTGTAAATAAGTGCGCATGTGTCCTAGGAGGCTTAATATGAAGATAATCTTAATCTCAAGAACAGCTTGTATACCGCTGTGGCTGTTAAAGAGAATACTTATTGGAAATGTGTAATATAATCATTGTTTATGTCGAAAGCGGGGGGAACCATGGTGCCACCTTAGGGTGGTAATAGTGCTTGCACTCTTCCCATGCTACTGGATTTGCCTGTTATTAATAATAATGATAATAATAAAACTGAATATCCTCATGAAGAATCATGATCTGATTGCACAGCTGATACGTGTTGACGTGGATATATACTTGTGTATACTGATGGATGGGCAGCTTACTTTTGAGAACCACTTTCTACTGAAAATAATCATAGCTGGCAGAGTTATGTGATTTTTAGGTGATATTTTGTCTGTTTGGACCACAATAACTTCAGGGGACTCTACTGATCATTAGTGAGACCCAGCTTGAATTTAGTAATATTATATGGAGCTCAACGAGGAATAAAGACAGCTCGAAAATAGTCTTTGAAAGTGAGTACATTGTAAAATATACAGAGACGATCAATTGGGATTATTACAGCACTTAAAAATATTTCGTATGATCAACGATTGAAAAATTGTAGCTGCCTACATTAGTGTACAGGAGATTGAGGGGTGAAAGCATTGAAGCGTGCAAATTGATTTCTGTTAAACATAAAAAATATTGAAAAAATTAATCAAACAGCTCCTGCTCATTTTTTCAATAAACCTATTTGTTTAATTTCTTGATTCTTGTGTGTATGTGTGTGTGTATGTATAATTGTGTTTGTCACTTGTCTGGTTGTTTTGTTGCTGTGTTTATTTGTTCTCTGCCAATTATTCAGTTATTTGCTTGCTTCATTAGCGCGTGTGTTGGTATGTAAGCTCTACAAATATATGTTGATGTTGAATCCATTGACTTAATCATCCATTTTTCTGCCTTCGCTGTTTTCGTTGGAATTTTCGCTCAGTCATTTCATCATAGAATTGTTTCGTCTTCATTTCACTCGTTCGTCTACATGGGCGTAGATCCTGGGGGTATAGGGGGTATATACAGCCCGGAAAATTGGCTGGGGGATGAATATGCAATTCTAACCCGGATAATTCTGCTCAGCTCAGTTCATTGGGTATATTGCCATCAAACATAGCATGGTAACAATACACGACAAATGTGTGTGCGTATGCAATTATATACAGTATAGTTTTCATTGAGGTATGTGTGTGTTGTAATTGACCGGGCATAACATAGTTTATGGTCCCATACAATTGGCTAACTGAGACAACTTTGAACACTAGTATGTGATGACTGTTATCGCCCCGGGCCTGCACACAAATCTACACTCTTGCACACAAATCTACACTCTACACTATCACTATTTCGTACATTCGCTGATCGTTGGTTTGTACGCGGTGTGAGCTGCCGTGTTGTGGTGTGCCCTCGTCAGTGTTTGATTACCGACTGCCGATCAGCTTCGAGCAGGCCGAGGCCAAGGTACGAGAGATGTTCGAGGCCAATCGTCATGTCAAGGACCTTCGAGTGATTGACGCTCTCGTGCTCAAGGTACCAGTGCTCCTCACTATAGCCACACGTACACTCACGATACATACATGTCTTTTATTGACTCATTTATAATCCTTCATTTCCTTTTATAACGTTTTATTTCGCTGATTAATTTAATTGTCGGCGCGCCATGAAATCTCAACAGGCTGGTGCGCGCTTAAAACGCCAATAACAACAACAACATGCTTACTGCGAACGTGCCGCTTTCTAATACATCTTTGGCGCCACAGTGTGGCGCCAAAATGGAGATGGAGGGGCTGTGGAGTGGCAATTGTCTGCACCTGGCGCCATCTGGTGGTGATAAGTGTAATATGTCTTTCAGTGTGACAGCTATAACTTGCCACCTTTAACGCTAGGCTTTAGTAAAGTGGTGCGTAACTTTTTTTCTCTGATTCCCCACTTATTAATGAATCCATCCCTCATTTTCCACAACAACACTTGGAAATCCTATGATTTCAGTGGTTCCACCAAATCAAATGTCGGTAAGCCAATAGAAACGAGAATATACGATTTGTGATTGATAAAACACGCATTTATCCTTTTGACGCATTACTTTTGATTCCCCACTTGACAACTCCTCCATTCGCCGCCAGCGGGAAATTCTCAATTGAAGCGGAGACTCAATTTGTTTACCATATTTGTTTGGCAATTCATGTTTTTATATTTCATATTTATGCCAAGTCCATATTTTAATCCACAGTTGTACTCCATAAAGTGAAAAAATTACTCCGCGTGTCATTTATCCAAAAGAACAAACTTCATTATGGTATGAGTTATATCAATGTTAATTAAGTACGAATATGTGCAATAGCTTGATGAAGAACGTAAATTTACACTTCAATGATGGGAAAGGAGGGATTTGTTTCAGCATTTTGTATGTGTGTAACAAATAGATCACTTGAAAAATACTACCGGAGAAAAGTAATAATTTGGGTGAGCTTATTGGGTCGTATTACTAAAAACCTAGTATTTCGGGCCTGAAAAGTGGCACGGGCTTTATGGTCAGTTGGGCTTAATGACCGGCACTTACGGTATTCAATGTGGATCACTTGAGCTGCTTTGTCGCCAAGCTGTTCGGCTCACTCACCGCGCTGTGCAGGACATCGCTGCGATTATTCGTGCGTAGTGTAGGCATTATCTTCAGGCAGAACCGATGAGAGGTTTTATGGGCCTCCTTAAGGCAATATTTGGGGCCCCCATTTTAATAAAGCACCATTATAATAGAGGTCTGACTTTGGGAAAATTCGGATACTAGCAGCCCTTCGGTCTCCATTAGACTGGGGACTTTTATGCGCCACTTTATGCTCGAGATAACAGGGCCCCTCAATACTCGCCCCCTCACAGGGGGTTCGGTGGGCGTCTGCTACTTCTCTGCGGTTGTTGCTTGGAGTGAGTCACATCTCTGTTTGCTTTGGCGAATACGTATCAATATGTAGAGTGAAACGGATCGTTCGTTCTCGTGATATCGTAGTGTGGAGTGGATTGTATTTCCATTGATCGTCACACCGCTAGGACACGTGATGCTAGCAAACTCACCTCCAGAGCCGTTCACGTAACGGTCATGCGGTCTTCGAATCTTTGCTGTTGAATATTTCAGTAATGAGACGTTTGAATTCCTATTGCTAATACTCTTACATACGGCGATGTTTTTCCTTTGCATCAATATTCTTTCACAAATGAACAAATATCTTGGCGGAATATTCTGACGTTGATCACGATAATATCCTACTATTTGAAACTGGCTAGTTTGCACTTTAGTTTTCGGTGATGTCGGCATTCTCACGCTTGTATTATTAGACAGCTCAGCTCAGATTGGCAATGTTTGGTCATGATCTTGTATCGTTTTGTGACTGATTGGTCTAGGAATAGACATCGAAGAGACTAAGTTTGTGTGCACCAATCGTGTTCGCATAGGAAGACCCTCTTATTGGTGCACTCAAGCGCAGTTCGCATTGGGTTTGAATGTAACAGGTCATATACATGGAAATATCGACAATTCAATTTTGGTATCAGTTAAAATCATGCCATTCACATCAATGTCATTGTTTTTATTGTGGTCTTGTGTCATAACTGACTGTTATCGTATAATTAATTGTTGGTATTTTATTTTTTATGGTAGATGTATTTTATGAGCTTCAAAATTGTATGAATAATTTAATCGTATTTCATCTGTAATTTGTGCGGTCTTTCACTAGGGTCAAATGGAATTGAAAGAGGTGTCCGAAGTATGGCAGGAACCTCATCATGTGATGAAGTATTTCAAGGACACCATTGAACCTCCTCCGTCTACGTTCATGGAAAAATTTATCTCTGGACAGCCATAGAGTAGTGCTTGTGTTCGGTGGGAAACCTGCAGTATGCTATTATTTGCTCCGATATCGTCTGTGAGTGCCGTTGTGATCTGTTTCTGTCTTGGCACCCGTTCAACCTCATCAACCACAGCTCTCCATCATGTAGACGTCAGCGTTCGTCAAGAGCAGTGTGTTGTAGGGTCGTATGATTGAGAAGTTTGCGTGCTATACATGCGATATATCGCCACCTTGTGATGGAGTGTTGACCGTGCTCGTCTCACCTGTGTTCGCATGTCTGTATGTGTATGCTTGTGTGTGTGTTTGGATTTGATGTGATGTCTAGTGTAATACAAGCCTGGGCAGTGAAACCGAGCGTTTTTATTTTCGAACATGGCTGTTGTTATCGTTTTTATCGCTCCTTTCCCAATATGCCGGGCCCAACCGCCGTTGTTCAGTGACGTGAAGTTAATTGAACTGCTGAACTGGACCAATGAACACTTATTAATGTGGTACTAGATTGACATGCGTACGCGCCGATGGTAATCGCGCTAATTGGCGTGGCGTGTCGACAAATGATGAGATTAAGCGAGATTGGGGTGGTGGCTGGTGTTGCTGCGAGATTATTCCACAACAATCTGGTATCTTGCCGCATCGAGAAGCTCATCGAGAAGTGGAAATTTCCACCGTTGATTCTATTTTATCTACTCTGATACAGAGAGACCAGGGAAATTATGGCGATTCCAGCGTAGCTGACCGTATGTCTATGAAGAGTAGTGAGCTGGCATTCCCCGGATATTTCCAAATTTCCTGGGTTTTTCTTTCAAACAGCTCGCGCTGGTGGCGTGTAAATGTTTTTTATCTGTTTTGTTGTTTTCGAGAAACAACCAAAGGTGTATCGAATCCGGCTGATACGAACGAACATCCAATTGTAAACAGCAACTCGAATTGTAGAGGAATGAATTTTGATGAGTTTCTTATTGATGAATGAAATGTTGATTGAATATTGTTGGGTAATTTGGATTGAATTGCGGCTAATCTGATTGTTGTTTTCTAAGTAGCAATGCTTATATTAATGTTTATATTATTATATTTTGTCAAATTCTTAATGAATTTTATTATCGAGGAATTCTAAGATAAGTATCTATTAATTAATGACAAATCAACCGCAGTGTATTTTAGAAATATTAGGATTCTGAATGGATGACCGAAAAATTATACTCTGAAGGCAGGGTTTTTGCTGGAAACATAACATTGACTGATACCACATCCTCTGATGCGTTTCGTTTCCCGTCCGTTTTCTCAGTTCACACATCGAGAATGGCGAAAATGTATTTTCTGGCAATGCATTATACAAATGGTGGCAAATTTATCATGATCAATGTAAATCGGTGCACACCGGCGCATCGCTCATGCATTTGACGGTTGTCTTCATGTGCGCATGTGCTCGCTATGACTCTTTTTCTTGCGCTTCGGCTTCAGTATGCACGCGCAGCCGCCGTTTATTTGCATATGATCGATCACAACGCTGCCGTCTACGTCGAACAGCGCGTAGACCAGCGTCGACTGCTGGACACAGCGCACTGAGCGTTGGCCCACCTTCTTGCGACTGTAGGGCGCACACACATGCTCGACAAATTTCTGACGGAAGCCGTCGGTCGCGTACAGCCGCTGGTAGCTGCCGTCCAGTCGTGTGCCGCCGGTCGGCGAGACGATGCGGTCAATCGTCGGACAGCATGATTGCCGCAGCTGGCGATTGCTCGGCTGGTAGCGAAGCAGTGCGTCTTTCAGCAGCGCCGTATGATTGGGCAGCAACACCGTTGATCCGGACAGGGTTGGCGTCCCAGAGGCTGCGGTCTCCGCTGCATCAATTGTGTAAATTGACGCGTCCCTCCCGGCATTCGGCGCAGCAGCACTGCTGTTTGCGTCGGGAGAAATTCGCACACACGCACACACACACACACACACACAAATATTGCGCAAGTGTTGGTAGTTATTCAATTTAATACAATAAAGTACATTCGAGCCTCCAAATAGCGGACTCGAAGGGACTGATAAATATATCCTGTATTTAAAGGTTTCCGATTTTTGAAGGTTTGAATTACACTATTCGGAGGTGTAATGAACGTGTATTTGATAGGCTTTTGATAGGGATAAAGGAAGTATTCCGCTATTTGGAGGTCTGTTATCAGGATGGTCGGCTGTACTAAAGTCATAGTAACGATTAGCACATAGCATTGGATGAAATTGGTTGCATATGCGTGTACACACAATAATATCTTCAGATATCGGAATATAGGCGTATCAGCATAGTTGTATTGTGTGCCAATCCTTAGTAATTGCACTCAAGTACCTTTTTAAATCCCGGTGATAAAGAAGAAGTTCAATCCAAGGGAGGTGCCATAGAGGTGTCACCCTACTGGACTATCCCTCTCTCTTTCTCTATTTCTCTCTTGGATATCGCACGAAAGGAAAGGGAAAGGCTAAAGGCCTAAGTGACAGCTGCTACACGGGAAGAAGCCGAAGCTTATGAACACACAGGTGTGTCCCGTGCAGCCCGCTGCCACCACACAGCCGACCCTCTCCACGCTATGACGCCACAAGGACGGAAGACGTATAAGATAGGACCACTTCCTCAGAATGCATGACACAACACAAGAAAACAGAATAGGAAAAGGAGGTCCGCTTTTAGTCGCCTCTTACGCGACACGCAGTGGTTACGGTAGTATTCTTATCCCCTACCGCAGGGGTGCTCAAATACCTTGCTATCCGGCCGATGGAGGTGTTACTGTGCAGTGGCCGACTTGTCAAGATAGAGTCGAGGTTCGACGTGGACAGACCACTACTGCCAATCTGCAATTCGGCTCGACTTTCAAGTATCGAAGTAGCCTGCCAACATCGGTAACATATCAGTGCAGTGTCCCCAGGACGATATCAACACAAAACATTGCCGGCTGAGCAGCATCTGGTTTACATCGCCCTTGATTTCAAATCTTACGTCGTCGATGATATGTTATCGTATTTTCTGCCCGGTAGAGAGTAACTACCAACTTGGCAGGATAAAAAATACACGATAAAATACACTACCAGAAGAGGTATTGACGATAAGCAAATTAAAATACAAAATATTAAAGATAAAATATTAAAATTCAAATATTATTACATATATTTAATGTATTATAAATATTGAAATATGAAAATTCTAAATTATTATTATAAATATTACGTTAGAATATCAGGTTATGATAAGATATATTGAAAGAATAAAAAAGTGAAACAGTTTGTGCTGTTCTTTACTTTTACATGATTTCCTTCTTTTTTGGATGGGTCATAAAACAAACACATACTATTCCCTATCAAAACACTATCTAGGAACCCTTCTACACTGTCTAATACGTTATAAACTACACTGTATAATACGTTATAATTAATAACTTATGGCACTAACATATACATTATGACGTACTGAAATGGGGTAGCATAGCTTACAATATATGGAAGCATTTTACTCAGTACGCTATAATGCCGCGGTATTGTGAAGAGGAACTTTTAAGCTGTTTCTCAGATATCAATTGATAGTTCCTATAAGTCAGTGGTTCTCAACCTTTCTCAGTTTTCGCACCCGCTTCAAATCAGCAGTCAGTGTTCGCACCCCCATTATACCCGCATTCAGTTCTCGCACCCTCTGGAACCATGATAGGTACACGAAAAAATAAACATACAAACGATGTATTAACAAAGCTTTTTCATTCAATATTTATTCATACAACTCATTTAAGAGAATTAAGCAAAACTACGGTTTTCAGGAAAAATATAATGCATATGTTAAACATTTAATTTCTTTAAAAAGTTACAGGAATTCTCACACCCCCTAGGAACCAGGATCTCACCCCTAGGAACCAGGATCTCACCCGTAGGGGTGCGATCAGCCCCGGTTAAGAATCCCTGCTATAAGTGAAGATATATATGTACTGAGTGTGTGTGTGTGTGTGTGTGTGTGTGTGTGTGTGTGTGTGTGTGTAAATAGTAAATTCTAAGTATATTGTCACACACAAACAATACAATAATCAGAAAATAAGAACAAATCAAGGTGACAAATGTCCGCCGAGCATCAGCTCCTTAGCGAACATGAAAGTTAGTAGAATAGCAGATGTGAAGGTTTTGGACAATGTGACAATTGAAAAAGACAATACTATGCAAAGTGGGATTATATATCATTCATCCAAAAGTACAAACACAATTGTCAGAAGCATACACACACACACACAATAAGCAGAAATCGCTCAAGCAAAACTGCGAGTTCGATCTCCTAAGGAGACAGAATACACTGTAAATCCTACAAATATTTCTTGATATACTTTTTGATCAGTGATTTATTTGTAGCTGGAAGAGATTTCAGACGTTGAGGAAGACTATTGAACAGATTCGGACCAAAATATAAAAGACTATTTCTAAACAATATTGTTCTAAACGCAGGACAAGTAATGTCCATGTTGTTACTGCGTGTATGTGAGACGTTGGCTGTTATTTGGAACGTGCTGCCTCGATGTAGGTCACGAAAGATTAGTAACAGGGTGAATAGTTTGTGGATGGAAGTGAAATTAAGTTGCTTGAATTCGTTAACCTTTTCTGTGATTGAGTCAAACTTTTTTAGGGAGAATATGCAGCGAAAGAACTTGCTTTGGACCAAGGTGACTCGATGTAAAAAGGATGGCCAGGTACAGGCCCAGATTGGAACACAATATATCAGATGAGGATAGAAAAGGCCGTAGTATATACTAATCATGGCTTCAACTGTTAAAAAGTGTCTTACCCTATACTTAACCCCAGTAATTTTAGACAATTTGGTACAGTTCGCATCTATATGATGCTTAAAATTTAAATTTCCGTCGATTATAACTACCAAAAATTTCGTCAATTTCACTGGCAGAAGAACTCCATCATTAATAGGAATTGGCGGTAAGGAGTAGCTCAACGATCTATTTTGGAACAAAATATAGTTGGACTTGGAAATATTCAACGTTAGCTTGTTAGCTTGAATCCATGCCACAACCTTCATCAATTCAGTATGAACATTTAGGTGCAGGAGATCAATATCTTTATTTTTTATCACTAAAGCAGTGTCGTCGGCATAAAGTTGAAAGTAAAATTTGCTACTAGAATTTATAATATCGTTAATATATATATGAAAAAATGTCGGGCCCTGTACTGAGCCTTGAGGAACGCCTTTACGTATTGACATACATGGTGAGTACTTCTGATTGCAAAAAACGCTTTGTTTCGTATTACTAACATAGGTTGGAAAGATATTAAGAATTACTCCCCTTATCCCCATGTTGAACAATTTATTAAACAGAATTTCGTGATCCAAACTGTCGAACGCTTTAAATAAATCCAAAAAATACCGTGTGTGTGTGTGTTTGTAGCTAACGTACCAATAGCAACGTCATGATCACGAGGCGCATTGTGAGATCCGGCTTGCACATTCATCGACCATCTCCTGCGATTTCCACCGGCACAACACACACACACACACACGCACACGCACACGCACACACACACGCACACACGCACACACAAACACACACACACACACACACACATTAGAGTCATATGTTCTTTGCTCGAGAAAAGCTGGTATAAATATGGGTATAGCACATTTGGAATTGGCAAATTTGTTTTTAGTGTCATAGACAACAACATAATTTGGGAGACGAGGTGTGTGTGTGTGTGTGTGTGTGTGTGTGTGTGTGTGTGTGTATGTGTGTGTGTGTGTGTGTGTGTGTGTGTGTGTGTGTGTGATAATACACACACCCATACACATACACGCACACACAAACAAACATACACGCAACTGATCCACGAGACCCATTTTGGTGCAAAATTTATTATATCTTTACAAGACGTGGACATTTTAACTCTCATATTTATATTTGTGGGATCTATATCTATGCAATAACCAATATAAGCATCTATTTGACTCGTTATTTTGAAGATTTGCGCATTTGCTTCTGGTAGATAACATTTTCAGTGCTAAATATTGAACCAACACTCAAAATTGATTTTAAATTCACACCCAATATAGCAGAGAAAACATATATATGTCTGTTTTAATATTGCGCTTAGTGAAAAAGAATATTCAGTTTGGTAACATTTGCTTTGAGGTCTACAGACAATAGTCTAATACAGTGGATTTTAACCTGTGGGGAATTCGCCACTGGTGGGGAATGGAAGGGTTGCCAAGTGGGAAGCTAAAGGGCGGACAGAACAGGACAACTATGTGTGTATGTTTTATCAATTCAAATTCGTTTATTTTTGTTTCTAATGACCTCTTGACATTTACTTTGATGTAACAACTGAATTTATTGAATTTATCAGCGCTGTTGTGGAAAATGAAGAGATAGCTCATTTAAAAGTGGGGAATAAGAGAAAAAAGGTTAAAAACCATATGGTATAACAATTGGTGCTTTGACAAGAAATGTGACTGTGCACCCGCAGGAACGATCGGTACCTACCTGTGAATGAATACATTTATTGAATTGATACAATTCTTTTATACCCGCAGAAAATGACTAATTTTCCCGGCTTGTGATTCATTTTGAATGAACGTACATATATGAACTGTGTGAGTTTTTTGCATTACTAATAATCTCCCTAATAGCTGAGCGTCTTAAATTATCAGCTAACGGAGCCAGGAAGTGATTCAATGCTACGCTACAATAAGGATGTGTTCAAGGGGAGAGCAAGTGGGGTATAATTTTGCCCCACCCCCAATTTATTAAACCCCCATTGATTAAACCGCATGCATATAGAGCCAATATGATTTTGCTGCTTATGTATGTATGAAGTTCTGATGCGTAATTGAAATCTGGAATATTGGCAGACTTGGATTAGCATCTAACAAATCATATGAATATCGGCTGGGATCAGTGAATCTTTTTTTATTTTATATAATAATCCACTCGGCATGCTGATGATTTCTACGAGTCAATCAGTCTGTCTAGCACGCACTTCGAAATCATTTTTCACATAAAATTTCATTTCTGAAAATTTCATTTTCACACAAAAAAACGATCAAAAATTGGCATATTGTCAGCATTGCTACGGGATGGATATTTCCCATTGAGCTGCATAGAAGCGCTATTTCGTGTCATTGCTCTGTAATCGGTTTTGTCACTGTCACTATAAGAACTGCATGCCTTATTTGTCACTGGTGAATGATTACTTCCTGAATAATCATTAGTTTTTTATGAAATTAAGTTAAGTGGTGACGTCGACCTAGGTTGAACTTGAATCATAATAAGATTAGACTGGCACTGACTCAGTAAATTACGCAACATTCTACTGTATATTCAATGTTAGCATTTCAATGTGATTTGTATGTCCAAACCACGCCATAACAACGACAGACAACAATGAAAAGAAGGTATATTTATTGTAGCAAATTGGTGCACACTCAGGCGCTACAAAAATTGATAGAATTGAAAAAAGGAATTGGACAGAGGTAAGTGGCAAATCAAGCAAAAACATGCGAAAAAGACGTATTTTTGTGGACTTCTTTGGCCTGTTTTTTAATTCAACCTTTTTGTGAGATGTTTGACTCATTAATTCCCGCATGTAGCGGTTGAATGTCATTCTCTAGCGTACGTTGGTGCGGTAGGGAATGTGGCGAAAAAGGAGAATAGCAAATATTCGCAAAAAATGGGTCTAGTGTAGAAAAATTGAACGAAAACAATTGCATACGACATGTCATACGCCTTGTAAGTGAACATCGGGTAAAAGGTGAATGTCGTTAAACTTCTGAGTTTTGAAGAGTAACGGAAATTTCCCTTCTTCCCAGTCCACATTCTGAATCAATGTCATCTTAATCAATGAGCATTGAATCAAACCTCCAAATTCTGCTATAATATTCGAGGCGAAATGAAGCTTATTTTTCTAGAGATATTATATGAAAATCAACAAGGAAAGGTGAATGTGTGTTTACTTAACAATAGGTCGCCATCAAAGTATGTCATGGGCTAACACATTCTAGTAGGCTTGCTCTTGATTTTGCCTTCAAATAAATATTGTGTACTTGAAATTTGGAAAGAAAAACACGCCATACAGTTCACAGAAGCGTATATGCCGTTGATTTCGATTGCCGTATAACTCGGCTGGCAGAGCTGTGGCTTTGCGGCAGCCAGGTCTACAAATAAGGCATTAGCCTGCAGCGAATAAAGAAATGGATTAACACGTTCTCACAGCATTCTGTCAATACATCAAACGTGCATTTGCCATGGCGCATAAACCGCTCAAGCATTGTACGGGCGTGAATGTTGAGCTTATGCGGTCACCGTTGATTTTCGACAAGGCGCTTGCGTGACAGAAAATCTATTGTGTACCGCCACTGTGTTCGGTCGGATTCAGAAACACGTGCGTTCTCCACATTGTATTGTAATCACGGCAGTTGTGGGCGCCGTCTGCTGCTAGAGCGCTCCATTGTTTTCCACCACATAGAATTCAAATCAGATAAGCGCGTGAGGTGTGCGTGCCGATTCGACCAGAGTATTTGAACAATGCACATTGTTTGCGTGTTCAACTAGCGGTCCAGCCAGAATTCGTCAACAAGTATCGACAGTTTGTCGATATTTGGATATGCCTGTTTCTTTCGACAACCTCTGTATCTCCAACTCCCCCGTAATGCCCGAGTGTTGTGTATGTAAAGGTTGCAGTGCAAGATGCAAGGAGGAATGCAAGGCCACATAATAAACACACGTATTATGCCAGTGGCTTCCAACCTTTTTGTGTGTGGCTGAGTACCACTCGGAGGTTTCGTACAGTCGCCGTGTACCAATTCGTTTCAGAGAAACTCAGTTCTATCAGATGTCACTTAACTTACATAATTGTACAAGTAAAACACCGAATTTGAGTTTAACGATGAACCGCTGGGACCAGGTGGGTGGCATGTGACAACACTTGCAAATTGCTGCTAGATTTTACTGTGTTAAAGATCAAATATTTTTGTCAAGTAATAAATAACAAATTTGTCAATTTGTTCGCGTATCACCTGGAAGGCTATCTTGTACCACTAGTGGTAAACGTACCACAGGCTGGGAACCTCTGTATTATAGACTCAGACGGTGTTGGGCAAGAGCTGATGATTTCATAATACGACGGGAACTGAGGCGATGAAATGCGATGCGATGGCGAGGAATGCGAAGCGAGGAAAACATGCAAATAAAACACACATACAAACACACACGCGCACGAACATATGCATATGCCCTGACACATACACACATACATACACACATACAACGTTGACCACACGATTGCTATGTTCAACAGCAGAAGTGAAAGAGCAAGTATAAATTTGGCAGTATACGTATAATATTATATACGATGTGTAGAGACAATACAGCGACGGAGGAAGTCATCCATAGTGAGAGACACTTAGCTGCAAGCCACATGGAAGATTCAGAAGATTCAGAAGAATCATTAATTATTAAGAAGTGTGAATATGTGTCTATATTATGCAAATTTGAGAAATATTCATTTGGCAGTGAATTATTTGAAAAAACAAGAGCAATATTAAATCTATGAGAGAGGCCAGAAGTTCTTATTGGTGATGACATAAGTTGCATCGTAGCGAAGCCCCGACGAATACATCAATTTGTATAACTACATAAGCTTAATATATAGGTGGCATGTCCCCTCTTTGTGCGTACGCCAATGATTGCATCCACACAACAAGCTGACTTTCTCACAAAAAGTACACTATATAGATCTTGCTAAACTGCTTATAAATAAATACCGAAGTATGTGTTTGTACAATTACTTTGACAATTGTAGTTGTATAGCTGTATGCCATTGTATATTTCATATACAATGCCATGTATTGTATATGGCAATTCATAATGGCATACGGCAATACATTCATATGGCAATTCATATGGCAATACATTCATACCTTGGTGATGCTCCGAGATGAACATTATTCAATTATGCACCACGTAATGATTGTTCAAATATAAAATATCATAGCGCTACATGAATAATATAAAAATTCAATAGAATAGTGATCCGTAAGTCTTTTATCTGATTCCCCACTTCACGACAGCTCATTTTCTACAACACCGCTGAAAAATAACGTGAAAAATCAATAAATTCATTTGTTCCACAAACTCCAATGTCATAAAATAAATGAAAATAAATCGATTTGGATCAATAAAAACACGCATTTCTCTATTCGACCTTTAATTCCTCACTTTGCAAAACCTCCATCGACCACCAGAGGGGAATGTCTTCAATTTACGGGCCGCAGTCATAAAACTACCCGCTAGCATAAGACACATTGCTGCCTGTACATTATATTACTCGCAGAAGTTTAATTTTCGGTGTCTTTTTTGGTAAATGAATTAAATTAATGCGTGATGTTCACAGTACTATTTGTGAGATTTATTTGTATTATTGGCTCTTATTGTTTTTCTCCAAATTGTACGATGAATTCTTGGCAACGCTGGAAAGCGAAGCAGAAACAATTTGCCTGAAATTCAGCGACAAGCGTGGTTATACTGCCCGAGAAGCAGATTAATATCAGTGCTTGCCCGAGTTGCTTGAAATTATTTTGAAAACTGCACATTAAATTTCAACTGTTACAAATGTACACTCAACTTTGAAATCAATGGCTTTGGCCACTTTTTAATGATATGTGTCAACTGAAATTGAATATGTCCAATACAATGAACTGAACTGAATATTTCCGCGGCATGTTTTGTGAATTATATGCCACGTGTTGTTTTTTCGTCGACACTTCAAATAGTCAAATCGTGTCGCGTTTTCAAGTTTACGCCGTACTGCAGATGCTGCAAATTCGTCACCGTCTCCAACTGACTTCAGCAAACCCTGCACGAAAAATGGTCTACAAGTGCACATCGTACAGGTCAGCTGCACGTGTTATCACTAGTGTATTTGTAATACTCGTGTGCAGTGGCGTTTTGTGGCGAGGGCGGGAGCCATAGCATAATTTCAGTGGTTTTCAACACAACGCACGAGTTTCTATACAACAAGTAGCTAGCACCTAACATACTGTGCGGCTAGGCTTAGTCTTGGCTAGGTTAGGTCAGGTCAGGTTAAGTCAATTTAGATTACTGAACCTAGCCAATAACCCCACAGTATGTGAGGTGCTAGCTACTTGTGTATGAACTCTTGTCTTGTGTTGAAAACCACTGAAATTTCGCTATGGTGATAAGTGAACATATTAGCCACAAGCCGCAGTCGCACTCACCGCTCTTGGTACGCCTTTGACTACACTGGCCGAGGTGAACATATTGCCCTATTGCAGAGTATGGGAGCATGCGGGCGTTTTTGGCCAATATATTCATTGGGCAATATTGTACTAGATCCAAGAAGTTGAATTATCGTTATATCTGAGTGATATTTGTGAATATACTATTTCATATTTGCTGTTTCAATCTCAAATAACTGAATGAAGACAAGGTCGATTGAAAATAATGATTTTCTTCGATTAGATGACTGGTAGCATACACTATTATAAGGAGTGGTCTTTTCAGCTATATCGATATATGGACTTGCTAATTCCCTATTACAGTCGTGTTGCAACTCACAGTCTCTTGTGGCTATGTGACCCACAGGCATACATGGTGGGGGACGGCAAGGACATTTACTGCCCCAGGCGGCAAATAGCCTAGCTACGCCTCTGCTCATGTGGAAGCTAATGTGAATGTGAAATGTGCGAAGCTAATGTCAATTTGCGCGGGTCTGGGTCCGCCGATCAACATGCAAAATGTGCAACATGCACATTATATTCACCTACACTGAGCTGCCAACTATGGATATTTCGAACAAAACTCTCATTTTCACTCTTGCTGAATTTGCACGTCAGACTTCCAGTTGAAAAGTGATGGAGTGTGATATGTGTGTGTGTGTGTGTGTGTGTGTGTGTGTGTGTGTGTGTGTGTGTGTGTGTGTGTGTGTGTGTGTGTGTGTGTATGTTTCCCCTTGCATTGACATCCACTTTCTCATACAGACACGTTCTTATATAACGAGAGCGCTTCGGCCATTACCGTCTAGATTGGCACAGATTCACATTGAGCCACATGCGCGCAAACTCCTGCTTTGCTTGTCACACCAACTGACACCAACGATGCTGTTCGCCTACTCATTAAAGTCACCGATTAATGTCACGGCGCAAATGAAGCACCCAAGCACGTGAGAAACACATGGGCTGGGCTCGCTCAAGTCTGAGTCAACAGGCCGCATGCAAACCGGTCTGTTAACGTGATAATGCCAGTTGACAGGTGTGTGTGGTGTGTGTGTGTGTGTGTGTGTATGTGTGTGTTGAGTCATGTATGCGCTTCATTGTAGCACTGCCTCTCAGTGTAATCTGCCGTCCGTTCAGCTCATTCATTCACCAGAGATGTTCACACGGCAGTTTAGTGCGTCTTTTGTCGTGGCTCTGCAATCATGGCGTCTTCTCGCAGATACACAGGGGGATATCGCCCTGAGGACATATCAGCCGCATGCGCCGACACACCCTCATATCCTGCAATGCATGCCTCTTGGCGTTCATGCATCACCTAGTTTGTCTTGTTCCTGCTCGTAGAAAAGACGTTGTAGGGCACACGTGCGTCCCTGTCTATGTGCTATACGTTGGATATCAACATTATCGATAAATTTCACTTTCAGATTTGAATGTGTTGCAAAGCGTTATCGTCTACTTTGCATGTATACATTTAATATATGCGCGACGTATATGCATACGATCATAATTCGTATGTATATACGCAACGGCGAACTCGGGGATACACTTTGTAATGCCTCGTCTAGGCTAGCTGAGCTTACAAGATGAAAATGTATCTGTCCATAATGTGTAGTTGGTTTAGGATATCAAGGCCGAATTGGGGGTATGCAGCTTTGGATCTGGTTTGTGGCCAGACAAAGCTGCACGTCTACTAAATTATTAGTTTTATTGAAATGAATGCACACTGTTGAATGGGAAGATCACTAATAGAGGTCATGATTGCAGTGCTCCTTGTCGCTTATCTATCGACATTTACAGGCAGTAAAGCGAACACCTCAAGTGAATAAAAAGACATTGCAAATGAAGACAAAACAATGCTAATGAGGATAATTGTGATTTCAGCAATGTTTTGAGTGCTCAATGTTTGCGAGATCGTTCACGAGGTGCTGTTCGTAAATCAATGACAAACAATGTCCAACATGATACTCCATGAGCTGGACAAACGGATATTGCATTATTATTACGCATAACGATGCATATGAAGAAGCCAAGCAATCTGTAGCCAGTAGAGCAAGCACATTTGTTTTATAGCTCAGACCGACCTGAAGAGCAAGCAAGTTATCTTGCGAGTATGACTGAGATGCATGTTTACGAGCGCCAACGTGCCGCAAGAAAGGCTAGCACAAGCCAATATGAAGGCAATAAATGCCACGCCGTACCAAACTGAGATCGGCGCCACTGCCGTGTCGTAACGTTCACTGTGATTGAGCGCAGCTTCTTTTTGTGAACACCTTGATGACCTCGGGCGTGCACGGCTGGAGAAGAGCACGTTCATTGCTGGGAGCGTGAGGTGCGCGTGGCCGCCCATGGCACATATATGATACAACTGAATGAGCGCTAATGCTTATCGTTTGGTGCGCATCACGCTTCTGCCGCAAGTATCGAACCTCTTTTCGTGCTGGTCCGTCAATTGGATTGACTTTCGAATCTGAGCTGCCGGTATAGCGTGCAGCCTTCTGAGTTCCATCCATTGTCATTTTTCAATTCAGAAGAAAATATCGCGGGCCATTATACATACATTGACATCACAAATGCTGCAGTGGAACTGGCCCGTTTCTAGGAAGCAGCCGTCGTTGTGAGTGCATCAGAAACCAAACGAAGTCGCACAAGGCACGAATTCAGCTGTGCTTTTCCAATGCAGATTGTCTCCTAACCGCACTGACATCAGCTGGGTGTGAGCATGCACTTCAAAAGCGGGCTGCTTTGATTCAAGTACATACAGCATTGAAGCCTTATGCGACGACTGTGCAGCCGACTTATGACCTGTCAGTGGTGTGAAGCCGATTGGCTATGGTTGTCATCGACGCGTTGACGTATTAAACTGGCTTAGTTCACTCTGCTCGTAAAAAGACATGTTGTGTTGGCGTGAAGAAAAATTGAGTTTACCAGCATTGTCGTCACAAACGCTGTAACGCTGCTGCGTAGGCAATCTCTATCGAGGTGCGCTGCTAAATCGACACTGGATTGTTTTCCTTGTTTGTTTCTCAATAGCATGTGGAGCAGTGTATGGAACATACCAAAATGAACTGAACACATAGAGTAGTGCCATTAATGTTTTGATTTTGGTAAATTTCATCGGTTTTTAGCCTTTGTGGAGATAAATGAGGTATTGTGAGGTCGTAGGATGCTCAGTCAGCTGTGAAATTTTCAGCTCAACCCTTCTGAATGTAGCAGATATCTATCAAATGAATATGCGTGGATAAAAGAACGGCATATGCATTGAAAACGACAGTCAAATACCTCTAGACTTAGACTTACACAATTATAACTTCCTTAGTTCACACACAGTGCAAATGAGACAACTTATATTGGAGCCTCGCAACATAAGCAAGATACGCCGGAAATGTGTAATATCCGTGCTTGAGCTGTGCAATCAAACGGACGTTGATGTTTTTGTCAAAAGTCGGTGGAAATTGCGCTGCATCAGCTAGCGCCTCAACAATAATTTCGTGATTCATCAGCGTTGCGTGCGAAAACCGTCTGGAAAACACAGCTGGAAGTACCAAGTGGTATTACCAGCGATGCAATAAGATCCAATCAAAGTTCCAAGCAAAAGATCCATTAGAATTTCATCGCAAAATCCATTGTCGACTACATTGTAGTGACTTATATAATGGCTTCTATAATGCTCCAATATGCTACACGCATTAATTCATCGGTGATATACAATAATTGTCAACGCTTTCAATTTAAGCCCCCCCCCCCAAATTGCTGAGGTCATACTGAGTATGTTAAAAACCATGGACACACACAAATACGTGGAAACTCACAAACATACACATACAAGCATTCACACAAACCATACTTATAAATATATACACACACACACACACACACACACACACACACACACACACACACGTGCACCCACATGAATTCATACACCTGCCAATTCATGCATATTTATACACGCTACCGTTGTTTTTATGATAATCGGATGGTTTGCGTATGTAATCCAGAGCTCTTCCGTGCTGGAAACGGGAATGCCTGCTCTCAGATGACGTATGCTATGAGGTGAAGCAGATGCTATTTGTAAATGCACCTATAAATGTTGTGCGAGCACTGGTGACCAGCGGTACATCCAGTTGAATTCTTAGAATGTATAAAAAGGAATGAATAATGTTGAGTTGAATGTCCAATCTTTGACGGCAGGAATGTTTCGTCAGAAATGTTTTGCAATTGAGATTACGCGCTTAGATTGGCGATCTGCTCATGATAATCAACGGTGGTTTTAGCTTGCAAAACAATGTTGAATGCCTTGCAATAACGTGGCCAAGAAAATGACTAATTGAGCGTGAATACGTTTTCATACATTGTATTTTTGTACAACTCGTATCACATACCCTGATTTGCTTTCGAAAGTAGCAGTTCACAAATTGTCGAGTCGTTCAGGATAGAAACGCAAAATAAAGGATCACGCAACGAAATATTGTAAAACTTAAATGAATTCCTGATGATGTAGTAGACACACACATTCTGTATACAAGAAAGTAGATTCAACAAATTTCCGAATTTAAATTTTACGTTGATATTTGTCAGACTGTTTTTGAAATTGGGTTTTTGCCAAGAAAAACGCATCTTGTGGTTTAAGACGGACTCAAACAGTGTTGGTTGTATTTGAGATCATCACATATCGTTTAGCGGTACAACACAACAAAAACGTGGACTGCAAACGAGGTGAATTTATCTGTTGGTGATCTATTGAACGACAGGAGACAATTATTAACAAGTGTTGTGTTGCACCTTATTTTTGCCAAAACATTTTCTTAGAGTCAAAGTTGCTGAGCAAGTTGTGTGAGCATGAACACAAGACTGCTGATTAAGCTCGGATTTTTTCCGCTTGAGGTTGTTACTATATACGCAATTCCATCTACTCTCCCTTTTTTGCATCGCTGGACTTGAGTCCCAAAATCGTGCAGATTCACCACAAAATGCAATCACTCAAGGAATGAAGACTGTTTTTTTACTGAATCACAAATGGCGAGGTGAAACGGTTTGGTTCGTTTCTCAAACGTATAGCCCAATTTCCGCAAGGCGGGCTTCGTGTGAGCGCAGCCGTGCAGTTTTCTGTGCTGGCCGTGACTGCGAAAACCCGTGTGTGGCGGCCGGACCTGCGGTGTGCCAGCCGGGGCCGTAAGGCTTTGCCCCCTCTAAATTACACACGATCACTCATCACGACTCATGAACAAACTCGTATGGACTATTCTTCAGGTTTCTATCTCAATCATCATCATAATTGCCATCATCTTCTCGAGTATCTACGTCTATTCTTCTTCTGCTTGTTCACCTATGACAGCCCACAAATGATATGCTAATCCGAATACTGACAATCATTCAGCACCGTCTGGCGCTCGTGCTCTTTCCTTTTGGCTACTTCCAGCATTGCTGACGTCCTCTCTCCTCCACCTCACTGAACACAATATTGGCAAGTGTGTCTGGAAAAGCGCCAGGTGGGTTTTTGCTTGTCTGCACAATGTGTCGCCCACACGGCGACAGGTGGTAAATTAATTAATCAGCCGTACACTGGTCGCCTAGCAAACCCATACCACACCCCTACATCCACACACACACACACACACACACACACACACACACACACACACACACACACACACACACACACACACACACACACACACACACACACACACACACACACGTACCCACGCCTAATTCAACGCTCAGTCAGTGTGCATCCTGAACACGACGGCTGAAGAGAGATATGGCAAGGACGCGCATGCATGGCGGGCATTTCAGCAGTGCACACACACACACACAAGCACACATACACACTCAAACTGTCGCTGCTTGGAATGCAAGTGCACGTGACTTCACCGAGCCCATGCTGTCGACTTATCGACGTTGATCTTAAAAACCCCCCACGAGCTGTAGCTCACCGCACACTGATTTATACACACACACACACACACACACACATATATATATATATGAAGGATCTAGGGACATTGCGCCCCAGGTACGTTTGATCGCGTTCTTTTCTCTAACTAATCTAACCTAGCCTAACAAAGAAAGAGAGAGAAAGTCGGGACTGAAGCGAGACCAAACGTACCTGGCGAGTAAGAGCATGCTTCCGTTATTTGTACACTCATTTTTGTGTATAGTTCTATTTGGTCAGTCCAAGAATGTACTGCAGAGAGGAGTGATAGGACATCGTACTGGCACGCAGGGATTGCATTTTCGCCTGTGTTAATAATTTGTTGTCAGATTTCGACTCTATTCTGTCGCGTATTGAAAAGTGAAACGCGTTCTTATGCCAACAAACATTGGTTAGGTGGAAAATTGTGACCGCAATTTATGACTGAATTAATGAAATAACAATGAAATGTGACTTGTGATAAATTAGGCTATGAGCGGGCTTTTCAGTCGAGTGCTGCCGAATATTTCCCACCTGTTGCTATATAAATCGAGGCAAATGGGGACTACAACATATGCCTACTATTTGTTATGCTTGCGCAACACTGGCAACCAAGAAAAAATGAGGGCTTGTATGGGCTGAAGCCTCCCAAAAATGTGCCAAGCATAACAAATAGTAGGCATATGTTGTAGTCCCCATTTGCCTCGATTTATATAGCAACAGGTGGGAAATATTCGGCAGCACTCCCTCCCCCTGAGTACCCCGAAAAAGCTTGCCATGCCTCATTCGACTGTCGTTCGTCATTTTTAGCCAAACGCCCGAATCTTTTTCCTTAGCCCCCCCTCCCCCTCCCTCAACCTCCCCAAAGGAAAAATGTTGGCGCCGCCACTGACACGGAACCAAAGGAGAAGAAAAGGGAGAATAGAGACACTGCTTTGTTTTTTATACCGGTGAAAAAATCAGGTTTATAAGACAAACTAATGTTTTTGAAATTGTCGCCGCACTTCAGCGTGTGCGTTGAGGTGCGGATACATAGTTGAAGAACGGATAAACAGAATCGGCCGCTACTCTTTGCGTAATCATTCCACTGTTCTTCTTGATCAGCCGTCGTCGATACGGAATCTTCTATGAGGCACATTGGACAAAGAAAACTAAAACGCATGCCATCTGTAGTCGCAAAATCATAAGATGTTATATAAATCTTATAAGGAAAACAACACATGCTCTGTGCATTAGCTAATTATATTTGCTTTGGTAACCTCCTAGCTGGCTATCAACGCATTGTGAATCTTCATGATGAAATACCTTCTTCCTGAAGTGCATTGCGTAGAGAATGACACACCAAGTGGCTACCACGTACTGTTCTACGGCGAGGTTTCAATTATAACTCGATCACACACTTCACGAACACATCGAAACAAATTGAGACTACCACATATACCTACCATCTGCCATGTCTGCATGTCTCTATCAAGCAGACATCACGTTTAAACAAACACGATCCCGCTCTTACCGTTCTTCCTTTTCATGAATTAAAAAAATAATCCAGTAAGCCAATAGGACAATATGAAAAAGTTGCATATTGCCGACCTGTGCCCTAGATAAATGCGTGATCAACAGTTAACGTAAGGTGCAGTGTACATTGATATATGTACGAGTGTCTAAGTTCATTTGTGTGCATGCGTTGTGAAGCGAACGTACAATGTGTGTTGTCATTCACGCAAGGCCCAATCAAGCGTTGACATTTGAAAAGTTCAACTGAAAACCAACTCAACACTCGCAATGGTATTGCGACAAGCTGCTGAACAAACACACTCATTGTCATTCCAATGCTACGTAGGCGACATATCATAGCTACAACTTGACCCGATTCTGAGCGTTTCAGTCATTGTTATAGTGAATGATAGATAATTATATCAGATATTAATTGTTTTGATCGTTTATCGCACAGAAACTCTGCGAAAACGCCCATTATAGTGTATGCAATGTAAGGTTCAATTTTGAACAGCGGTTCTTAAAAATTTTCACCGTTCGCACCCTTTTCAAATGAGGAGTCAGTTATCGTACCCCTGGATTTCTGAAGGCTATATAAAATGATAAAAACACAAACCAAGTAATAACAAAACTTCTTGCACAATGTTCATTTATGCAACTTTATTTTTTTCCAGGATAAATAACAAGCATAGCAAAACACAAGTTTTATACCATTTTTAACAGGGATCTTTGCACCCCTCAGTAACCAGACCCTCACCCGTGAATTAGAGTGAAATGTTTTAATTCGGCCAGAGCAATACCACACTGTTAGCAAGAGACCGCGGCAGCGTTACAGGCAAAAAGTGGAGTGCAGGATTTGTGCATCGCAGAGTAGAAGCGAAGCTTGTTTGAATGGCTTGACTGTGAACGGTAGCAAGATGTGTTCAATACATCCACGTTCAGCTGTTGTGCTGACTCAAACCGGATTAGCAGTACGTGCACATTGCCACGCGGGCTGCAAAATAATGTGGATAAAGTCATCGGTTCTGTGCATGCATCTACCAAATCATGCGTACATTGCAACTCAACAAGCCGTATGCAAATGTAGTCGCCTGCTGTCGGTATTTGGGTTCATGACCTCTGTATCACCATGTTATGAGAGTGTGGGTGGCTAGACTTTTCAAGATGCGGGTCGCAATTCGACCCATTAGCGATTATTGAATGAGTGATGTGGTACGTGGACATTGTGTTAGACAATGCTTATACGGCGTTGGGTTTTATGAGACTTTAGATCTAGATCCTAAAACACCATACAACAGTGAAATGGGAATAATTTGCAGTGTCCAAGAGCAAATTTGCATTTACCTAAACTTTTTAGCCGAGTTAGTGTAAACGGCATGTGTATAAGTGTATTTAACGTATCTACGGAAAACGCTCCATCCATTTTGTGAAGGAAGTATATAGCCACAAGCAATTCATTACCTGTGTAAGTTTTAACTCAAGACCTCACACTTCAGCGACATATGAGGAAATGCTTGATGCTTATTTTTTGAGCGCTCACAGATATCTTTAATACTGCGTGAATAACAAGTGGAGAATATTTGTCATTTTTCAAGCGCGTCACCAGTACGATTTTTCTGCTGGTATCTACAATGCTCTGAATCATTGAAGATCACCATAAGATGATGACGACGCATCAGTGATGAGGTCACTAATGATCATCATAAAGGGTCACCACAAATCATGCTGCACCAATGTTTCGATCACTGGAGGATCGTACACGTAGTGGAGTACCATATTTGCGACAAAACTAAGCAAGACCAGTTGCGCGACTTAACTTGAATTTCGAACGTAACCTTTGAAAGACACCTACTGAAAATGGGTGATATGTTCGGCCCGACTAAACTTGGAGATTTGACATGTCAACCAGTCGATGGAATTGCTCTGTGATATCTCTGATTTCTGCGGATAAGCTAATACGTAACTGAGAGTGTATCTCACCTCGTTGAGATCATAGGAAATGACTGAGTCGTGTCGCCGGTAACACCGCTTCGCTCTGAGGTGATGACAGGTTTTCCCAGGTGGCCTCACTCCAGAATCTTATTCGCATGGATCCCGGATGGAGATCTGTTAGCGGAATCCTTGAGATGGCGCTGAATTAAAACCGGAACAAATCCTTTTCAATCTCACACACAATCCTTGCATACAAGCCGACTATGCACCAATTGTATTTGAGCTGTGCTTTCTGGGTGGTAGAAACTCAAGCCAATAAATTACTTAGCTCGGCAAGGGCTCGACAGCAATCCAAAATCGATGCAGAGATTGTGAACCAAGCCGCCAGGGCATGCGGCTGCAGGTATCAGCTGCTAGTAGCTGAGTTTGTCACTTTGCCGGGACGCACTTGGGGCATGTGCGTGCTCCACGCTTCAGCGTGCCATGTGCAGCGGCACCGACTCGCCCAACCACTGTGATGCAGCACCGACCTAGTCCGCAGACCCGCTCAAGCCGTGTCCACTACGGCTTTAACAGACTACACAAACAGGAGAGAACCAACGAGACACGACCAACAGGTGCAACTGAGATGCCCATCACGCGGGCCAAGGTAGCGCCGGTCGCCGTTCCTTCTCTATCACCGGTTGCCGACAAGAAGCGCATGTGGCGCCATCTATGCAGCCGCGACACGTGGATGTCACGTCGTGCAATATTTCCATGCGGGTGTGTATGTGTGTATGCCTGTCTACGTGTGTGTGTGTGTGTGTGTGTGTGCGTGTGAGTGAGTGAGATAGAGGCAATAGGTAAAGGTCGTGCATGCAACCGCACGCGACCACGTGTGTGTGTGTGTTCCCGCTTGCGTGTATGTATATATATATATATATATATATACATGTGTGTGTGTGTGTGCACTGGGGTATGTGAAGCCGTGCGTCCCATTATCTAACTGAGTCCATCTTCAGTACGGTCAGATATTGTCTCCGACAGCAGTACTCAAATACAATTCACTCCACGGCGGCCACGATGGTCGGACCCACATATCATCGAAAGTCGCTACAAACGAAAGGAAACGAATTCAGATTGACAAAACACACGTTTGTCGTTCTGTCCGACGACATGTAATTTTCCACTTATTTCTCACTTGACCATCACTCCATTCGCATCCAGTGAGTGATTACACACAGGATTATTGTTCCAGAGCGCGAAACGTGTGTCACCTTGATCACTGGATGAATTTCCTGATGTCCGATGCAATTTGACATACTGTCTTTCTGCAACATCACCTTGATGGTATGAGCGGTGAGCTTTATTTTTCCAACCGACAGATTGAAGCTGCAACAAGAACAAGAAAAACAAGAATGCTTACAGCTTCTTCTCCAACCGATCTCGCTAATCTCGTTGACACTTGACACATTTTTTGCATTATTGCAATGTCTCTGCTATGATGATTGCGACCTCAACTTGACAAGCTTAATCAGCGAATAAAACAGATTGCAAATACGTGTTTGGTTTCCCTCTGTCGCTCTGACGTTGTTGAAATATGCATGTGATCTGTGCTAGCATTCATTGGCAATGATTCGGTATGTGATCAAGTAATGGAACGCATTGTTAGAGCCGATGCAAATTAGGTCTTATGTGGCTTCTGTTGAAGCAATAATTGGGGCTCGAATAAAATATTTATACACCATATAGGTCTGACTTTGGGAAAATGCAGTCACGAGTGGCCCCTCGGTCTACCGGAGACTTACGGTACTTTTATGCGCTACTTTATGACAAATATAAAGATCATGCGTCAAGCAACGGGGCCCCTCGTCCTCGGAAACACCGACAGGGCGTTTGGTGGGCGGTTGCTACGGTTCTGCGGATTGTAGTCGATTGTGCTCAGTGCTGAGTTTCTTTGAAAAATCATACTCAATGGTTTATAGTCATCGAAAACTATCCTTGTATATGCTTTAATTTCATCTATATATTTATTTTTCGTTTTGTTCCATTTCTCGCATGATAAAATTGTTTGAATGTCTTTCGACAGAGAAACATTATTCTCTTTCGTGAAGCGGCAAAACGCAACGGCATTAATCAACATACGAGATCAATATGTACTCATAGTGCATACACCTCACCACATACACTCATATGTTGTAGTGTCAAGGGTCACTCGGAAGGACAGAAACCCCCGAAAAATGTACCAAGCCTCCTTGAGCCCCCCAAAAGTCCTGACCATGAACATTTCGAGTGTAGTTCCTCATGTTTCTCCATCTTTATCCGCACATATTTTTCCTTGGCCCCTTTGAGCCCCCAAGGGATACATCCTTGCGTCGCCACTCTCATACACAGGAACATACACACACACACACACACACATACACACACATGGGTGCGGTCCGCCCCGGGCGACACGCTTTAGCGGGCGGCACATTATTATTATTATTAATTACAGGCAAATCCAGTAGCATGGGAAGAGTGCAAGCACTATTACCACCCTAAGGTGGCCCCATGTACCGGAAGCGCCCAAAAGATTCAGAGAGAAAGAGAGTTTGAAGAGAAAAAAGTCTAGAAAGAGAGTTGGAAAGAAAATAATAAATAAATAACAATAAATAATAAACCATCATCCGATAACAATCCATAACAGCTGATGAACACGTTGAATTATCGTTATATCTGATTCGCATTCCTAAATATACTATTTCATATTTGCTGTTATAACCTTAAATAACTGAATGAAGGCAAGATCGATTGAGAATAATATTTGCCTTCGATTAGGTGACTGGAAGCATGCACTATTATAAGGGGTCGTCTTTTCAGTGATATCGGCATATGGACTTGTTAATTTCTTTACAGTCGTGTTGAAGCCCACAGCCTCTTTTGGTTAAGTGACCCACAGGCATATATGGTGGGGACGGCAAAAACATTTACTGCCCCAGGCGGTAGATATTCCTAGCTACGCCTCTGCATTCAGTGTATTATTCAGTCATGCAATGTATTAGATAAACAGTCGCTTCGCCATCTATCACATGGAAATATTGTTCAGATTGATGAATGTGAAACCTGTGAAAAGCAATAGAGATGACTGCTGACTACTGGACTGTGCTTTCCGCTCATTTGGCTCATTCAACGTGATTCACTAGCTTGGTCGTATACGTAGCAACCAAACAACACACAACAACAACAACAACAACATGTATTTGTTATAGCGCACCGAAGGGCTCGGGCGCGACACGATTTTTAACAGTTGGGAACACGGAATACAAATAACAGGATAGATGCAAAAGAAGTGAACTACAAATATGCAATAGATGACAATAAATATAGAGACAAAATATGGGCAAAACATACAAAGCAGACGGACATGACGGACAAGACAACACGACTGAAGCATAATGACAACACAACACAGCAAACACAACTCGGGAGAATATAGTCATAGCGTAGATATAGTAAGCATGCAAATGAGAGAAGGAATACGAGTAAGAACATGCTAAAGTAACATGTTATAGTGATGCAAAAGGTGTGAGAGTGTGGGAGACTGGGTCAAAAGAGAGGTCAAAAAAGTGTTTGGAGAGCTTAGAGCGGAAAGAATTGTAGGAAAGAGAAGAAGTAATGTGGACTGGGATGGAATTGTAAAGGCGAGGGGCGGAAAAAAAGAATGATTTGGAGGACCAAGGAGATTCATTTACAGCACGAGGGCATACAAGGGGAAGAGGAATTCACACCACGTTATATTACCTATAACTAGATGTTGGATGAAAAGTTGTTAGATAAAAGCTAATTGTTGTGTACGTATCTTAATTTAATTCACTTATATCTCGTATCAACGCCACCTAGGCTAACTAGACTACCGTGATCCAGGTGGCGTTGTATGCTCATATACGCCATTCATCCATATTGTTTTATTTCTCGTCTGCTCTCTGTCACCATCTATTCCTCGCTTCAGTCGATGCCGGCAATATTTGATTATTTGTTCTTTATGATTCTTTTAATTCCACTCCTCCTGAGAAGCCCGCAGGATATCGTGTACGTGCGCCAGTGTTCATATTTGTCTGTTCATGTCTTTGTGGTTGTTTTTTTCAGCATAAAATAATCCGGTGTTTATCTTCCCTGTTATATTTTTGTCCTTGCTAGCTCTTGTTTTCTTCTTTCTGAGCTCCCGTTTTGATGTAATTATTATCTTGTATCTCTCTATCTCATGTTTATCGCGCCTTTGTTGATCAGTGCGCTATATCAAATACACGCTTGTTGTTGTTGTTGTTGTTGTGTAAATATTTCCTCCGTGTATCACTTCGTGTAACTCCGATCTGTTTTGCTCGCTCCCAGTCGCGACGCCAGGATTTTTCCCATGGGAGGTCTAAGGAAAATGTTGAGGGGGCTTGGCGAAACATGAAGAGCTACACTCGAACGCTGACTACATAATAGTATAAGGGACTGGGTCACACTGATTCAGTCCTCGAACTTGAACCAAAATTACAGGACTTCATTCCCTGTGGTAAGAAATTTTAATGCCCATGATTATGATTTTGAGGGGGGATTCAGCCCCCCCCCCGTAGTCTGCTTGTGAACACTGGTATTTTATTTTTGGCCGATTTTTTCGCACCCGTCTTATCATTGTATCATGCTGACGCTATTCGTAATACATGTTTGTTGTTGCCGTATAAAATACGGAACACAAAATACCGTTCAATAAGGGCTACTCTTGATAATCCAGAGACTCATATGTACCCCTAAACAGAATGATTCTACATTAACTCTTTCCCGACAATTGGGTGGCTGGCCACCCATAGGACTTAATGCAGTTTTTTGTCAACTACACACGGAGCGATGGTGACAGAATATCTAGATTAAGTTTTTTCCATTGCTAGGGATCTATATGTTGGGTTAGTGATGTTTGTTGGCAATTCTGATAAAAAACATGGCATAAATGTTCTATTAAATTCGTCGACTACTGATATTTTAGTTTACCAAAATTTGAGTAACCATAAGTTCCATCTTTTTAGAAGAATGCCATTGAGGGTTGATTTTCATTGAAGATACTGTTCCTAAGAATGCATGCAGAAAAATTCAAAACTGCTATTTCCGAAGGAACCACATAATTAACATTTAAAAATTTGGTGTTCAGCCACCCAAATGTCGGCAAGTGCTACGTAATGTCCCCGAAGATAGTTTGTTTCGTGTACAACTGAGGGATGCTGTATTATGTTTATTGTGTATTGCATGGTATTGTATCTTGTACTATATATAATTGTGTGTGCGTGCATGTGTATTTGTGTGCGTACGTGGGAGTGTGATTTTGTGTACGGTGTTGTATGCGCGCGCGGAGGTAGCTGCGTCACACAAGCGCGAGGGATGAGTGCATGCATGCGCGGGTGGGATCCGCCCGGAGTCAACGGTCGCTCGTGCATGTTGGGCAGTGCGTTACTGGTGAAGTGAGAGTGTGGTGTTTGTGCAGTGGTTTAGAGTGTTGTTCGGTGGAGAGAGTAGTATTTAGTGCATTGTGTTGCGGTGTGATCGTGTGGAATTGTGCTTTCTTGTTCTTTTTTTATTTTTCGTGCTTACATTCAAATACAGATGCCTAACACACTATGCACGAGATTATCGTACGGCAAATTTCATTGCATGTGGTGTAACGAAAACAAAAACACTAAGATATATTCAGACAGGCGCGCGTGGGATAGCGATGCCAGAAGGGTCCTTCTGAACCAGAAGGGTGAGTCATTTGTCACAGATCAAGAAGAACTTAGCTGCTTCATTGGTATGAACTTCTTGATGGGATATCACGTTCTACCAGATATTCGAGACTACTGTTCCAAATCGCGAGACCTTCACGTCGACAAGGCAGAAAAATGTCTCTGGCTCGTTTCTGAAAGATTAGAAGAGCCTTGCATTTCGTCAACATCGAAGACTGTCCGGACCGCAAACATCCAAACTACTATCGGGCCTGGAAGATCCGTCCGTTAGTAGTCCACTTCAACGAGGCTTTCCAAGCAGCAATGGAGCCTACATCAGAGCGGAGTGTCGATGAGAGAATGACCAAATTCACCGGTCAGTCGGCTATGAAGCAATATATCGCGGGCAAGCCCATACAAAGTGGATTCAAACACTGGTGTCGCAATGATAGTGAAACAGGCTATCTTTTCCAATTTGATGTTTATACTGGAAAGAGCGCTCAGTCTGAGTTTGGGCTCACAACTCAGGTTTTCCTGGACCTGACAGCTAGCCTGGAAGGAAAAAACTGTCGTGTCTTTATGGACAATTTCTACTCCAGCCCGGACTTGTTCATGCGTCTCAAGGAGAAGGGTATATTTGCGTGTGGGACTGTTCGTTCTCACCGAAAAGGTCCTCCAAAAGACCTGAAATCCGACAGAGACATGGAGAAAGGCGAGTTTGAATCGCGGCACTGCAATGGAATTTCGTTTGACGTTGCAATGGAATTTCGGCAATCTGTGGCACTGAGCCTTATGAGTATCCCCGAGAGCAATCGCGATGTGTCTGTGCCTGAGTCGCACCACAAGATCACATTGGCCGACACACATGGTGGTTGTGTGATGTGCTACCGAAAGAAGTGCGACAGGAAGACATTTGTCAAATGTGCAAACTGCGATGTACACCTGTGTTTATTTCGAGGGCGCGAATGTTTCAATGAATATCATAATTTGGCTTAATTTGTTTGAAGCATTGAATTGTTTTGTTATCATTTTGTGCCTCGTGTAATATTGCGCTCATCTTTTCATGTTTCCACCTTGAATAGCTTTTGTTAATAAATATCAATCAATCATGCCAAGGATATAATTTCTATCCGAACTAAGTGAAAATAAAATATGTCATTTTCGAAAATTAATTATTAGTCTTTAGTCAAACGAACAAAATAGCATCCCATATGAAACTATAACTTATTTTTGTGTTTAAGCTTAAAATACCTTTTGGAGTTCCCTAATCCCTGAAATAGCAGCCCCTAGAAGTGGAGCCCTTGATTATTTGCCCCCTGCCCCCCAGACCTGCAGTGGCTATTCCAAAATCTTGCAGTCAAAAATTGATAGAAAACAAAAGCATTATATTTACGAGTATAAGTGCACTAATTGGCACTTGGCGACATTTGGCTGGCTGGCCACCCAAAATTGTTTTGTAAATATTTATAACTCTAGATGAGTAAATAAAATTTTGAGTTTAGAAACTCACTTTCAATGGAGATATTTCAAAAACATTATTTTTTTCCAAAAAGATTGAAAATAACATTTTTTTAGGGAAAGACATAAGAAGTAAGAGTGATTAATCTTCCAAATGTCCAATTATCAGTTTCCGTCGCACGAAACACAGCCTGTCTGTATCCATGTTAATCCCATCAAACTCTCAATCAAACGAATATATTGTGTTGCTATAGGCACATTTGACCATAGACAAGTTTGGACTCCGTGGTGTAGTGGAAGCACACCCGCCTCACAAGCGGGACGTCCGTTGATCGAATCCCGCCGGAGAATAATTTTATTGGGCGAATTCTATAATCCAACAGCCCCTGTCCACCCAGCAGTAAATGGTACCAGATATCAGTCATGAGTTGTGTCATGCATTCTGGGGAGGTGACCCTCTCTAATACGTCCTCCGACCATGCGGCACCATAGCGTGTATAAGGTCGGTTTTGCGGTGGCAGCTAGCTGCACGGGGTACACCTGTGTGTGTTCATAAGCTTCGGTTTTTTCCGGTATAGCGACGAACACTTGGGAATTTTTTTATCACTTTTTGATCATAAAAGTGATTTTCAAGTGTATATAATTTTCGTAAATAATGACGCAGCACGTGGTTACGCTGATGTGCACACTGCATGCTGCATGACGCACTGCCACCACGGGCGCACCTTCACACGTACATCGATTACAGCTTTGAAAACAGCCACACACACACACAGCCTCCTTCGCTATCAATATGGAAAAAATACATCGCGTGCTCACACACACACACACACACACACACACACACACACACACACACACACACACACACACACACACACACACACACACACACACACACACACACACACACACACACACACACACACACACACACACACACAGACACACAGACACACACATACACATACACACACGCACATACACCGATACTTGTATAGCCACACCTATAAGTATATATCCACACCTACATCAGTGGTGTACGTTTACCGCAAAATCTCGAATTGAATGCTTGACGGCACGCCAATATATTTCTCTAACGTTCTCTCGCAGTGCTCTTCACTTAAACGCAGAGCCGTAGCAACCGCCCCCTGTACCCCCCGGCCGGGGGGCCCGAATGTTGAGGGGCCCCGTTGCTTCACGTATGATATTAAAATTTATCATATTTATTATTTATAGCTTTTACTTTTTTCCTCAGGTGTTTCCACCTGAGCTTGTATTATGTGATTTTGTCTAATAAATAAATTCATTATTTGGCGATTTATTTATAATGGGGGCCCCAAGTGCTGCCTTCGGGGGGGGGCATAATTCCTCGCAACGGCTCTGCTTATGGCTTGCTCTTGCTTTTGCTCTTGCTTATAGCGGCTTTGCTTTGTGTCGTTCAATTAGACGGTGCCGTTCTATTTTTCGACTAGCTGGTCATGATTTTGAGAGGATATGAATTTTTTTTTATCTTAAAAGAGCCAGGTAACTCATGCATATTTATTTAACAAAAGACACAACTATTGGGGTGATTATTGGTAAGTAATCACAAACTCACTGATAAAACACAGTCAATTACAGCCAATACCAAAAAATGAATTAAGATAATGATATATTTTAGAAATGGCAATGGTTATGATGATGAGCCCCAGCGTGTGTTAGAATTTTGACATTTGACGATGAAATATATGAGAGAATATTGAGCTGAAAGAACAACGAAGCTGTGTTTACATGAAAAAACAACACGCAATACACGACACACCTGGAGGTGTGTAAAACCTTTTTCTCTTACAGGGGTCAACGCCACCTAGATACAGGCCCTTCCACGAAAGTATGACGTCATCGCCACGTGACAGTGACAAGTCTATTGCAACGCCACCTAGATAGTATCTAGGTGGCGTTGCAGGGGTGTTCCTGTGTGTGTGTGTGTGTGTGTGTGTGTGTGCGTGTGTGTAGCGACACCTCCAACGACAGCATAAGGCCGGGGACACACTGGGCGTTTTTGTGCCGATCATTTGTTTGCCGTCGCCGTCGTATCAGTAGTAGCGTGCATAAAGCTATTGCGCCGTACTCATTGAGCGGCAAACTTGCCGAGCGTTTTTTTGTCGTCGACGGCAGCAATGTTGCCGCTCGCTGCCACTACTTTCACGACGGCAAAAATTTCGTCGACGTTTTTTTTGCCGCCCACGCGGGTGGTGGCCCACGTGACTCAATGCGCTGATACACACTTGTGCTTGTCGCTGACAGCATAGCGTGTTGCAGTGTTGATTCTATCGTGTCAGCGTCATTGTGTCAGCGTGTGTTCTGGTTTAACTTTGTATTGTCAGCATTTGTATTGCGAGCATTTCCACCGGCTGAGTTTAGTTCCTCAGTCTGGTATTTTCACGTTGTATGTGATTTTCCAACATATTATGCAGTTCGTCGAATGAAGAGATTGACATTCTGAAGCAATTGAAAAATTTATCTTCATCGTTTCTCAAGTCAGGAAATAGTGTGTAAAAGGCTCCAACATTCTCTCTCTTTTGATTAATAGGATGAACCCAAATAAACCTGTTTTTCGCCGTTTCTTTGCTTGACGACGATATAATAACAATGCAAGCAATTGTTTCTGTCCATGTTCACTTGAAATGATCGGGAACACGCAGTACTAGTAGCAATATATACAACACTGGCACGCACCCTGACTGCACTGTGGTCAGTGATCAAATGAGTGACGTCTGTGAGTGAACGGATGAGAGGACGACAATATACGCCAAGTGTGTTCCCACTCGAGCGGCGACGGCAAAACGAACGCTCGGCACAAAAACGCCTAGTGTGTCCCCAGCCTTACTGTTGGTAAGTCTTGAAATCTTGCAGTCGAACTCTTGAAGTTGATAACTTACCCAATATTCAATTCACCAAAACAATGTTGACAGTTGATTGCTGAACTTCACCGCGAAGACATTGCCTCGACAGTGACGACTTGACGTAAAGTATTTATATTTCGAACAAGATAAGCAGACATTCAAACACAAACAAAAAAACTATGATCTTGAATCGACAATCTCCCCTAATCCTGACCACGGCTGAACCAGTGCTGCTCACTTGAACATTTTTCCCAACGATTTCAAATCTTGTCCAGAGACCACATCTGAAATCAGGAACAATATTATCTTAATATTTTGTTAAACGAATTGAAAGTACTCTGCAGTTTCGGCGCCAGGGGTTTTCCAATGTGGGGGCTGAGGGGGGCTAAGGAAAAAGTTGAGGGGCGAATCATGAAGAGCTACACTCGAACGCTGACTACATACTAATCACTCGAACGCTCGAACGCGTTACTCACACTCGAACGCTGACTACATACTAATATAATAAGGGACTGGGGCACACTGATTGAGTCCTCGAACTTGAACCAAAATTACAGGACTTTAAATAACAGGACTTTAGGAAAAATTACAGGACTTTAGGAATTTTAATGTCAATGGTTATGATTTGTAGGGGCATTAGGGGGGTTTGGAATATTGTTAGGGAGTTCCAGCCCCCTCAAGCCCCCCGTGGCGCCACCACTGCTTCTCTGACATAAACTTGAGTTTTTCTACTGTTTTGTTCCAAATTTCAAAAGGCGGTAGACCGTGTGAGACGTTTCTCACAGATTATAATATCGCTAATAATTATTAGTGAGATCTTTTTTTTTTGCTGTTTTCATATATTGGAATGTTGAACTGCTTTACTGGTATTTTATTACGTCAAAAATGAAAATCGTATAGAAGAATGAGTAGTAACCGGAATTTACTCCACTTAACATAATATAATACAAAACATGGAGCATATATAGTGTTGAATCATCTTATCTTGAGATAATGTAAACGCGCTGAAAAAACCAACGATAAAAACCGAAATTCACCGAATAAACACAACGCTCACTATATAATACCTGATACACAACACATGAACATGATACATACAGCTGCCCAATTCTCCTAGTGATGCACCAGTGACAAATATTTTGCCCTTCAAATAAATATATTGACATTGCCGGTAGATGAAGGGAGTCTACAGTTTTCAGGAAGAGTTGGCGCAAATATCATTAGTAAAGGAAGCGTTTTGCCTGTGTACACTTTTGTGACAAGATACAACACATCATGTGCTTATGAATTTACAGCAGTGTCCGCAATCGTTTTCCTCTGATTCGTCACTTCAAATTGATCCTACTTATTTCCTATAAATTTCCTTCAACAGCGTTGAGAAATCCAACTAAATAAAACGCGAAAGACGCGAAAGACGAAACGTATCAAGACGCGAAAGTAGAAACGAAATTTATCGAATTCGGAATATTATAAGCACACATTTGTCTTGCCAATGATTTACTTACCCACTTGGCAATCTTCCATTCTCCAACAATTGGAGAGTTCCACACAGGTAGAAAACACTGATTATCAGAAATACACTCTGAGCACAATCAAAATACTTAAAAGTCTAACTGAGAGAGTGAAATGTGCTACCGTGACCAACTTTTAATGAATAGTGAAACTCATTTATACGCCGGGTGTTCAATAAGTAAACCCATGCCCCACTTTCAGTTGTCTGTCTGAGATGAAATTTTGCATGTGCAATAATATATGTCTTTTTGGGTTATACTGCTCTAAGCAAATTGTGGTTTTTCAGTTACAGGCGTTTTTACTGAGTCAGGTATGAAATGAAGCTTGATGATTGTCGCTCAGTAATCCGGTTTTTGTATTTGAAAAGAACGCACACCACAGGAGACTTTTGATGAAATGAAAAATCTTATGGTGATGACGCCCATCATATGATCTTGAGAAACGCTGACATCGTGAATTCCACCACTACCTGAAGTCTGTGGAATCATATCCCTAATCCGGTTGTCCCCTTATGCCATTGATGAGACATATGTTCGTCAAGCCGTGGTCACACGAGACCAATTCTTGGCCAAGCCAACGATTGACCTAGCCAATTGTTGGCTTGCAGCGGACAATCGTTGGCTTGGCCAACAATTGGCTTGCGAGTGGTCACACGAGGCAAGTAATTGTCCAAGCCAATAGATGTGGTGCTGAGTACGTCGGAGTGGTTTATTTCGCTCTCCTGATTTCATTTGAATTTTGATTTAAACCAGGTGTATTCTTGAATGTGCAGAGGATAAATATATTCTGATTGTATAATATACTGATGTTACACATATTCTACAGCTTTTATATATTTTACCTATAAATCAATTTATCACATTTTAATCTAGTAATGTATCAAACATTGAAATATATTATACAAATATTAGATTACATATTCCACCTCCTCATGATAAAATGCCGCAATAAAACGAATACAAAATACAACACATCACTACACGCGTTGCTTCAGCGCCATGTGGTAAAACAACGGAGGATCTATACCATTTCAACTTCAAAATGGGAATAGTCAACTTCAAAATGAGAATAGTCAACTTCAAAATGAGAATAGTCAACTTCAAAATGAGACCGCGTTCTTTATCACTTTACTTGCATTATTGTAATTAATTAAGAACAACAAATGTATTAAAACATAAAAACTAATAAATACAATAATCATGACAAATCTGTGTATTATTTTTTACATTTAGCAATGATATTACAGTAATTTGAATTAACTAATTGAGCTCCAGTAGAATAACCTTAAGTGTTCAGTATTAAGTATCTGGATTTACAATTTAGCGCACTTATTAGCAAATAATTGCTTTGTGTGGTAGAGGAATATTTTATATGCTTCAAAAATTCATTCAAATAGCTATAACTGTATAAGAATATATCATAATATATGAGTAAACAAATGTATAAGAATAAATCATCCATAACACTAAAAGTATACGGATATTTGTTGACAAAACAATTATATCTTTAACTATATACTTAACTATGAGCATGTAAAGTTGAAATTTCCTCTCTTTTGCGAGCTAACTCTATGCTAAATGATATATGAAAGGGAACAAAGTAAGAATATGCAAGTTGAAATTAATAGTCACTGCATTCTTGACTTTAACACTTTGCAGTTGCAGCTCTTACTAATACTGCGATTGTTTTCTGTAAATCATTCCGAGAGACAAATTTAGATACATTTTTTCATTTATTCAAACAAACACAACAAACTTCAGTTTATCTATGTACATGGTGACATCAAAACTACACATTTCTCATCTCCAGTGCAGACGAGAGATGTTGTTGAACGTGTGCAATACAGCGGGCGCAATTCTGTGCGCTCACATCTCCTAAACTCTGCGAAATTATCGCCTCCAATGCCGATAATCTTTGTTCTATTTGCGAAATGGCATAATTTCTGCTAGTCAAAATTGTTGGCAGCTGGTCGGATGGTTTTCTTTTCACCTCGCTCTTCAATTGGGACCGCACCATCTCGATGGCATTCATCATCGGGTTGTATGGAGCCAGACGTAGCAGATGATCAGGTTTGTACTCGACCTTCGCGAACACTAGCTCAATTTGATTGTGGCATGGTGCATTGTCAACCACAAGCACCACGGGTCCGCCAAAAGTTATTTTGCCGCCTGGAGACATTGGCGCACAAACTCGTTCACATCGTTGATTTTGTGCGATCCTCGGCGGATTTGATGATGTAGAAGCCCTCGATTGGTTATGCAGCCAATAACATGTACATTTGCTCCACGACTACCAGCTGCGACGGTCGTGCATCGTGACCCGGCTCTTGATCGACCGTAATTGCGCGAAATAAGCATATTGAAGTTGGTTTCGTCCATATATATGACGAGGAGCATGTTCAATTGCAGTTCCAACAATCTGCAGGGCAATGTACAGGGCTAATTCGAATAATGGTAGAAATACATAATTGTGGGTGATACCTATATAGAGCAATGCGAATAAATGTATCAAGTTTAGTTTATCTATTGCTATGGAAAGTGAATCATGGGATTACTTACTAAACGCCGCTCGTTATTGTGATTACCATAAATACGATCACTTATGATTCCAAATATCAAAGGTATGTCAGGTGATCGCATCACAAGCGGTCACGAACGTCAGGTGTTCGGAGCGTCGGATGTTTTGAGTAGTATTAGCATAAATCGTGGTTGATTTCAGAGGAAGTATCATTCGAACACCTTGCAGCGCTCATAATGCGCTCATGGAGCGTTTACACATGTCCACAGCTCAGATTTACACTTGAAATAATAATACCACGACTTTTTGTAGGATCTCCCCGCGAGTATTGCATCTTCCCTACGTCAAGATGCGAGAACTACTCAATTGTGGTCGAAGTTCATATCACACGGCCATATTGATAACTGTCAATGTATTGAGACTGAATCACACCATCAACGTAAAATTCCCATTAGCTTCAATCAATCAATCAATCAATATATTTAGAGCGCACATAAATGACACACTGGCAAAACGATAAAAATGGACAGATAAAAATATTATGTACCGGGAAACAATGCCGCAACAGCAATGTAAAAATGCGACAAGAAACAATGAACAACGATATAGATTCCATATCGTTGTTTCATTGTTTCATTGTTCTATATTATAAAACAACGACGGGCATAGGATAAACATCGCACAACACACAAAACTAGCAAAAAACAGCAAGAATGAAGAATCAAGAATGATGAAGCAAAATGATGAATACATATAGACATGAGATGGACGAAGGAAGTAAGTGAGCGGTATGAAGGAAGATACTACAATTTAGCGTACCGTGTTAATGTATGAGTGTTTGGATCGAAGGATATTGGAAATAAATGTTTACGTAGGGAGGAGAAAGACGCGTAGGATGTAGACGAGAGAACCAATTATAGAAACGGTGCAAAAACTCAAAATGATTTGGCCGACCAACATGATTCGTTCAAAGCTCTTGGGCAATTCAGAGGCCGAGTGATGCGAGGAGAAAAATGAGAGGAATGAGAGAGCAGGCTAACAAGGTCTTGGGTCTGATCGATGCCCTTTAAGAGTTTAAATATGGTACAAGCTAATTTGTAATGCACACGTGGAATGATGGACAGCCAATGGAATTTGTAGAGATATTGAGAGATGCGACGGCAAGGGACAGGAGAGAGCACAAATATACAAGACTGATTCAAGACGGACTGCAAAATCCTCAAAAAACAGCGGGAGTATTAAAATACAAAGTGATACAATCATCAATGCGTGGAAATATGAGACTTTTTACTAATTTGATGACTGACGCCTGGTGCAAAAATGTCGCTTGAACACTGCCAACGCACCACACGTTCTAGTACTAGACAAACATGCTGAGCGATTCCGAATGACACTAATGACGTCAAATGCCGGTGCAACGATTCATCAGGCCAGTTCGGAAAAAGCATTTCAACGTCAACGTCAATTGCGTAGTGTCAATTACTTAGTGAGCCAATACTAAGACAATTGAGCACACAACATGAGGAGCCGTATGTTCTAGCTGGCCGGTGCGGTTCTAACGTCAATCATCTTCAGACACGCAACTTGTAATGAAAAGTTTGACAGAACGTATTTTTCTTGATTAAATCGCACCCAATTTTATTGTTTTACCACAATCAATGAGTTTTCCAGAGTGAATGAGCAAACTAAGCTGCAGAGCGTAGCTTTTACGTGTTCACTGTGGCTGCGGCAGGGTGTACGACTGTCTTTGTGAATTCATGTAACCGAACGATGTTTCCATGGCCGAGACCAGAGGACTGCTGCGCAGACGCTGAATAATCAGATTACGTGGATGTGAGCTGGTCACAAACAACACTAACAATACGACGCCGAAGAGAGGGCTCACCAGGTCGAACACAACCCTAGAATGCAGCACAGTAAAAGAAACACATGATATACTCTTGAAGGTAGATCTTGATTGATTGCTTAAGCAGAATGCAAAACTGGTGAAATTTTAATTGGCACCGTGAAATTTTCACATTGCTAGTAACATAGCAGAACGCCCGATAAAGCACTCGTATAATTTCTAGTGACTATTATATGACTTCTAACTTCTTCTAATCGTACTAGTGATCAATAGTGATATATGGTGATTTATAGTGATATATAACTAAACTGCATAAAATATATGTTGTATTCATTGGTTGAGCTCAAGACAATGCGTTAATCCTGTTCATCTGCAGCCGTTGGTTAAAGGTTAAAGGTTAAATGCCCAAGTGGCAGCTGCTACACGGGAAGAAGCCGAAGCTTATGAACACACAGGCGTGCCCCGTGCAGCTCGCTGCCACCGTAGAACCGACCCTCTCCATGGTATGGCGCCACAAGGACGTAAGACGTATTAGAGAGGGCCACCTCCCCAGAATGCATGGCACAACTCATGACTGATATCTGGTACCATCATTTTCTGCTGGGTGGACAGGGGCTGTGTGATTGTAGAATTCGCCCAATGAAATTCTGCTCCGCCGGGTATGATCGAAGACAATCAAATCCAGCATTTGTGAGTTGCTTCACTGTGCTATGAATTAGGAAAGAGTGTGATAGAGTACGTATGCTGCATGCGAGGTACAAACTCTACCAATCGTGTTTGTGTGCATGAAAATTCTACATTCATAAACTAACGTCCATATGAGACGTTCATATACGACGTTAGTGCATAATGAGGCGTGTACGTGTCTCACCAATAGTGTGAGTCAAAATGTATCTCCAGAGCATCAATCAGCATCACCACGCCTGAGTACGTCACGAGTCTCAAGTACAGCTGAAATCTAGTAATTTTGCGTCATACATACATACATACACACACCCACACACAGCATGTATACACAAAAGCAATTATTTCGATAACTCTGTGTTTAGATCGGTGGTCCGTAACTTTTCTTCTCCGATTTCCTACTGATAAATGCTCACATTTGTTCATTTAAATTCCCACTAGGCAGCCCCTTCAAAACATACCTGTAGGAAATTCCCTAAAGGCTAAGGATCACTGTTCTAGACAAGTTTTTCTCAACCTGTTTCTCGCCGTGGTCCCCTCCACACAATGTGAGTCCTTGTGGCCCCAAAGAAGTAGCCCGCGCCCCTCTAGTCCTTGTGCTTCTGAACGTCATTGCGGCCCTCACACACGTAGAGATTATGGCACTGTGATTTTTCCGGAGGATTATATCATGTAGGCCGTTGACCATTTTCACTGTCAACCAAAAAACGCGACGACCGTAAGCGAAGGCGGGGTTGGCACACAGACAGACACGGACGTCGGCGGATCAAATACACTCGCCAGGCAAACACCGGGGGTCTCACTGTCGCCGCGGATTACACGATTGACAGCACGATTGTACAGCATGAAAAAGAATAACGAAAAACTGGAAAATAATGAAAATAATGCATGGAAAATTAATAACTGTTTCATTATATAAAAATATACATAAATTTTTGTGACCCCTGAGGAAATATGGTGCCCCCCATTCTTTGATTTCGGTCCTATGACCCCTCAAAAATATCATGACCCCAAGGGGGGTCATTTGGCCCACGCTGAGAAACACTGGTCTAGACGATCCGTCTGATGGAATAATGCGAACATGAGTAATTCGTCTTTCTTAATAATTCTATAAAATATTTGACAAATGAAAATTTTTGCAAGTTGAATCGTAGATCGTAGATCGTAATGGTTGAATCGTATGGCAAATTGTGTAAATTGTAGCAAAAATTGTGTCAGAACTTGAAATACTTCACATTCATTCACTACAATTCACAGTGAAGGTTTCATTGTACCGCTCTTTCCAATGCCTCCGACTGGCAGCCATTCTCGTCTGCCGTTCTGTCCTTCGAATGAAGAAGAACGTCATGATCACGATAACCATGTTTACCAGCATCAATATCAGCGATGATATATCCGCGTATATTAGTCTTTGTGAGCGCTCTGCAATAAACAAAGCAAGGTAATATAGTATTAGAAGAATAATTATTCTTCTAAAACTTTCTAAAAGTGATGGACAAATCTGGTCAAGGATTCAAGTATTTAACATCAAAATTCCATTCGTTGAGCGACGCAAAGATAAGAGAGGGAGCTTTCATTGGTCCTCAGATTCGAGAGCTTCTTTAAGACGATGAATTTGAATCAGCTCTTCATGGGGAGGAGAAAGCTGCTTGGAAGGCATTCAAGTTACTTGCAAAGGGATTTCTCGGAAACAAAAGGGAGATAAACTATGGAGAATTGGTAGAAAACCTCATCAAGGCTCACAAGATCATGGGATGTAACATGTCACTCAAAATCCACTTTTTGGATTCACATTTAGCCTTTTTCCAGCAAACGGTGGATCAGTTAGTGACGAACATGGTGAACGATTTCATCAAGATATTTCAACCATGGAAAAGAGGTACCATGGTAAATGGAACACAACAATGCTTGCAGACTGCTTGCTGGACACTGACAAGAGACGATTATTCAGCCTGTTATAAGCCTCAAACAAAAAAGCATAGAGTGGATATGGACTATAATTCAAGACATAATCACACATACTGTATATTTAAATAAATTGATCAAAAATTACATGCCTCGTATCTTTGAACATGCAGCCAATACACATTTTTCAACGTGATATTTGGATTAATTGAATGAAAATACATAAGAATCAACTAATCCCATATAAAAAGCACATAATTTTTCAAAATTTGTTGACCAGTGTAATTGGCGAAATTGCGTGTGGTCTTTGAACGTAGAAATGTTAACAGGGACTATATGGACTTGATGTGCATGCTTGTTATAATTCCATCAAAAACCTCGACTAAAAATACACTGATAAATCCACACCTCTCGCAATAGCTGACATCAGCAACAGCATCAGTAGATATGATTGCATGGATGATAACGATACCCACTTGTCATCATACAGTATCCTCGCGACAGTGGACGGCTGAAAACAAACGGACTCAGCACGCTATGAGGTAGGAACATCATGGTGGCCGTGAAACACCACAGGGGCAACGGCGCGCCACAGCCGTACATGATGTATTTGATGAAACGCCACTGTTTGTCCTCCCTTGTCAGCCTTCCCTCGATCCTGCTAACAGTCACAGACACACACACACACACACACACACACACACACGAACACGAACACGAACACGCACAAGATTAACTCTCACACGTATACTGTCAAAGTTGTTCGACAGCCACTGGGTGTTTGTACGGCGGAAACGTGTGGCGTAACAAGGGACAACTCATTTTGATCTGACAAAGTGGACGAGCAGATTGTATCTTTAGTTCTTCTAGATCTATATTCATGGATATGTTGCAATTTACGATCATGCAGTATTCGTAGTTGTATGGACTGGCTATTGTGTCGTTATTTTTATATAATTCGCACATTGTAAGTGCTGTTTGTTGTTCGTCCTCAAATGATTGGTACAGGCTATCATAATTTTCCATAATAGGCTATAATATTATTTTCCCGTGTACAAGAGACACTTTTTGGTCTAAATTTTTGCTTGAAAAATAAGGGGTGTTTCTTATCCAGCTTATTATGCATTGGATTAAGTATTTTATCGCCAGTACGTCATATCTTTTGACAAATTTCATCAGATACCATTTGATGACTCGAAAAACCTCGTTAGATGATGATGACGAAAAACTGGCTGTTATTGACTGATTATATATTTCTGATTGGCTTGAAGCGGAATTTTAATATATTCATAACAAATAAAGCTATTCATTGCAAACAACACTTTCCCAGAATTTTTACCTAAAAATTGCAGAGGTGTCTTACTCTCGAGATTTTCCTATATAAGGGCAAATAGCAAGGGTGTAGATTTGTGTCGAGGCTCGGGGGGATGACAGTCATCATGCATTAGTGTTCAAAGTTGACTCAGTTGATGAGTTGCATGGAACCTTCAACCATTATATGCCTAGTCAATTACAACACACATACCTCAATGAAAAGTATATTACATATAATTGTCTACACACACACATTTGTCGTGTATTGTTACCATGCTAAGTTTGATGACAATATACCCTTGAATGAACTGAACTGAGCTAAATTATCGGTGGGTAAACTTGCATATTCGCACCTCCCAGCCTATTTGTCGGTTGTATATATACGCTCCACACACCCCAGCATCTACGCCCATGACAACTACGGTATATAAAATAAAAATAATACCTAAATATGAAATCTAAAAATAAAAGCTTTCCAAGGGCGGAAGAGCTACTAGCTAGCCAACGGCCATCTAGCATTTATTTTTATTCTTTTATATCTTATGCTTTTTTATTATCTTTATAATTTTCACTTTGCTATATTTTCTCTATTCTCATTATATATTTTCTCTCTTTCCATTATATTCTCTATTACCTTACATTATTCATATATGTATATGTTTATGCATGTGTATGTGTATATATGTGCGTGTGTATGTGTTCGTGTGCATGTGTTTGTGTCTCTGTATGTATTCAATTTTGCAAGCACCCATGCACTTTCTGTCGATTTGTGCTCCTTATTTTTGTCCACATACCGCTCTGTGTCTACACTTTTATTACTCTGCTCCTGCTCGCGCCTTTGCCCTCGAAAGTGCGCTATATTAAATACATGTTGTTGTTGTTGTTGTTGTATATATGAAGGGGTTAAATCGAGGATGTCTCATTCCGTTACTCTACAATTGGCGTACAGGCTAAAAACGTCTCACCTGAAAGCTCTCATGACATCGTAGCAAACTACGTTCAGCCACGCCCGAGAACAGGAGTAGAGGTAAAGATAAATGAGAGCTGTGAAACATACACATGCCGCATGAGGTCAGTTGGGTCCATTGGAGCAAACGTGAATGTCACAATGTGTGCTTGCGCTCCACATTCAATCACTACCATATTCATTCATTACTATATACTCTTGTGCATTTGCATAAGCGAGTGTATGCATGTCTAGTGTTATTGCGTCTGTCATTGCTGCTGAAATCATATGCAAAACAGCGATTTTACCAGAAATGGGATACTTAGATGCACAATTCAAAAACACCCAATGGTTTGAAAACATGTCTGTTTTACAAAAGCATATCGAAATCATGCATGATAATATATCTATATATATATAACAGATCCTATGTGTGTGCTTGTGTGTGTGTATCTGTCTGTCCCACCCTCCTTGGTACATTTTCTGTCAAGTACTACTCGGTGACCACCCGGCGTAGTCGCTAACAATTTACATCATGACGTTGAAAAGTTACTTGTATACAAGATAAAGTAAATTGTAAATTTCGAAAATGAAACCAAAAAAGTTACAGCGGTGAAAAGACAAAATGAACCCTGAAAAATGCGAAAATTTTGGTCAATATTGCTCAATTTACTCTTCATAAACCAACAATGGTACAGCTATACAAAGTATACCACTGTGTAGAAAATGTTCTGTTCTACAAGATAGGTTATAATTTAAATCTAAAAATTAATTATTTAATATGTAAAAATGACAAAGTTTCAACCTACATTCAAAAAATTATTTAAACTCTAGGCGTCCGATTTTCTTTACTTTTTCTCTATTTATTAGCAACTAAATATCACACATCTAAATAAATAATACCATCATGCTGGGAATTTTGTGTTCTACAGCACGGTATACTTTTCCAGAGTGTATGAAAAAAGTTACGGCGGTGTGAAGTCAAAATGACAAAGTCAAAAAGTCAAAGTTTGCACTGAAAAACGTGAATATTTTGTTCAATATTCTGCCATTTACTCCTCATAAACCAGCAATGGCAAAGCTATAAAAGATATTCAATTGTGTAGATAATTTTGTGTTCTACAAGATGGGTTATAATTTTTACTAAAAATGATTACTAAAATATGTAATATAAAATATACTACTAATATATACATTGCAATGTATGCAATGTATTAATGTATAAAAATAAATGAAAATATGTATGTAAAATATGTAAAATTGGCAAAATTCTTATACACGTCCAACATTTTACTTGAACACCGTGCGACCAAAATTAATTTATTTTTCTCCCTATTTCTCAGTAAAAATTTGTCACACATCCAAATAAATTGTTGACTGATTACTGATTACTGATTAAAAAACTGATTTAATTTCACTGAAGGCCAATCACAATTAAGAATGCATCATATTAGCTCCAAGCATTGATAGTGTGGTTTTATTGCGTACAGTTAATTAATGCTACACTATACTGAATAGAAAGGCTTTATTGTCCTCAATATTTACACACGAATGGTTCCGCACGACGGGCGGGCAAAGTGCTACTGGGAACAAAGTAAACTACTGAATTTTACTGTGTAATTTAATTGGTTTAATTTCAAGTTGCATAAGCTTAAGTTGCATAAGGATAAGGGTTGCAATATCATGCAATGCCAACTACAGGAATATGCTTTTTAGCGGACGCATTAATCTGGACTTATAGAGATGACAGAAATTTCATTGTTTTGATAGTGCTACACTTCTGAATTACTGCACACGAAGGACGGGTTTAAATTTGAAGAGTGTTGAGGTAAAACTCCGTCAATAATTAAAACAAGAACTTACAAATATAGATTTACCTATTGGTTAAGCTTTTTGCATATTTATTCATTTTATTTTAATAAGCGTTCCGCACGACGGGCGGGTTTTAATATGAGGCTGTTCGAAGGAAAATATTTTGTCACATCTAAAATAAAAACGTTCATATGTAGACTTTTCTATTGGTTAATACTTTTATGGGTTTACTTTTTCCTTTTTAAATTTGTATTCGTTTTCTCTCAAGAATTGAATACAAATTTAATAATATGAACTGTTCCGCACGACGGGCGGGTTTTGATGCTAGTTTATCATAAAGTAGCGCATAAATATCCCCAGCATAATTGAGACCGACGGGCTGCTCGTAAGATTTTTTCTAATCCTATTCCTATTATAGTAGTGTTTTATTCATAATAGGGTCTCCAATTATTGCTTTCGAGGAAAGGTGAGGAGCATATGACCATACATCGGCTCTAAGTGATGCGAGAGCAATGCTAAAATGCATTGCGATAAAGTCAAGCTGCAGTTTCAACGGCTGGAACTTGGACTTCTTAGCAGGAAAAACCGGTATAGTCAACAGGAAGCTTGTGATCACGTGGCCTCGCGCGCCGCAAATCCACAACAGGATACCATAATCTAGCCCAGGCGAGATTCAGCGTTATAAGGTATTTTTCCTTAGTAATACGCACATTGTGGTGTTATACCCACAGTGTGTCTGTACACCACCACATGATAGTTCTTAAATGTGAATTATCCAGTTCAAAAGTCCACGTGCACCTTTGAATCAACTCAGGTAGTCATCACATTACCTACCTCGTCGTTGCTTTATTCGGGTTAGAGTTGTTGCTTCACCACACAGACGAACGAGACTACACGCCCGAACGTGATCATAAGTCAGAACTTCTTGTACAAAGGTTAAATCCCCAAGTCATAGCTGCTACAATGAAAGACGCCGAAGCTTATGAACACACAGGTGTGCCCCGTGCAGCTCGCTGACACCACTGTCACAACACATGAGAGCCGACCATCTCCACGTTATGAGGTCACAAGGACGGAAGGCGTATTAGAGAGGGTCACCTCCCAAGAATGCATGACACAACACATGACTGATATCTGGTAACCATTTACTGCTGGGTGGACCGGGGCTGTTGGTTTATACAATTCGCCCAATGAAATTCTCCTCAGCCGGGTCTAGAACCACGAACCTTCCGCTTGTGAGGCGGGTGTGCTAACCACTACAACACGGAGTCCAACAAATATGCAAAGAATATTTTGAAAAACATGTAGTCTGTTATGGAGTCTGTTCTATCGCCAATCCTTTATTGGTTGTGCAGGTGTGTTAGTTACCACAGTCAAACTCATACACACACACACACACACACAAACACTCACACACATACACACACACACAAAAACACACACACACACACACAACTAATCAACGTGCTACCTACTGAATATCATTCATTCACACAGCAAAAGCTCACATTGTGTATGGGAGAAATATAGTGTTCTATATGAAAACTCAAACTAACTCTACACGACAGAAGAACTGTAATATTCTCTCAAAGAGTCAGTTTTTCATCGGTCAATTTCGGTTCTGTTCATTCTTGTATCTGAAAATTGCTCTCATGAGCACTTTCTTTCGATCAATATTTTGGGCCACAGAGGTACCTTGGAATACGAAATTTGTTCCAAGACTGAGTTCGTAAACCAAGTCACTCGTGTTCTAAAACTGTTTTCTCATTGAAACTGATGGAGTTCCATTTAATTCATTCCATGCCACAATGTCAAAAAACATATACACGTATACCCCTATTGAAAATAACTTATTTTCTATTACATAAGCAATACAACTGTATCTACAATAGCTTACATTAACCCATTAACCGGTGACCATGAAACTAATGATGTCGTCTAATTGAAATTAGTTATTTTTGTATATTTAGGTTCATTATACATAATGCAATACGAAGAATATATTTACTATGGTATTTTCTAGGTTTTTCAGCGTGATCTGAAAATAGATTACTGCCGGAGAGCGCCGTAGGGTGCACCTGCGTATAGCGAGTATCTTTCAAATGTGTTGTGATTTCTCAATAGGATGTCTGCACACTGTGATCCAACTATGAATAAGGTTGCGGCTTTCCCGAACGACCTTGGCTTCGATGTCGATGAGGTTGAGGCTGACATTCTTCTAAGTTGAAGTTAACAATAGGGGGTTTTCCAAGAGTTTCAATTGATGAGATGATCATTAACTATAACGGTCACCACGACCTGAAGCAGTTCATTCGAGGTAAACCCATTCGATTCGATACAGGTTCTGGTCTTTGTGCGCCTTCGACGGCTACATCTACGCTTCATTTTTTATCACGACAAGGAGCAGGGTCGCTCAGCACGGATCCCGATGTGTTCTCGAGTACTCCTCAGCTCCATCTCCCAGGTCAACATCTCTAACAGGAAGGAGCTCTCCTTCGATAAATTGTTCACATATCACTTGTATCACTTCTCGTCTCGTTAGCCCAAATGGGAATTGGTAATTAGCCAGAATTAACAAGTTTGGGAACTAGCCAGAATGCCAGAATTAGTTAGATTCGGGAATTAGCCAGAATAGGAACCATCCGCGCCAACTGATCTAAGAAGGAATCTAAATGATCTAAATGATCCGTTCAAGCCGGACAAGGAGATGAAGGTTTGTGATTCTTTGGAGCAAAAACTCAACCAGAAGAACCAGTTTATTTTTGTCAAGTGGAACGACAACAGCTTCGCTCACATGGCGACGAAATACTTCAAATTACGCCCTACAGTGGCGCTGCGGTACAGCCGCGCCAAGAAGGTGAAGATCGGCAAATATGCTGTTATGTCCCAGGTACATTTGGTCCCGCTTTAATCCCGGGTCTCATTTTTCTATGTTAGGTTATGTAAGATCAGGTTACTTTGGCTAGGTTTGTTGGGAAAGAGAAAGACAGCGGGACTAATAAAGGACCAAATATACCTGGGGCGCATATATCCTTTTCCAAACGTCCTTAGCTCCGAGGAGGTCGACATGCTCCGCATCATTTCGAAGTACAACTGCAACATGGCATCGTGGACCACCATGATTGGATGATGGTGCACTTTGTGACTGGGATCGGAGAGAAAACGATAATTCCCTCTTCTGATGGGCGCGATCCAGATGGGCCTGGTGAACGCCTGGCTCCTCCACAATATATTGATGAAGAAGCCAGGTCGTCGGTCCCTCGACTTCACGCGCGAGGTGACAGTCTCGTATACGAAGATCACCAATTGCAAGGACTCAATCATCTCACGAGCCCAGATCGCTTCCCGCGTTGTACTGGCAGTGCATCTTCCTTTGGACTCTAGCATCGACGGTGTCGGCCATATTCGCCTCGTGCGTGAACAGCAACGTCAATGTCAGGGACCCGGTTGCAAGTCGAGCCCGCTGTCCTACTACGGAAAGTGTGCAAACACTACGCTGTGCAGGCAGTATTTCAATCCCTATCATACGACATAAATAATTACCGACAGACAGATCGAAAAAAGTCCATTTCGTGTTCCGATACGGACCATCTGGACTTGGATTGAAACTATTTTGTATACTCGAAGGCAGTGGCGACGCTAAGATTTTTCTGGTAGGGGACTGAGGGGGGCTAAGGAAAAAGATCAGGGCTTGGTATAATATATTGTCCTAAATTGTTCACAGGAGTCAATGCTGTCTTTGGGAAGCAGGTTCGCATCCATGGGGGTGCAGACACCCCTGGTTAAAATTCCCTGATCTAGCGAGATAAATTCATCTTCCGAGTCCGTGAAAAGCGTACTAATCGTAAGAGTCATGGATAATTTTGCTTCCCCACGATTGTCATTGTAATAACGATTTCGTTGTGCGCTAGTGGCAAAGCCATGGTGAGTCGGACATCCTCCTGTGCGATTGTACAAACGATCTCGTTTAAGCGGCTGTACAAAAACTGTACATCGAGTTTCAGTGGAAAATATTATATCCGTATTGAACCGTATCGTGAGTGCAGCGGGTAATTTTCAGCCAGTGGTGGTGAGTGAGCACAACGTGTGCACGACAATTTCCTCCATGAAACAGTACAGTAAAGCTCGCTTTATACAGTACAGCTCCATCATTTTCCATAAAGTTACAAACAACATTGACAAGCATACTCTACTGGATACGCTATATGTACGATTGCACAAAATGGAAGAAACACATGATAGGAATATGATGATAAATCATTAGTTTTATTTTTTAGTTTTATATAGCTTAAATTATTTTTCTATCGCATGAAAAGCTCCAAATCGATTGTCAAATTTATCATTAAATGTACGTACGACAATATCTTATTTTTTCAAGCAGCTTGGCGGGCTGCAAGCAAATTTCTGGCGAGTCACGTGCTTGACCAAGACCGCCGTATTTTACTAGAATTGTCCTATTGCCCCTGCACAATTTCAACGCTCCTCATCCTGAATCTTACTAATCAGCGCTGCCTGAAGATTCATATCTTATTTTTCGGGTAGAGGGGTAGGACAGAAGACAACTGCATTAATCCTAGGGGGGTGCCAACCCTGTTGGATTATCGCTCCGCCCTTGGTGTGGCAGTACAGGGAGGGAAGAAGCAGAGGGTCCACTTTTAGTCGCCTCTGGATACGGCGGCAGTATTCTTATCCCCTGACCGCAGGGTTAAGACTCATATCGCCTCCCGGGGTGTGTGGGTGTGTGTGCGTGAGTGTGGGTGTGTGTGTATGTGGGTGTGGGTGTGTGTGTATGTGGGTGTGGGAGTAGAGATGCGACCTAAAAAAAACCGACGTTTTTTTATAAAAAAAACGTTTTTTTACCAAGAAAACAGCGACCAAAAAAACACGTTTTTTTTGTTTTTTTTTGAAGAGTCATGCAAAGAATGCCGAATTCAAATTATGGAAATTATATATTTGGGATGTTAAATGAATGAATTTTTTATCAACACATGGGTTATTCATGCTATTAGTGACCCTATCATATTAGATTATCATTAAATATGCACAATATAATTGTTATAATGTGTCTGAAAGCCCTAATATCATTGTTTGCACGGTACTGTGCGACACTTCTATGTACAGTACAGTTTTGCATTCAATTGTTGATTTAATGATTGTGTAAGAAAGCAGGGTTTGAGAACCGTTTTTCATGCTAGAATCTGAAACTGTTTTAAAAAAACAACAGGTGGCATAATTTTTTAATATTTTTTACACATTAACTTTTTCCTGCCAGAAATTAACTACGTTGGTTATAATAAGTTTCATCATTTCATTCAGCAGATCAATTATTTGCAAATATAAGAGTATAATCACTGCAAATATTTACACAAATACTACGAATATGCACACAAACTTAGTGTCCCTAATGAAACTACAAATAAAAGCGGGTCGCAGTGGCAACGGACCAGAAAAACGGACAATATTTTCGTGTAGGAAAAAAAACAACTGAGGAAATATATTTCATGTGCAAAAAGGTATTTGAACACAAATAACAACATCAAAGAAACCATCATCCATAAAAGCAGCTCTAAAAACAGGTTACTAATAAAAAACAGTTAATTTGGTTCAACTTTCCTTGATCTGCCGCCAATTTTTTTTCGCGTTTTAAAAAAATATATATTTTGAAAAAAAAACATGGTTTAAAAGAACAGTTTAAATTAAGTGGCTTAACCAGCCGCTTATACGTACCAGCAGGCTACTTGCTATACAAAAGGTATTTGAACGTACATCAATCAAATCTATCTTACATAGATACTGTTTTAGAAAACATTGTTTCATTAAAAAGCGTTAGTTTAAATGAACGTTTGTCAAAAAAACACTTGACCAACCAATTAGCTTGTCTTGTTCTGCTGCCAACATTTTCTGGACCTGTACATTAATAAAACGAATTTAAAACCAGTTTGAAAAACATCATTGCATTTTTTCATAAAAAACATGGTTTCTTCTAAAAAAACATGTTTTCTTCTAAAAAAACATGATTATTCAATGAATTTGTTTTTTTTATGCTGACAAATTATTTCAAATATCCACATAATTAAAACCATCTTCAAAAACATAGGTTTTCTCAATGAAAAAAAACCTAAACCACCGGACCCGGATGCACTTTCAAACAGTCTCCTGAGGTATATATTGATAAATATTCTTGTTTTTTTATACTATTATCAAATTATCTTTGAAATATGACACGTAAAGATGTACAAAACATCAATTGAACTCATTTCTATGTACAAAACAAAAAAAACAAAAAAACAAAAACCTAAAAAACATGTTTTTTTGCAAAAAAAAACGCAACAAAAAAACGTTTTTTTGCATCACTATGTGGGAGTGGGTGTGCAGCAGCATTTGAACCAACATCTGACCTAACGCTGATACGATGCGATGCGATGAACACCGAGCGATGACTCGCCGGCCGTGAGATAATGTGACAGTGGCTTATCTAGAAATTGAGCTATGCCAGGGACCATCTTGGTAAATTTTTATCAGCTGTATGAAGCTCAGTGGTTCCCAAACAATTTAACGCTTGCACATAGAATTTAAAGGCCGACCTTAATTTCGTATGTCTGTAGTGAATGTGTTATAACAGAACCTCATTACAGATATATTAAGCCTAACCTAACCTACCCTAACATAAACTTCATACAGCTGATAATAATTGGACAATATGGTCACTCACATAATTCAGTGTCTAGATACGTCACTTTTGGATAAACTCACTGCCTGTACCATTCTGGCTAACGATCGGTGTTCATCGCATCGTAATAAGTATTGAACCAGATAGTTCGTTGGCGGAAATGGGCTACGACCATTCCCCCAACATTTCCATTTACCCTCATTGCCCTGAATTTGCAGTGCGAGCCTGCAAGAGCACTTACTGAATATTTCACAGAATAGTTCACTGTAGTCCAGTGGCAGCATCATGACCACATACACAAAGACGTCGGCAACGAAGCTGATGCCGATATACCAGATTTGACAATAGCCGTGCAGGGTGCGCAGCGGTGGTAGCCACCAGTATATCAGCAGCAGCACTACTATACACGCCGTACTCACATGATAAAGCACATGCGTGTAATGCGGCTTCAGGTATATATAGTTTATCCAGTCTTCGGGGTCTTCTTGCGGGCACACAAACACTGTCAGTACTGTCTCGTGCTGGTCTTGAACGAAGTCAACACAGTATTCGTGTGCTGCCACCGCCATTGAGTATTCCAGCGTTCGCAACGTGCTATCATTCTGCACCCATATAGAGCACACACGTACGCATACCCACCACATACCCACCACATATTAGCAAGCACAAGTGCAATATTATTGTTGTTTTATTATTATTGTTATTATCAATTACAGGTAAATTCCGTGAGTGCAAGGGAAGAATGCAAGCACTGTCACCAACCAGCGGCACCACAATACTGGAAGTGTCATGAAGCATGGAAGTGTGCAATGCTTTTGCTATTGAAAAATCATACTATGAATGATTGGACATGTTGCTATATCAAAGAGTCATTTGTAAAAATACGAATTACTCCACTTGGCATAAGCGATAGCTTCAACGTGACAAACATTTAACTCATGAGCTAGATTTTCAATCAGATTTTATGTTATTATACAATAATAAACATGATCGAAATAATACTACACATTTCTAATTCACCTTTGTTTTTATCGTTCTTATCATGAAGCATAAATTAGAAACGTATAGGCAAAAACTAAAAAAAAGATCGTCTATGCGTTTCATTTGCAGTGTAGTCGCTAATCTAATTGTCTAGACCCAAGTCGTTTTAATCGCATTTCTTGGTAACTATTTGACATGATGATTCAAATACGCTAGCAATACAACATACAAAATGCACTTATACCAACACTCACTCACTCACCAGAATTGATATCAAATCGTATTTTGTGCGACTGGGCTGAAGTACACTGGGCTTCCATTGGTAAGCACACGCTTCGTTGCCGTAAACGATGGTCGCATTTTTGGCAGACACAACGAACTTTTGCACTTGATGCTGCCAGCTATCTAAGTTTTGATAGGTAGACAAGCATGCATAATCGTCTTCTTGTTTGGTGTGCGAAATATCCACCATTACGGCCGATTTCCAGCAGCACTTTCGCAAACAAAATTCTCCCCGGGAACAATATATTTCCGTTTGTGCGCGATTCACCGGCGTCCAATACATATCCCTTCTGCAGGTCCTGACGGCGAGAAGACTTGAGGCAGTCGAGCTGAATGCAATAGCATGCTTCTCCGAGTGATTGCGCGTTTGATACGGATAATTCAATTCATTTTGAAGCACAATATCTGCGCAACTTTCGCTCAATTTTAGAAAAATGTCGTAGATCGTATTGTAAAATTCGCCATTTGAGCTAATTTCCAGAAAGTGCTCGTCAATGAACCAAGCATTCGCGCTCTCTTCATTGCTTTCTGCGTGCTTATCAGAAGAGCAATTGAAAGGCTTGTAATGCAATTTAGATGTATCAATACCTCGTACGACTAGAGAGGCGTTAACATAAGCCATTGGAAGTGCAACACACCGAGGATATGCAGACACTGGTGTCCATTGGAAGACCATATCGCTAGGACAACATTTTGGTATTGTGCTGTTTATCAACATATTCAAATGATCTTTTGTATGGTTACCCAACATGCTGTTACAGATGCTGTTGGTATTGTTGGGTTGATTCGCATCGCACATCAAATTGGCTTGTGAGTCTTTGTTAATATTTACATCAGTCTCGGTCGATGTGAACGAATTATACTCAGTTAGGTTGTCGCCTTCAGTAGTGAACACGCTTTGGTTGGATCGTGAAACGATTGAAGCAGTCGGCTGAGAGCCGGTCGGCAATGAGGCGATGTCTGCCGTCACTGAACTGCTGTTAAGTGACACGAGTCTGAGGCTACTTGATAATGAAGAATTTGCACTTTCTGGTCTAGCGCCACCATGACTGGGAATTATCGATGAATTAGCCTTTGACGTTAAGTTTATGGCTGGCTTTTCCAAATTTATTGTGACATTTGTAAGCTTACCGGCCTCGCGGAGAAGTCCTATAACTGTAGCCGAATCAGCGGTTAAATTTGAACCACTGTCGAATTTTTCCTCGTCAAGCAGAGTTTCATTGGCTCCTAGTCTCAATTTGTGCCCGAATAGTGCTAAAATTCTCGTGGCAACCTTCCAGCTGCTCTTCAGTGGTGGTGCCTTTTCTTCTGTTGTTGCTCCTTCGACTGCCTCAGCCGAGCTCGTATGAATAAACACACTTGCTATCACCAGTAAAGTGCACCGTGTCACAATCATATTGTGGAATGACAATCTAGCACCAACAGGACGACAACACTGATGAGACCCAATGAAAAGACTACCAAGCGATCTATTGGAATGCAGTTGCAGCCAATGTTTGCGTGTGCAGCGTTCTAAGATGGCTCCGCTGTGCAACCGGATGATTTGGCTGCACAATCATGGTGTCTCGCTGTTTTTAGTGATCAAATCGTACACTGTGCTGCATATTGTTTTTTGATATGGGAGTCATGCCGTTTTAACCCAGGTACGTTCCAACCCAGCTCTAACCCATTAATGCCCAAAGTTAACCAAAATAGGTAGATGAGTGATTTTCACAGGAACGCCTATTTATGGCACACTCAACATTTGTAGTAAATTTCACAGAAAATAATTAATAGTTTTTCAAATATGAGCTGTCCAGTTTTCTGGACGCTGGGCACCTAACAGTAACATGATTTCATTGTATGAGAAGAACACACTCAGCATGTATGATCCGTTTTATTGCGAGTTTTATGTCAAACTACCTCGACTCAGAGCGGATAAATGATATTATGTCCACCTCCCGAAGCCAATAATTTTGGCCCCCATTATTAGTGGCGGCGTCAGGATTTTTAAGATGGGGGGCTGAGTGGGGTAAGGACAAATCATATTACTGTAGGCAGTAAAGCTTCATTTACAGTGGAAAGAAATTTGATGCCCATGATTATGATTTTGGAGGAGGCTTAGGGGGGCTTGACATATTTTAGGGGGGGCTGTAGCCCCCCAAGACCCCCCTTGGCGCCGCGACTGCCCATTATAAATACAGCAGCATTATAATAGAGGTACGACTTTGGAAAAATGCAATTTCGAGCAGCCCCTCGGTATCCTGGAGATTCACGATACCTTAATACACTATTTTAGAATATATTTCAATAGCATGTATCAGTCAACGGGGCTCCTAAACACTCGGGCCGCCCCGGCGGGAGGAGGGTGATGGGGCGGTTGCTACGGTTCTGCCAGGACTATCATCTTTACGACTCCAATACAACATATTGTTTGGATATTCAGCATATCCACTCAACATGAATCCTCCAAGCATTACTAATATATCATCTGCTGTCACATTCAGCGATCCATTATGTTGGACTGCATACAAATTTGACTGTGTAACAAGGTTTCAATGAACTGTTGATCTAAAACAATCTGAATAGCTCACACTCACACATGTAGCAGTTGATACGACTTCATCAGGAAGAAGAAAGCTTCGGTTTATTGCTGTATATAAAAATTCAGGGATGGATGAACATCAGATTTCATATTCATCTTCAAAAATCAACACAGAAGCCGTAAGTTATCGATTTGCTGAGTCTTTTTATGTTTGTTAAACTATATATATATCTATATATATAAATATTATATATAATATTATTATTAAATATTAAATATTATTATATATTATATATATATATATCTATATATATAAAAGAGATCCTCTGTGTGTCTGTGTGTGTGTCTGTGTGTCTGTGTGTCTGTTCGACCCTCCTTGGTCCATTTTCTATCAGCTATTATTCGGCCACCACTCAGCCTACCCGCAAACAATTTATACCATCACGTTGGAAATTTTCTTGTCTACACTTTAGATTACATTTTAAATTTCAAAAATGAAATCAAAAAAAGTTATAGCGGTGAAAAGACAAAATGAACCCTAAAAAATGCGAAAATTTTGGTCAATTTTCTGAAGACTACTCCTCCTAAACCAACAATAGTACAACAATAAAAATTATACCACTGTGTAGAAAATGTTCTCTTCTACTCAACAAAGTATAATTTATACCCAAAAATTGAATATAGAACATGTAAAATGAAAAACAATCAATCTACATTCAAAATTTTATTTAAACTCCACGCGTCCGATTTTCTATACTTTTTTCTCTATTTCTCAGCAACTAAACATCACACATCTAAATAAATAATACCATCATGCTGGGAATTTGTTTGCTACAACACGGCATAATTTTTAATTTTCGAAAGTGTATTAATCAAAAGTTACGGCGGTGTGAAGTGTAAATGACAAAAAAGCAAAAAGGTAAAATTAGCACAAAAAACGTGAATATTTTGGTCAATATTCCGCTATCTATTCCTCATAAACCAGCAATGGTACAGCTATAAAAATTATACTATTGTGTAGATAATTTTGTCTTCTACAAGAAAAGTTATAATTTATACCCACAAATGATAGAAAAAACGTGTACAATTGGCAAAATTCTCAAATACATCCAAAATTACACTTGAACACCGGGTGATTAAAATTAATTCATTTTTCTACCCATGTCTCAAGAACTATTTGTCACACATTACAATAAATTATACCATCGTGCTAGAAATTTTGTTTTCTACAATACGGTATAATTTGTAATTTTCCAAAGTGTATCTGAAGGAAGTTACGGCGGTGTAAAGTCAAAATGTCATGTTGCCAATTTGACAGCTATTATGCGCACTTGCGATTACACAGGAATATACTACTGTGTGGATAATTTTGTGTTCTACAAGATAAGCTATAATTTATACCCACAAATGATACAAAAAACGTGTAAAATTGGCAAAATTCTCTAATACATCTAAAATTACACAAGAACACCGGGCGACTGAAATTAATTCATTTTTCTATTATTTCTCAGTAACTATTTATTATGCATAAAAATAAATTATACCATCGTGCTAGAAATTTTGTTTTCTACAATACGGTATAATTTGAAATTTTCCAAAGTGTATCTAAAGGAAGTTACGGCGGTGTAAAGTCAAAAGGACATATTGCCAATTTGACAGCTATTATGCGCACTTGCGATTACACAGGAATATACTACTGTGTAGATTATTTTGTGTTCTACAAGATAAGTTATAATTTATACCCACAAATGATACAAAAAACGTGTAAAGTTGGCAAAATTCGCAAATACATCCAAAATTACACTTGAACAACGGGCGACTAAAATTAATTAATTTTTCTACTATTTATCAGTAACTATTTGTTATACATGAAAATAAAATATACCATCGTGCTAGAAATTTTGTTTTCTACAATACGGTATAATTTGAAATTTTCCAAAGTGTATGTAAAGGAAGTTACGGCGATGTAAAGCCAAAATGTCATGTTGCCAATTTGACAGCTATTATGCGCACTTGCGATTACACATGAATATACACTGATTTAATTTCACTGAAGTCCAATCACAATTTACGCACTTGCGATTACACAGGAATATACTACTGTGTAGAGAATTTTGTGTTCTACAATATAAGCTATAATTTATACCCACAAATGGTACAAAAAACGTGTAAAATTGGCAAAATTCTCAAATACATCCAAAATTACACTTGAACACCGGGCGACTAAAATTAAGTTATTTTTCTACTATTTCATAGTAACTATTTGTTATACATAAAAATAAATTATACCATCGTGCTAGAAATCAGGTTTTCTACAATACGGTATAATTTGTAATTTTCCAAAGTGTATCTGAAGGAAGTTACGGCGGTGTAAATTCAAAAGGACATATTGTCAATTTGACAGCTATTATGCGCACTTGCGATTACACAGGAATATACACCGATTAAATTTCACTGAAGCCCAATCACAATTAAGAATGCATCATATTATCTCCAAGCATGGATGGTGTGGTTTTTTTGCGTACAGTTTAATTAATGCTACACTATACTGAATAGAAAGTCTTTATTGTCCTCAATATTTACACATCAAATGTTCCGCACGACGGGCGGGTAAAATGCTGCTTGGAACAAAGTAAGCTACTGAATTTTACTGTGTAATTTAATTGGTTTAATTTCAAGTTGCATACGCTTAAGTTGCATAAGGATACGGGTTGTAATATCATGCAATGCCAAGTATATGCATATGCTGTTTTAGAGGAAGCATTAATCTGGAATTATAGAGATGTTTCATTGTTTTGATAGTGTTACACCTCTGAATTACTACACACGAAGGACGGGTGTGAATTTGAGTAGTGTTGAGGGAAAAACATCGTCAATAATTAAAACAAGAATTTACAAATTTGACTTTTCTATTGGTCGTTTCTCATCAATTTTCTTTGTGTTTGTTTCGTGTTTGAGTTCTGAATTATTCCGCACGACGGGCAGCTTTAAATATGAGGCGGGTTGTGGAAAAACATGTTTTCTAAATTGAAACATAAATTTTACATTTAGACTTTTATATTAGCTGAAACTTTCCTGTGGGTTTGTTTTTCTTTTTCAATTTGCACTAATTTTTTTATGAATTGAATATTAATTATATTTTATAAACTGTTCCGCACGACGGGCGAATTAAATGTATCTATAAAGAGTGGGTTTAAATGATAGCGAGGTATATGATATTTTGCTAGCAGTTAATATTCTAGCGATAAAAGTAGGATAGCTCTTAAGCAAATGATTTTGGAGAATGATGTGAACCTTTAAATATATTTTGCGATCTGATGATATATGTATTAGGAATAATACGTAGCAGAATATAGATTGCATAATATAATATCGGCTGTAATATCAAGGGCTGTAATATCGGTGTAATCCAAAAAATAACAACTGTATGAATATGATGCATTAGTGGAAGCATTAACCGGGAATTATGAGATAATATGACAACAAATGCATTATGCAACAAATGTGAATTTAGCTGCCTTACAGTTTGGTCCCGATACTATATTGGCGGGTTGAGAGAAAAGTATTGGTGGGCCGCGTGTTTGGGACCCCTGGGATAGATAATCTCAGTCTTCTGATTACAAATTATGATCGCATCAGTATATTTTGTGATCACGAACTAATAAGTTAAATCACCTCAGACTAGGCTGAGAGCGGTCAGGATTGGATGGTTGGGTTGGGTGGGTAGGTTTGACAACAACAACAACAACAACATATATTTAATATAGCGCACATATTTATACACAGGCGCGAAAAAGACAACCGACAGGAACATCACAGCGAGCAGGGAGTAGGCACAAATAGAAAAATGAAAACACGTTTGCAAACTGGAACATGCTAGATGGCCGTTGGCTATCAGATAGCTCATCCGCCCTTGAAACAGGTTTTTTTTTTTTCCTGTCGGGTGTCTAGCCACCCTCCTCACTGCAGAACAGTGGGGGAGTCGGTTTAGTCGCCGACGACTCGACCGTGAATCTGGTTGTACTGGAATTACACGGTTACCAGTAGCAGGGCGAAGCCTGACCAGACAACGACGAATGCAAGAGATGCAAAAAAGGGACGCAGCAACGAAAACATATAATTCACAGTGAGTAAAAAGACAAATATCAAGCAAGAACAACGAGGGTACAACACAGGACGATCAGCACGAACAACACACATATAACCAAAGACAAATCATACATTTAGTCATGAAGAGAACGAGTGAGCAGATATTTATGAAGATCAGCAGAAAAGGATCGGAATGAAGACTTGTGGTGAAGGTAAGATGGAAGCGAGTTATAGATACGAGGAGCATAGAAATAAAAAGATTTGGATGACCAAGAGGATTGATTAAGAGCAGGAGGACAGACTAATGGCACAGGAATGCGACAAGAAGTGCGATTATTGAGAGTCAATAGGGAACGGAGATATGAGGGAGAAGAGGGAGAGTGGATAAGTTTGAAGACCAGACAACATACCTTATAGCGGATACGAGAAAGAGCAGGTAACCAACCGAGCTGTCGGATGTGCACCGAAGTAGGGGTTCGCGGAGGAAGCCTCAGTACAAACCGACAAGCAAGGTTGATCACTGCTTGGAGTTGGCGGATAGATTTCAAGGGAAGATGGAAGAAGAGCGAGTTGCAATAGTCGATCTTGGAAAAGATATAGGAATTTACCAGAAGACTAGCGGATGAGACATCAATCGACGAACGAATAGGGTAAAATTGTCGGAGTAAAAAGCGGCACGAGCGGATAAGCTGAGAAAAATGAGTCGAGAAAGAAAGGTTAGGATCGAACAAGACACCCAAATTGCGCATTTGATTGGCTAGCGGAAGGTTGATAGAGTGAGGAGAAATTCGAGGAGGGTGAAAGACTAGATATTCTGTTTTGTCAGGGTTGAGAACAAGTTTACGTGAAGCAGCCCAAGAAGAAATCTGGGTGAGCAGCATAGAGACCAAATTTGAAGAATGAGGAGAAAGAGGAAAATAAATTTGGATGTCGTCAGCGTATACGTGAAATGAAACTGAATAGCTGCGGAGCATAGGACAAAGGGATGATACGTATAAGTTGAAAAGTAAAGGACCAAGAAGTGAGCCTTGTGGAACCCCGGAGGTGAGAGGAAAGTCGCACGATAAAGCCGCATTACTGCGAACAGCATAGGAACGATCATTTAGATATGAGGTAAGAAGAGAAAGTGCAGTGGATGTGAGGCCTAGATGAGCAAGATCGCAGCATAAGATTTCGTGGTCGACTAGATCGAAGGCAGCAGAAAAATCTAAGGAAATCAGAAGCACGGAATTTCCAAATGAAAAATTAGAGAATAGATCATTGGAGAGGCAGAGAAGAAGTGTTTCGGTAGAGTGCTGAGATACAAAACCAGATTGGCAGGGATCGAGAACAGGCAAGATGATAGGCCGTAATTGAACAAGGATGGCAGATTCTAGAAGCTTGGAGGACAGAGATAGAATAGAAATTGGACGATAGTTGCATGGCAGAGAGGGATCAAGATTGGATTTTTTGAGAATCGGCAGTATAGTGGCATGTTTGGAAGCCAAGAATGAACCGTGAAGGAAAGAAGAGTTAACCATATATGTGAAAAGTGGAGTAAGGAGTATAATAGCATCAGAGAGAGCAGAAAATTGTATGGGGTCAGTGGGACATTTAGACCTCTGAAGTTTGGTAAGAAAGCGTGCTGTGGTAGACGGAGCAATCGAGGAAAAAGAGGAAACAGTGCTAAGGCAAGGAGGAAATTGGAGAGGAAAAGTGCTAGTGAGTAATTTGGATTGCAAGGATGCAATTTTACAAGAGAAAAATGAGGCGAATTCACTAGCAGATATTGAGCAAGATGACTTAGAAGAGCGACCAGAAATAGATTTCAGAGTCATCCATCGTGAGCGAGATGATTGGAGTTGGCGTAATTGTGAACGATAGAAATTAGATTTTGACAAAGCAACCACAGAGAAAAATGATTTGCGGGCACTACAGAAAGAGAACCATGATGAACAAGAGCGAAAGCGCCGCCAAGAACGCTCACGGGCTCTGCATTCTGAACGCAAGCGGGATAGATCGGACGACCACCAGGGAGGAGGAGGAGATCTTGAGCGAAAGTGATGTAAGCGCAAAGGGAAGATCTGACCATTGATGAGGGAGAGAGAGTCGGATATAAACTTGGGGAGGAGGAGTGGTGGGAGGAACAAATAGTTTGAGGGATTCAGAAGAGAGGTAACCAAACGACAAAATAATAAAGGATCAAATTTTTTGTAATCACGAAGCATCAGTGAAGCGGGAGAAGGCTTAGAAGGTGAAGGAAGAGAAACACAAAATGTGATGAGGCTATGATCAGATATGAGAGAATCAGGGGGGTAAGTGAATGTATCGAGGAGAGACAGTCTGGAGGAGTGCGTACAGATCACAAGGTCGAGGGTATGACCGGATAGGTGAGTAGCACCGCTGTTCATAATGGAAAGATCCCAAGAATTGAGCAGAGTTAGAAAATCAGACACATGCGCATGAGATGGTGAGTCAATCCAGAAATTAAAATCGCCTAGAACAATGAAATTATGGGAGAATGTATCTGAGAAGAAAGATAGGAGTGTATCAAATTCAGATAGAAATACTGAGGATGTGCCAGTGTGATCGTGTCGATATAACAATAGAATACCTAATTTAGGGTGTGAAGGAAAAGAAAGCGAGAATGCAGCGTATTCAAAGGAACTACAAGGAAATTGTAGAGTAGATAAAAGTGATAAAGATAAAGAACAGTGATAAACAGCACCAACACCACCACCGCAAGATTTTCTAGAAGATGTGAGATCGCGAGACACATGCAGGAAGTTAAATGAAAGTGGAAGTTGGGCGGAAAACGATGAAACGTCGCTGTCAAAAAGCCAGGTCTCGGTGAGAAAAAAGAGTGAGAAGTTGTCATAGAGAATGACATTAGAAACAAAATTAGCTTTATTACGTACAGACCGAATATTGAGCAGGCCAACCAAGGAGGAAATACAATTAGTGACGGCTAAGTGAGATATATGAGCAGATTGGGTAAGATTGTTAATAGCAGAATTGTTGGATACGAGGGAAACCAGATGTGAGGAATGACAAGATTGAGCAATAGCTGTAGAGTCAGAAACATGCATTTTAGGAAGAGAAGAGTCAGACTTGGGTTGTCAGGAAGAAGCGGTGACAGGAGACAATTCAGAACAATGTGAGGAAGACACAATAGTGCGTTGGCGGAGAGAATTTTGCACAGCAATGAACGAGGAACAGGAGGATGAAAACGAAGAGTGGTCCGAAGGTTTACCATGACGGCAGCAGTTTGAGCACTTTGACTTGCTCTTGTCAGGGCAGGCTGACGACAGGTGGGCACCAGCGCAGTGACCGCAAACTGCTGTATCTGATGGACAGCGATCAGATTTGTGGCCCAGACCCGAGCACTTCCAGCATCGAGTCACCCAGTATCGATCGTAGACCGGGCAGCTGCACAACCCGACAAACACTCTGTTGCCAGCGACACGAATCAGTTGGCGCACCTCCGGAGACACTACGAGTACGGCATTGGTGCGGCCGTCTTTTGGCTTCGTCAGGAACAACAGTTTCATCTGTGACGCTGGGATGTTGGCGAGATGAGAGTTTTTCAGCCGCAAAGAGCTGACGACTTCCTCAGGTGACATTTGTTGAATGTTTGCCACAGTGATTCGCGGCAGACGAGAGGCAGAATTGCCTGTGACAGCCACATGCAGTTCTTCAGCCAAGTGTTCGTTCAGAGACTTGGCTGCCATGTTAGCTGAGGCTTCAGTGGAGCAGTGCAGCACCATACCGCCAGATTTTGTTGGGCGAGACTTGGCCACCGGTACAGTGCGAAGGGCCGACAGCACGTGCTCTGCCTTCACCGGCTCCGCTCCTTTACTCTTCAGCACTAGGGCGAATGGTTGAGTGAAGGGCTGGTCGCGCTCTGAGACAGAGGTTGAGGGCGCACAGGTGTCGGCGGGCTTGGCTTCACGAAGGACAGAGGCGCGGAATGTCTCCAGTCGACTGTCGATCACCGCACACACTCTCTCCACGGTCAGTGAGGGGCGACGGGACGCGCGGTACTCGTCTTTGCACTCTTCGCACAGCCAGAAGAGCTTGTACCTGCGTATAGCGTTATACGCAGGGTTGGTCAGCGCGGCGCACGACACGTGAAACATGCCGGCGCATCCCTCGCACTTGATGACAGACGCATCCCCCACCGGCTCACCACACTTACACGCACACTCGCTGGCTGCAGAGGGTGGAGTAGACATAGCAAAAGAGATCGGCACACAGATAACACGAAGGAGCGAACGAAAATACAACAACACACGGCGAACTCAAGAACAAGACTGACTCAGGTTATATTGGGTTTTAATGGTAGCGGAAAATATATAAATTTTAACAATAAATATTATAGCGGAAAAAGTGAAATAGTACTTAAGCAAATGATATTGGGGAATGATGTTAAGTAATATATATAGTTTGGAAACATTCTGATGAAAAGATTTCATCATCTTTCATTGTTTGTTTCGTGTTAGTGTTCTGAATTATACCACAAGACGGGCAGATTTATATATCAGGCGGGTTGAGGGATAGTATTTGTCAAAATAAGAACAAAAATATTCACATTTAGACTTTTCTATTGGTTAAGATATTTAAAGGTTACATTTTTTGGTTTTCAATTTGTATTCATTATATTTTATGGATTTGATATGAATTTTATTGTATGAATTGTTCCGCACGACGGGCGGGTTTAAAAAAGTGTTTTTTAGTTCATTTTTTCAAATGGTTCATTTAAAACAAGTTTTTTTTAATAAAAATGCTCCGCGGGCAGCAAATATAGACAATAGAACGTTCAATTTACCCTGTAGAATTATTCCATACACAAAACCAATGGATTTGACTTCAAGATCCAGAACAGATCGTGTTCGAGTTCTGAATTATTCAGCACGACGGGCGGGTTTAAAAATGACTCAGACGGACTGAGGGGAAATATTTTGTCGAAATAAAAATAATTAAACTTATAATTTTCAATTGATTAATATTTTTATGAGTTTACCCTAATTCATTTTTAATTTTCTATATTTGTTTATGAATTGAATATGAATTTCATGTTATGAATTGCTCCGCACAACGGGCGGGTTTTAATGCTATATATATACATAAAGAAGAAATTATCTGTCTGTCTGTGTATGTATGCTCGAATATGAGGTGACATAATTGCGCTGGTTCATTGTTCGCTGGTTCAATCATCAGGGGCTTCAAACGCAAACGAAGCGATGGCTCATTTTTATGAAATAAAAATGTCCCGCGGGCAGCAATAAAACGTTCAATTTCACCGTGTAGAATATATTCATATACAAAACTAATGGATTTGACTTCATGAACCAGAACGGATGGTGTTCGAGTTTTGAATTATTCCGCACGTCTGCCGGGTTTAAATATGAGGGGGGCTGAGTGAAAATATTTTGTCAAAATAAAATTAAAAATAATGAAATTTATACTTTTCAATTGATTAAGGTTTTTATGAGTTTGCCTTATTTATTTTTAATTTGCAATATTTTTATTTAATGTTCCGCACAACGGGCGGGTTTTTATGCTAGTCTATATATATATAAGAGATCCTCTGTGTGTCTGTGTGTGTGTCTGTGTGTTCACCATCTTTGGTCCATTTTCTATCAGCTAATACTCGGCCACCACTTAGCGTACCCGCTAACAATATATACCATCACGTTGGAAATTTTCTTGTCTACACTTTAGATTAAATTTTAAATTTCAAAAATGAAACCAAAAAAAGTTATAGCGGTGAAAATACAAAATGAACCCTGGAAAACGCGAAAATTTTGGTCAATTTTCTGAAGACTACTCCTCCTAAACCAGCAATGGTACAACTATACAAATTATACCACTGTGTAGTAAATTTCTTGTTCTATTCAACAAATTATAATTTATACCCAAAAATTGAGTATAAAACATGAAAAATGGAAAATAATTCAATATACATTCAAAATTATATTTAAACTCCACGCGTCCAATTTTCTATACTTTTTTCTCTATTTCTCAAAAACTAATTATCACACATCTAAATGAATAATACCATCATGCTGGGAATTTTGTTTTCTACAAAACGGTATATTTTTTAATTTTCCAAAGTGTATTAAAAAACAGTTGCGGCGGTGTGAAGTGTAAATGACAAAGTCAAAAAGGCAAAATTAGCAAAAATAACGTGAATATTTTGGTCAATATTTCGCTATCTATTCCTCATAAACCAGCAATGGTACAGCTATAAAACTTATACTATTATGTAAATAATTTTGTGGTCTATAAGAACATTTATAATTTGTTCACACAAATGATACAAAAAAGTGTAAAATTGGCAAAATTCTCAAATACATCCAAAATTACACTTGAACACCGGTTGATTAAAATTAATTAATTTTTCTACCTATTTCTCAAGAAATATTTGTCACACATTACAATAAATTATACCATCGTGCTAGAAATTTTGTTTTCTACAATACGGTACAATTTTTAATTTTCCAAAGTGTATCTAAAGGAAGTTACGGCGGTGTAAAGTCAAAATGTCATGTTGCCAATTTGACAGCTATTGTGCGCACTTGCGATTACACATGAATATACACTGATTTAATTTCACTGAAGTCCAATCACAATTGACGCACTTTCGATTACACAGGAATATACTACTGTGTAGAGAATTTTGTGTTCTACAAGATAAGTTATAATTTATACCCATAAATGATACAAAAAACGTGTAAAATTGGCAAAATTCTCAAATACATCCAAAATTACACTTGAACAACGGGCGTCTAAAATTAATTCATTTTTCTACTATTTCTCAGTAACTATTTGTTATACATAAAAATAAATTATACCATCGTGCTAGAAATCTTGTTTTCTACAATACGGTATAATTTGTAATTTTCCAAAGTGTATCTGAAGAAAGTTACGGCGGTGTAAAGTCAAAAGGACATAATGCCAATTTGACAGCTATTATGCGCACTTGCGATTACACAGGAATATACACCGATTAAATTTCACTGAAGCCCAATCACAATTAAGAATGCATCATATTAGCTCCAAGCATGGATGGTGTGGTTTTATTGGGTACAGTTTAATTAATGCTACACTATACTGAATAGAAAGTCATTATTGTCCTCAATATTTACACATGTTCCGCACGACGGGCGGGTAAAATGCTACTGGGAACAAAGTAAACTATTGAATTTTACTGTGTAATTTAATTGGTTTAATTTCAAGTAGCATACGCTTAAGTTGCATAAGGATATGGGTTGTAATATCATGCAATGCCAACTATATGCATATGCTGTTTTAGCGGAAGCATAAATCTGGAATTATAGAGATGAGAGAAAGTTTCATTGTTTTGATAGTGTTACACTTCTGAATTACTACACACGAAGGACGGGTTAGAATTTGAGCAGTGTTGAGGGAAAAAACTTCGACAATAATTAAAACAAGAATTTACAAATTTGACTTTTTCTATTGGTCGTTTTTCATCAATTTTCTTTGTGTTTGTTTCGTGTTTGAGTTCTGAATTATTCCGCACGACGGGCAGCTTTAAATATGAGGCGGGTTGTGGAAAAACATGTTTTCTAAATTGAAACATAAATTTCACATTGAGACTTTTATATTGGCTAAAACGTTTCTATGGGTTTTTTCAATTTGCACTAATTTTTTATGAATTGAATATTAATTATATTCTATGAACTGTTCCGCACGACGGGCGGGCTTAAATGTATATATAAAGAGTGGGTTTAAATGATAGCGAGGTATATGATATTTTGCTAGCAGTAAATATTCTAGCGATAAAAGTAGAATAGCTCTTAAGCAAATGATGTTGGAGAATGATGTGAACCTTTAAATATCTTTTGCGATCTGATGATATATGTATTAGGAACAATACGTAGTAGAGTATAGATTGCATAATATAATATCGGCTGTAATATCAAGGGATGTAATATCGGTGTAATCCAAAAAATAACAACTGTATGAATATGATGCATTAGTGGAAGCATTAACCGGGAATTATGAGATAATATTATGGAAATAAATTCATTTATATACTAAAAAAATTCATTGTTATTTTCTGTTTTCATTTCGAAATTATTCCTGACGACGAGCGGGCTCAAGTATGAGGCGGGTTGACTGAATAATATGTCGTCAATTATTAGAATAAGAATATGCAAATTCAGAACAGGAATTTTCTATTGGTATAGATTTTACAATTTAGAGTTTTCTATTAGACTGGCTGTTTGCATTTAAATATGTATTACTTTTGTTTTATTAATTGTTCCGCACGACGGGTGGGTTTAAATATTAAATGTTACCGTGTAGAATGAGTTCATATACAAAACTCACGGGCTTGACTTCAAGATCCAGACTCACTAATGAAAATGTGAATTAAATGGTGTATAATTAAATCACATTATACAATAAATGTGATTTAACCAGTCTTACAATTTGGTTTCTATACTATAATGGCGAGCTGCGAGAAAAGTATTGGTGGGCCGCGTGTTTGAGTCCCCTGGCGTAAATAATCTCAAACTTCTGATTAGAAATTATGATTGAATCGGTTCATTTTGTGATAACAAACTATTAAGTTGGATCACCTCAGATTAGGCTGGGTTAGGTCAAGATGGGGTGGTTGGGTTGGGTTGGGTAGGTTTGACTCAGGTTATATTGGGTTTTAATGATAGCGGAAAATATATAAGTTTAAGCAATACATATTATAGCGGTAAAAGTAAAATAGTACTTAAGCAAATGATGTTGGGAAATGATGTTAAGTAATAAATATAGTTTGGAAACATTCTGATGAAAAGATTTCATCATCTTTCATTGTTTGTTTCGTGTTTGTGTTCTGAAGTATACCACACGTCGGGCAGATTTATATATCAGGCGGCTTGAGGGATAATATTTGTCAAAATTAAAACAAGAATATTCACATTTAGACTTTTCTATTGGTCAAGATATTTATAGCTTACATTTTTTGCTTTTCAATTTGTATTCATTATATTTTATGGATTTGATATGAATTTTATTGTATGAATTGTTCCGCACGACGGGCGGGTTTAAAAAAGTGTTTTTAGTTCATTTTTTCAAATGGTTCATTTAAAAAAAGGTATTATTTTTAATAAAAATGTTCCGCGGGCAGCAACTATAGACAATAGAACGTTCAATTTACCCTGTAGAATTAATCCATACACAAAACCAATGGATTTGACTTCAAGATCCAGAACGGATCGTGTTCGAGTTCTGAATTATTCAGCACGACGGGCGGGTTTAAAAATGACTCAGGCGGAACGAGGGGAAATATTTTGTCGAAATAAAAATAATTAAACTTATAATTTTCAATAGATGAATATTTTTATGAGTGTACCCTATTTCATTTATATTTTTCCATATTTTTATGAATTGAATATGAATTTCATGTTATGAATTGCTCCGCACAACGGGCGGGTTTTAATGCTATATATATACATAAAGAAGAAATTATCTGTCTGTCTGTGTATGTATGCTCAAATATGAGGTGACATAATTGCGCTGGTTCATGGTTCGCTGGTTCAATGATCAGGGGCTTCAAACGCAAACGAAGCGATGGCTCATTTTTATGAAATAAAAATGTCCGCGGGCAGCAATAAAACGTTCAATTTCACCGTGTAGAATGAATTCATATACAAAACTAATGGATTTGACTTCAAGAACCAGAACGGATGGTGTTCGAGTTCTGAATTATTCCGCACGTCGGCCGGGTTTAAATATGAGGCGGGCTGAGTGAAAATATTTTGTCAAAATAAAATTAAAAATAGTGAAATTTAGACTTTTTGATTGATTAAGGTTTTTATGAGTTTGCCTTATTTGTTTTTAATTTGCAATATTTTTATGAATTGCTCCGCACAACGGGCGGGTTTAATGCTAGTATATATATAAAACTCAAAACCATATAAAATGCGATACCTATTTATGATATATATTCATAGCTACAACACTCATGTACGTGTTGAAACAGTTGTATGTAAATAAAACTGGTAGTAAAGAAATTAGGGCAATATGACTGAACCGGAGCGACGCCGCGCAGCCGCCCTGATGCAACTCTGCAGTGTACCGGTCCACAACACGCACTAAATATGTTTGGCTGCGCTGCCCGTTTTATGGCAGACAGGCTGATGTTCAGGGTCTCTCCTCATTTTATTATTACACTTCAATAATGCCAGGTAAACTCACTATGGCGGTTTTCCCAGCGTCCATTTTTATGGACGCCTCTTAATGAATTAACCTGTTGATGGTTCCATACTCCCAATGGATTTTCGAATATGGTCCCATACCCCCTTTACTTGACTGTTAAAATAATTATCACCCAGCCTATTATTTGTCAGTATGTCTTCCATATCTACGAGTATTTCAATCGCCTGAATTTACTGAGCTAGATACACATTACTAGGCAATAACATAATCATTGATAATTTTAGTATTTATAAACCATAATTAATTTATGACAGTACCCAAAAATCTATTCTCATACTCTCAGTCTTTTGTTCCCATACCCCCAAGATGTATGTATACCCACAGTTAAGAACACCTGCTCTAGAAAATCTACGTCAATCTAGATAATCAGCCGAGCAGATGGATTGTGATAAAAAACTGTGGTGAATCACTTTGATTCAATGGACAAGGTTTAGAAGCTGGGCGCTTGACTGCCATATATTTTAAGCGAAAACAATAAATATCACCCCATCACAATTGACGCCAGTTTGCTAGCTCGGCACCGTTCAACACATGGTTACAAGGAGTGCTTTCTTCATCGCATCGTCACTGGCGATCAAAAATGGTGCTATACATCAGTGTGAGGAAGAGTGAAGAATGGCTCAGTCCTGACAAAAAAGCGACTCTTCGAGCAAAACAAGACCTCCAACCTCGAAATATTATGTTATGTATATGGTAGGGCTGGGAAGGCATAATTCATCTCCAATTGCTTGCATGAAACCTAACAGTTAATGTAGTTACTCGCAGATAGCAGCACAACACACTTTATTTGTACTCCCCACTGGTCAGAACGCAGCCGACACACAGGCCAACAGTCATTAGTACACTCACTACTCACGCGCAACTAGCCTTACACATGCAGACAAACATACATACACACTCGCACTCACACTCGGTGGTATCGGATTCCGGCTCGGCGACCGGTGCGGCCGGATGCCGCCAACAATAGCGTGAACTCCGCAAGCTGGGGCCGAACGCCGGTCGTTTCCATGCCTCGGTGCCAGGTTGTACCAGAACGACGCGCTCAGCGGATACGTTCGACAACGCTCGGCCATTCGCTTGATTGTGCGGTGATGTCGCTCGATAATGTCGTTTCCAGACGGCCGATAAGGGGCGCGGTAACGCCGCCTGACATGCCAGCTGTCGCAAAAGACCTTCACCGCCTCCGACCGAAACGTCGCGCTGTTATCAATCAGTAGCTCCTCCACGAGACTACGCTCCAGGAAGACACTGCGGAGTACGTCAATAACGTCTTTGACGTTTTCTGAGCGCACTTGCCTCAAAATTGCGAAACGGCAAGGCCCAGAGTCGATCATGGTCAAGTAGCACCGGCCACCGTAGTGCGTTGTATCGACTGCCAGCCTGCTCCAATTTCGACCGACCTCCAGCGTGCCGGGTTCATGTCGGGTAGGAGCCGGATCAATACTGGGATTAATCTGGCTGATTTGACAGACCCGACATGTTCTCACGCATTCCTCGACGTCTCCTCTTGAAACGTCAGAGTTTACCATCCTCGCCAACGCTAAACTCCGATCGACGCCAAAGTGGTGATCCTCGTGGAGTTCGCGCACCGTCAACAGACACGCATCTTTGGACCTCATCCATGCTTTCGGCACTCGCGCCAGGACGTCAGCAAGGTTCTGGTCAGATCGAACAAATGTAGGCGTCACCTTCAATCCAAGCTCTTGAACCAACTCTCTCAATATGTGAAGTCGCCGCCTCATCAGGACCTCTGCCGGACTGCTACTCCTTACACGACTCGTGCCCTCCAACGCTGACCTCATCCAGCCAATCACAGTCATCGAGTCGGTGCAGACTTCCACCTCGACCAGCCCCCATTTGACGGCCAGACTTACGGCTCGCAGAACAGCATCCAACTCTGACACATTGATATGATGTTCATCCATCTGTTTTCGTAGCCACGACGCGTCTTCGATTATTGTGCCCCCGATCTCCAAAACAGCACCAATTGCCAAGCTGCTGTTGTCGCACCACACTCTGCCAGTAATCGTCGCCGGTACGTACCACTTGCCGCGGACGGGATCGCTCGCGTGCGCCTTCTCTAGAATCTCCTGCACCACACGCAGCACATGACTATTCACGCGGTTCTCCCAACGACCGTCCTGGGCTAGTCTTTTTACAAAGCTTCACGCGACGCGGAGCCAGCCAGCAACAGGATAGTGACCGACTAAGCGGCCACAGACAGAGAACAGCTCCCTTTTCGTCAGATTGTGGGTGACGGTTGGCATCTCGTTGTCTGGTCGGAACTTCAGCTCACCAGCTTCGATCCCTAGCCGCAACCCGAGAACACGACCACCGTCCAGCCACTCAGGTGGTTTGGCTTCGAGCCCGTATCTGCGCAGGTGCTCGACGACTTCTTTCGCGCTTACGATACTCTCGTTGACGAGGATGTCGTCGATATACGAGCTCGCACCAGCCCGTACTCGGTTGTCGCACTCTAGCACAGCGGTCAGTATTCTTGTCATGATACGAGGTGCACAGTTTAGCCCGAATCCGAGTCTGGTCAGATTATATCGCCGACCTTCGTACTCCACCTGCTGGTATTTTCAAAGGCTTTCGTCAACCTTGATCTGAAGGTAGGCCATTTTCAAATAAGCCATCTTCAGTGGCGGCCGCTCTCGTCTCCATCGTCGCAATCTTTCGTCGTACACGGGAGCGTCATAACCGGGTTGGCACTCCACGTGCTGATTTAGCTCCCGAAACGAACTTTTTCCTTGTTCATCTGGTGAACAGCCAGTAATGGCAGCACGCCGCCGCCATCTGAGCACGGTACCAGCCATCGTCGTTCTATCCAGCGCCGAACTTTTTCATCAAACCGTGGTTTGAGCCGCGGGTCCCTTGCGCTGCTGTAACTGGTCACCATATTCTTCAACAACGGAGGCCCTTTTCGCCATCTCCACTTAATGGATCATTCGAAGCCATCGAACACTGCCAAGAAGTCAGGATCATGGATCTCAATAACAGGCCGCCTTACACAAGCACCATCTGCGCTCACCCAAGCGCTATCCGCGCTCACACAAGCGCCATCTGGGCTCACCCAAGCGCTATCCGCGCTCACCCAAGCGCCATCCGCGCTCACACAAGCGCCATCCGCGCTCACACAACTGCGCTAGCAAACGTGACCGAGCTGTCGCCGCCGACGTACACGCCCCCGAAGCGCCGAACAACATCCATGCCGATTATTGCCTCGACACCGTCTATGAGCCTATCGGCCACAATAAACGACAACGACATCTCTCGACCACCGAACTTCAGCCGACCATATATGACACCACTGCAACCGACGCTGCGACCGTCGTATGCGTACACTTGTCGCGCCACACGCGGCGCGTTCGTCGCTAGCCCGCGCGCGACGATCGAAGTCATGCAGCCAGTATCGACGACCGCTACAACCACCTGGCCGTCAATGGTGGCTGACACGCACGGCAGCGCCTCTAGTCGCGGCCTGGGGCCACTGGGAGGCCTGATGGCGCAGCAGACCTGATCCTTGCGTCACGTCTGATCCCTCGCAACAGCTGAATGGCTTGATCATTTCAGAGAATTTGATCCCAGCAGCGGGCACCGCCTCTGACGCATTTGCACAGTGAGCGTTATCGTGTCCACGTCGGCTTGCTGCCCCGTCATCAACCACTTTCAATCGACTCGCCAAGCTTGCACGCCGAAATAGCTTGTTGTTGCTCGCAAATAACAGCACAACACACTTTATTTGCACTCCCCACTGGTCAGAACGCAGCCAACACACAGGCCAACAGTCATTAGTACACTAACTACACACGCGCAACTAGCCTTACACATACAGACAAACATACATACACACTCGCATACACACACACCGCACGCGCCTTACACAGTAGGTACCGCCGGTAATCAGCTGGCGTCATCGTCACTTCGACCAATCACCGAGCAGAACCCGATCACACCACAGTTAATGCAGAGCTTTACGTTCAACACCTGCGCCGACTTAACGAAGTAATTCAGCAAAAAGACCACATCGGCAAAACAGTGTTCTTCTACAGTACGACAATGCTCAACCTCTCATCGCCAATATGACCAAAGCGGCGATTGAAGGACTTGAATGGGAAGTGTTGCCTCACTCCCAATATTCGCCAAACTTGGCGCCATCGGATTTTCATCTCTTTCGATCTCTTTCAAATATTTTGCACGGCATATCGTTCAACAGTGACGTGCAATTGAGCACTTGGTAGGACGAATACTTTGAGTCAAAACCGAACGACTCTTATCGACGAGGTATTGTTACACCTATTGAACTACGGGAGAAAGTTTACAACAACAACGATATAATGATGTTGAGTAATGTTTTGCAATTTTCTTTGAAACAGTGCATTATATATACCTAGGAATTACATGCAATAAATTATTGTTATAAATTGTGTTGTATTATTTATATTGTATTCATGTACAATGAACGGTCACAAATCATTCCTCAACTTAATAATACAAATGACGGATTACTACATATGGAGTCTCAACCCCCAGTATTTGGGTGTCATTCCCACAAGGAGCATGCATATCCCCGGTTAATAAGGACCTCTTTTGATCCGTATTTATAATATAGTATGTACAATAATGGTTGTAACGAACATGACCTGTTTGCGGCGATCGCGTTTCACACTGTTATTTCTGCTTGTATTTTTGTGAGTGATTTTTGTAGGCTTGTTTTTATATTAATGTTATGTTGTATTATGTTTTAGCATTGTTTATTTAAGTTATGTATTTAGAAATTGGTATGTTCTTCTTGCTGCGTGGGCCACATTTGTTTCTGATTGGTCCACGTCTGACCTGGATCACTGGCGTGGCACCCCATTGGCCCACGCCAGTGACGTGACGTCATCACAGGTCTACCCTATAAAGGGACTCACACTCTCTCTCTCTCTCTTTTTACTGTGGCCGTCACGCTGGCTGGTGGTGTCCCAATATATATATATAGTGTCTTTTATATATATAGGTGTCCCAAAATATATATATATATATATATATATATATATTACTATATATATATATATATATATATAGTGTCAATATATATAGGGTCTTTTATTCATAGTATTTGGTTTTCTGTAGCACGTTGCTCCAGACCTCTGGTCTGGTAAATGGTAAAAACATCCACGCAAACACTCTCACATACAATATAGTAATGCGGAAACACATGATTATAAGCGAGTTTTTTGTATTAACTGCTGCAGTTGAATTGGTAATAATGCATAAACAATAACGGTGATATTATGCAGCAAATATGTGCCAATTTGTTCACGAATTGCAAGGACAACATGTTGACAATCGAAAAATGACAATATAAAAAACATTCAATGCAATATATACTCAAAAATATTATTAAAACACCAAGCGGATTCTACAATCAGCGTTTCAAATTCAAACATGAATATATTCAAGTGTTTTTGGAAATATTTCAGTCAAATAAACGTGGGCTGTGATAGCAAGCTGTCCGTGCTCTCTGTTTATTTTCACGGATCCTGATTTTTTTATGGCAACTCCTTCAAGTTTTTAAAATGCCCTCAAAAAACGAACTCGTAACATTCTGGATTCCTGCAAAAAATAGCAATATGTTACACAGCAGCATCAATCTGATCGATTGAGCATATCAATGGCATTGATAGAAAATGTGTATGATCTATATTACTATCACTTTGTCTATATTACTGCAAGCTGTTCTATGAAGTACAGTTTTATTACAATTATCGCTAGTTCACAGGTGGTGTATTTCCTACTGTTTATTGAAACTCGATTTTACGTTGTGCTCAATAATACAAATTCTAATTGCTTGCCGAATCGTGTTCGACAGCAAAGTTTTTAAAGTTGTAATATTTCGCTTATTTTATTGAGCCCGTGTGCCTGCTGAGCTTATAATGAAATTATCCTATGTATTGTTTTATTTTTGTATGTGCTTGAATTAAAGTGCATGTGTGCCTGTTTGTGTTTGTGTGTGTGTGTGTGTGTGTGTGTGTGTGTGTGTGTGTGTGTGCGTGTTTGTGTGTGTATGTGTGTGTGTGTGTGTGAGTGTGTGTGTAGGTAACCTGTAAGGCAGAAGCCGATAACGGGAATTTTATCCCATCTGAACGATCATAATGCAATTCAAGTCGTGTCAAGTCTACTTTTACCACGAGTATAGATGCTGTTGTTAACAATAACGATTTGTTTATTGTATTTTGATACTACACTTGCATTGAGAAGTAACCTTTGATGCTGGACACGCATACAAGCTGCATAATATGGCCAAACTTAATAGACTTAACAGTAATTTATTTCCATAACAAATATGTCTTTAAATTTGAGAATATGTCACGATATTTTTGCTAACAAAGCTTGCTATGAAGCTTCACCAAGTAGCAAGACACCATTGAAAGATCATATTTAAATATAACACCTTCAAAAGATATTTCACTTACTTTGATTTGGGCCTATAATAGAAAAACACTTTAATATATATCATGGTTATATATAAATCTAAAATTAATTTATTTAAATTTATTAATTCATGTATTGTGCTTCAAAAAACATAACTTGATACCATTTTATGATATGATAATACGAATTTCATGTAAATATGACAGAAAATGAAAAAAGTTCAATATGCATATTGAAATTACCGTAAAACCTCTATTTAAGCGGCATGCCGTTCTATTTTTCAAACCTTCTCCCGTGGTGTCGTTCAATTAGAGGGTGCCGTGCTATTTTTCCACTGGCTGGTCAAAATTTTAAGAAGATACGGAAATTTTACCAGGTGGCGTATGCATATTTGCTTTACAAAGGACACAACTGCAGGCTGATTACTGGTAACTAATATGGGCTTATATCTTAGGGGTATGGAAGTATATACATCCCCCGACATATTGGCTGGTGGTATGAATATGCAATTATACTCCCCGATAATTCTGCTGAGTTCAGTTCGTTGAGTATATTGTCACCAAAAAATGCATTGCAAAAATTAACAATTCACGACAAATGTGAGTATGCAATTTTATGCAATATACTTTTCATTGAGGTACGTGTGTTGTAATTGACAGGAATTGGCATAGAATTGTTAAGGTTTACATGCAATGGACCAACATAACTATCCTTGAACAAAAATGCATGATGGCTGTTATAAACCCCGAACCTGGACACAAATTTACGCCCTTGAAAACTAATAAAAAATTAATAATGATAGCCAGTCACTCATAGCTATTGCCTAAAGAAAATATTTAATCAAAGTGGCGTATAATTAGACATGCCTTTCAATTAGAGGGTCGGCTCAAATAGAGTTTTTGCGGTATATATATATTCACGGCAATATATCAATGTTTCTTATTAGATGGAGGTTCTTGGACTTACACAAAGTTGCTGTAAAATTGGAGAGGATGTGAAAAGTTGATACATATTGTTTTGAGGTTCACTGGTCTCTTCATTTTTTCACAAGGCAATGTGTTCAGTACATGGTGAAGAGTTAATATACAATGACGCCAAGCTGCGAGCTCAATTCAGTCTAGCATTGTGCTCCTAGTGAAAACAACTGCAAACACTTCTTCTTTTCATCATGGTAAAATCGTTCAACACTTATTTTAGATTGGCAAAATTAAAAAAATTAGAAAATATATAGTAGCATTTATCAACAGACATTGCTTTGAATAGCTTGAAGCAGCTGTAGAAAAAGGAAAGTAACAAACTTTTGTTTATGCAAATGATGTAAATACCATGAATCATAGGCAAAAGATTGTGACCGACGGAATCAAAGTCTTGGTCAGCTGGGCTAACTGTTGGCAGCACAGATCATATTTGATGGTCGAGAGGAATTAAATGATTTCCCCGTCTGTAGAACATTAAATATAAATCAGATTTTGAACAGAGCTCAGGCTGGTGCTTGATGGTATAATGTGGCAAGACTCACGCAACGCCGACCGCAGCTCTGTGAAAAACGAAACATAATTGTTTAGATTCCGTTTAAGTCAATATAGTATAGTGAATAATGTAGTAAATATAGTCACTAAGTCGCCGTATAGTCGTGTGTATCATCAGTGATGATTCATCACAACTCTACATGGCTGGTCTGTTTAGTGCAGCGGCTCTTAATTTTTGCTTATTCAGCAAACAACAACAACATATATCTAATATAGCACACATATTTATACACAGACGTGAAAAAAGCACAACCGACAGGAACATCACAGCTAGCAGGTAGTAGACACACACAGAAAAGTGAAAACACGTTTGCAAAATGGGAGTTTGCTAGATGGCCGTTGGCAATCAGATACCTCATCCGCCCTTGAAACATATTTTGTTTTTATTCCTGTGGGGTGTCTAGCGACCCTCCTCACTGCAGAACAGTGGGGGAGCCAGTTTATTCGCCGACTACTCGACCATGAATGTGGTTGTACTGGAATTACACGGTTACCAGTAGCAGGGCGAAGCCTGACCAGACATCGACGAATGTAAGAGATGCAAAAACAGAACACAACGAAAGCAGATAATTCACAGTGGTGAAAAAGACAAATATCAAGCAAGAACACCACGGATACAACACAGGACGATCAGCACGAACAACACACATATAACCAGGACCAATCAAACATTGAGTCATCAAGCGAAATAATGAGTAGATATTTATGAAGATCAGCAGAAAAGGACCTGAATGAGGACTTATGGTGAAGGTACGATGGAAGCGAGTTAAATATACGAGAAGCAAGATTTGGATGACTAAGAAGATTGATTATGAGCAGGAGGACAGCCTGATGGCACAGGAATGCGACAAGAAGTACGATTATTGAGAGTCAATAGGGAACGGAGATAAGAAGAAGAGGGAGAGTGGATAAGCTTGAAAACCAGACAATACACATTATAGCGGATATGAGGAAGAGCAGGTAACCAACCGAGCTGCCGGATATGCACCGAAGTGGGAATTCGCGGAGGAAGCCTCAGTACAAGCCGGCAAGCAAGGTTGATCACTGCTTGGAGTTGGCAGATATATTTAGAGGGAAGATGGAAGAAGAGCGAATGTCAATATTCGATCTTAGAAAAGATATAGAAGTTAACAAGAAGACTAGCGGATGGGACATCAATCGGCGGACGAATAGGGTAATATTGTCGGAATAAGACGCGGCACGAGAGGGTGAGCTGAGAAAAATGAATCGAGAAAGAAAGGTTAGGATCGAACAAGACGCCCTAATTGCGTATTTAATTTGCTAGCGGACGTTTTATGGAGTGGGGCGGAATTCGAGGAGGGTGAAAGACTAGATATTCTGTTTTGTCGGGGTTGAGAACAAGTTTACGTGAAGCGGCCCAAGAGGAAATATGGGTGAGCGATATAGTGACCAAATTTGAAGAATGAGGAGAAAGAGGAAAATAAATTCTGATGTCATCAGCGTATACTTGAAATGAAACTGAATAACTGCGGACAATAGGACAGAGTGATATTACGTATAAGTTGAAAAGTAAAGGACCAAGAAGTGAACCTTGTGGAACCCAGAGGTGGGAAAGAAATGGCACGATAAAGCTGCTAGCAATATAGGAACGATGGTTCAGATATGAGGTAAGGAGAGAAAGTGCAGTAGATGTAAGGCCTAGATGAGTGAGATCACAGCATCAGATTTCGTGATCGACTAGTTTGAAGGCAGCAGAAAAATCTAAAGAAATCAGAAGCATGGAATTACCAAATGAAAAATTAGAGAAGAGATCATTGACGAGGAAGAGAAGAAATGCTGAAATACAAAACCAGATTGGCAAGGATCGAGAACAGGCAAGATGATAGACCGTAATTGAACATGGATGGCAGATTCTAGAACGTTGGAGGACAGAGATAGAATAGAAATTGGACGATAGTTGCATGAAAGAGTGGGATCAAGATTGGATGTTTTGAGAATCGGCAGTATAGTGGCATGTTTGGAAGCTAAGAATGAACCGTGAAGGAAAGAAGAGTTAACCATATGTGTGAAAAGTGGAGTAAGGAGTATAATACCATCAAAGAGAGAGCAGAAAACTGTATGGGGCCAGTGGGATATTTAGACATCTGATGTTTGATAAGAAAACGTGCTGTGGTAGACGGCACAATGGAGGAAAAAGAGGAAACAGTGCTAAGGCAAGGAGGAAATTGGAGAGGAAAAGTGTTAGTGGGTAATTTGGATTGCAAGGATGCAATTTTACAAGAGAAAAATGAGGCGAATTCACTGGCAGATATTGAGCAGGGCGACTTAGAGGAGCGACCAGAAATAGTTTTTAGAGTCAGCCACAGTGTCGGATTTAAGCATGTGGAGGCCCCTGGGCAATCTATGTGCGGAGGCCTACCCTGCTTGAGGCGGGTAGCGAGCGAAGCAAGCCTCACCGGTGGACGCTGTAAGCTCCACCGGAAATCATCATTGCCCGTCCTACCCGTAATTTATTTTGGTCATCTTAATCACGCTTGCAAAATTACCTCTCCTGACTATGCACACGCGAGTATGAAAAAATTATGAAAAGCATATGCAAATCTGCAAATATGCAAATCTGGAGAAGTCGAGTTGCGACGATTCACGTGTGTATGGGGCCACAAGGACTTCTAGTAGGGCCAATGATTGCTTCTGGGGGGCCACAAAGACTCGTTTTGGGTTAAAGGGGGTCATGTCAAGAAGAAGGTTGAGAAACACTGCTCTAGAAAACCTTTGAATTTTGACTATACTGTACTGTACAATACTGTCAAGCTTACCCAAGAGCGATAGTAGTGCTGCAAAACCAAACATAGTAAATTTTATATGATACTAGATGTGGTGCATCATTGCATGTGCAGGCTAGTTGGTATTTGCTGTCAAAATTGAAACATTAGCTCATAAATGTTGAGGAGAACTCGAACTGATGAACACCTCACACCTTGCTTCATGCGCTTTTGAGCATTTGCGTTGACACATTCTTATAATAATTATATAATTAATATATATATAATTAATTATACATTGACTTTACTGGCTGAGTATTTGTCTGCATATATCTGGGCCATATTCGGCGATGCATATGAACTGTATGCACCGTCTTGCATCAATAAAAACGAATTTCAAATTCACAACATATACACGTGCTGAGTGTACGCGCCGTGAAAACATTGTGTTTCACTCACAGGCAGCAGCATGTGCTACAACAGTAACGAACAGGTCATTGTATCAACACGAGAATATACTAGCAATGTTGCGCTTTTGTTGTCAACTGTCCAGTTCAATTGAAAGTGTTAATAAAGCGGTGATTGCAAAAATAATAGGGAAACAGCAAATTGAAATATTACAAACGAGAAATATACAATTGTAATTTTCGTTTCAGCATAGCGTATGAAAAACGTAAATAAGCAATTTGTCTTGTTTTCGTTTGTGAAAAAGCTAGATGTGTTTGCTAATGTCTGTTTGTCGGACCACAAGCGGCAAGTCTGCTGCTAACTAGGTGTTACTGGTAACTAGGTAACTAAATCTTACTGCTATGTGCGTGTCGATTGGCGGCTACATAAAGACGCTGGTTATATATATATATATATATATATATATATATATATATATATATATATATATATATATATATATATATATATATATATATATATATATTTAAAATACGCTACATCGTGCGCATCGATCTCGTGCGCAACATTTTCTACCCGTATATTGCGCTGTAGATGTGCAGTGTCAGTGTTTCGTGCTGTGTTGCATCCCTGCCTGTGCATCGCTTTTTGAGTCTGTCTATTTTTGAGCCTGTCTATTGCTCATTGATATGCACTGTGCCCCGAACTTGTATCACTTGTATATGCATCATACTTTATCACACTATCCTCTTATCGGTAATATCGGTAAAAACGATTTTCAAATATACTTTTCGCCAACATCAGGGGCTTGTATAAGAACATCAGAGATTTGACAGCAGCCAGTCGCTCCAAGGACATCGTTATCTGTGCCGAAACGCTTGTGTCCGATTATCGGGACCAATCTGAGCTCTTGATGCCAGGTTTCAGTAAGCCATTGCTAATCAAACGTGACTCAAAAAACAGGCGGCGTGGCATGGCAGTGTACGTACCCAAAGGCTTTTCAGCAACGAGAATTACAGCGCACGACTGCACTTGTCATGAAGTTATGCTGCTGCGTGTCAACACCGCCTTGATGAATTTTTAAATCTTTGGAGCCTACCGAAATCCAGACAGTAACGACTCTATCTACGAATGTCTCTTGTCAGCCATGTCAACAATTCAGGAGAAGGACACCAAGTCAGCATTTGTATTTGTGGGAGACATGAACGCCCATCACCGTGGGTGGCTCTTGTCGACATCTCCTACAGACGCTCATGGTAGAGCAGCATATGATTTCTGCAACATTTCTGGCTGCTCCCAAATGGTGTCCGGTCCCACACATCAAGCGGGAAACTGTTTGGACTTGGTTATGACAGACGTCTCAGATATCGTGAGTGTAAACGTGGAAGCTCCAATAGGAAGTTCAGATCACTCGTCGCTGTCCGTGACGTTGACATTGAGACAGAAGGTTTCCCCTTACACGATTTCAAGGCTCGTGCACATGAAGAACAATGTTGACTGGGTGAAGGTGAATGATGAATTGAAAGCAATTAAAGTTTCAAATCTGCAGCAGAAGTAATGCCCCATCGATGCATTGAACAAATACATTACCGATGTCATCTCAAGGAGAGTGCCTACTAAAAAACTACATTTTCGCTCTGATGACAAAGCCTGGTTCACCAACGAATGTCGCAACGCACGTGAATCCAAGCAGGAGGCTTACCAAAAGTGGCTCCAATCACGCTCAGCCGATTCATGGAATGTCTACACTGAGGCCAGACGGCATGCTGAGCATGTGTATTCAGAAGCGGAAACACGTCACTCAAAGAAACTTGCTGAAAAGCTAACATCTGCCAATGACGCCCACAAACTGTGGTCAACGTTGAAATCGTCAGTGTTTGGACATGACCTGTCTGTCCCTCCTTTATTTTCAGCGAACGGTGAGCTCAAAATCAACCCAACAGAGAAGGCAGAGTTGCTTATGGATTATTTCAATACCAAGCAATGTCAAGGGTCCATTCCGTCTGACGATTCATCTGTCCTCGCCCCGAAAATCAAAGGCATTGCCTTCCGATCTAAGGAAGTGGTGAATCTCATGAAAGACCTTGATGCCCACGGAGGAACAGACCCTCTGAATATGTTTCCGCTATTTTTCAAGAACACGGCAGATACTCTAGCTCCGAAGCTCAGTGCTCTTTTCAGGCGCTTGATGAAGACTGGTTCGTTTCCATCATGTTGGCGGGTTGCGAATATCACGCCCATACCAAAAGGAACCAATTCAGCTGATGTTGCAAACTACCGGCCAATATCAATTACGCCAATTCTGTCGAAAATATTCGAGCACTTAACCCTGTATAAGGATATGCTGATGATATCACCTTGATGGCTGTAATTTCATCTCCTTCGGACAGACCACAGGTGCGTCAAACGGTCAACGACGATCTCAGCAGCGTCCTGAAGTGGTGTGAGAGGTGGAATATGATGCTGAACACTTCGAAATCTAAATGCTTGTTGGTTTCTAGGTCACGTACCGTTCAGCCTTCACATGGAGCTATCCTCATAAATGACGCCCAACTCAACGTGTGTGATGAGCTCAAAATATTGGGAGTACATGTAGACTCAAAGCTGACGTTTGAGAGTCACATTCGGAAGCTAGTTTGTTCGGCATCGCGGAAACTGGGAATTAAAAGAAAGGCATATCGGATGTTCGGTAGCAGCACAATCTCAAAAAGTTGTTTTCGCTGTTTCATTTTGCCAATTCTGGAGTACTGCGCCCCCGTGTGGTCTTCTGCTGCGGATTTTCACCTCAATCTCATCAACAGAGTTGTTAGAACTTGCAAGTTCCTCTGTGGTGACTTGGTTCTTGGTGATCTTTGCCATCGTCGAAAGGTCAGCAGCGTGTGCATGCTGTACAAGATCAAGCACAACGACCATCATCCGATGAGCAAGTCAATTCCTGATGATTTCGTGGCAGCAAGAAGCACACGGTTTACATCCAAACAGCATTCCCAGTGCATGGCTCCAATTCGTTGTCGTACAAAACAATTCCAACGTTGCTTTCTTCCGGCCACTGTGTCTACTTGGAACACGTTGAAGGAAGAGGCTTTCTCGCAGAACAATTTGAACAAATTCAAGGCCAAAGTAAATGAAATGCTACTGAAAGAGCGGAATTGACTGTTAAGTCTTATTAATTGTATATTTATTCATATTAATTGTTATTTATTCATGCTTATTGTTATTTATTTTCTATTTATTTCTATTTATTCTTATTTTACTCTCTATTTATTACTATTTATTATTGGTTGTTGTTATTTATTAAATTATACTTTTACTCAGTGTTGGCTGTTGTTGTTTATTGAATCATATTTATTGTTGTTGCTGTTTATTGAGTCATATTTATTGTTGTTGTTGTTTATTGAATCATATTTATTGTTGTTGCTGTTTATTGAATCATAATTATTGTTGTTGTTGTTTATTTAATCATGTTTATTGTTGTTGCTGTTTATTTAATCATATTTATTGTTGTTGTTGTTTATTGATTCATATTTATTGGTGTTATTGTTTATTGAATCATATTTATTTGTGTTGTTGTTACTTATTGAATGTTATTTATATTTATTGTTGGATGTTTCTTATTGAATCATATGTATTGTTCTTGATTGTTATTTATTACTTATTTATTAATTTTTATTCTTATTTATTGATGGCTGTTATTTACTGAATCACATATTTATTGTTGATTGTTATTATTTATTGAGGAACGTGGGCGGAGTGACATTATGGATTGTTATCGGATGATGGTTTATTATTTATTGTTATTTATTTATTATTTTCTTTCCAACTCTCTTTCTAGATTTTTTTCTCTTCGAACTCTCTTTCTCTCTGAATCTTTTGGGCGCTTCCGGTACATGGGGCCACCTTAGGGTGGTAATAGTGGTAATTGAATCATATTTATTTGTGTTGTTGTTACTTATTGAATGTTATTTATATTTATTGTTGGATGTTTCTTATTGAATCATATGTATTGTTCTTGATTGTTATTTATTACTTATTCATTAATTTTTATTCTTATTTATTGATGGCTGTTATTTACTGAATCACATATTTATTGTTGATTGTTATTATTTATTGAGGAACGTGGGCGGAGTGACATTATGGATTGTTATCGGATGATGGTTTATTATTTATTGTTATTTATTTATTATTTTCTTTCCAACTCTCTTTCTAGATTTTTTTCTCTTCGAACTCTCTTTCTCTCTGAATCTTTTGGGCGCTTCCGGTACATGGGGCCACCTTAGGGTGGTAATAGTGCTTGCACTCTTCTCATGCTACTGGATTTGCCTGTAATTAATAATAATAATAATAATAATATTGAGCGGCTAACCAGCATCGTTATGATACAACCGAACAAAACGAAGATGTTCTCCACTTACCCACAAATTCTGAAGTATTCCACAAAACAGTAATTGTCAAAATAAGTTACAGGTCATTGTATCAACATGAGAATATACTAGCAATGTTGCGCTTTTGTTGTCAACTGTCCAGTTCAATTGAAAGTGTTTAATAAGCAGTGATTGCAAAAGTAATAGGAGAACAGCAAAATAAAATAGCACACACGAGAAATAAACAATTGTAGTTTTCATTTCAGCATAGCGTATGAAAATCGTAAATAAGCGATTTGTCTTGTTTTCGTTTGTGAAAAAGCTAGATGTGTTTGCTAATGTCTGTTTGTCGGACCACAAGCGGCAAGTCTGCTGCTAACTAGGTGTTACTGGTAACTAGGTAACTAAATCTTACTGCTATGCGCGTGTCAATTGGCGGCTACATAAAGATGCTGGTTTTGGCGTTGAAAGATGAGAACATTGTCGCTAGGTCAGTCGCAACCAAGAGGCAAAAATGTTGACAAACTAAAATATGCTTCAATGAGAAACGTAACCAAAAAGGACATTTAGTCTAAAATGCTTGGAGGTGTATGTTGTGTGTGTGGGGTGTGCGCGCGTGTGTGTGTGAGCGTGTGTGTATTTCATACTACAAACGTGTTAAATTTCAAGATAATTCAACTATAAGTGAAAAATAAAACATAAAATGTACAACAAATACTATTTTTGAATATTGTTTTTGCAATCCGTGGTAACTGTTGAAAGTCTGTCGCAAGAACATCATACAAATTTACAAATACAAATTTGGTATTTCTTTAGTCAAATAGTGTGTATTAAGATTATGACGTATATCCCAATAATGTAATAAATTAGTATTCCCACATTGTGCATTTTGAGTGTTGCTCTCAAGAGGTGGCCCAAGGAGACCACTAAAGACATGACCTCTCCAAAACAGAAAAACACTATGAGACTTCCTGGAAAAGTTCATTTATATGAGCATTTTTGTCGCTTCAGTTTGACGCGTGTTTGTAGCACAATGCTAAACATTGACAACTGTGTATTCTTCATATTCAGCGGCTAATGAGATAATACGCTTGATAAAGTATGATACATTATAATACGCTACAATAATACGCCATAATACGCTACACACACATATATATATATATATATATATATATATATATATATATATATATATATATATATATATATATATATATATTTAAAATTTTCGACATATATGAAGAGAGAAAAGAAAACACAAATGACTGCCACTTTTTGTCATGACAAAAAGTGGTACATATAATACGCTACATCGTGTGTATCGTTCTCGTGCGCAACATTTTCTACCCGTATGTTGCGCTGTAGATGTGCAGTGTCAGTGTTTCGTGCTGTGTTGCATCCCTGCCTGTGCATCGCTTTTTGAGTCTGTCTATTTTTGAGCCTGTCTATTGCTGATTGTCTATTGCACTGTGCCCCGAACTTGTATCACTTATATATGCATCATACTTTATCACACTATCCTCTTATCGGTAATATTGAGCGGCTAACCAGCATCGTTATGATACAACCGAACAAAACGTAGATGTTCTCCACTTACGTACAAATTCTGAAGTGTTTCACAAAACAGTAATTGTCAAAATAAGTTAAGAGCAGAGTGGCAACAACGAATTTCATATATTTTTGTGAAAGAAAAAATATCATGTGCACTCATATTTGTATTTTGTGAGAATATTCGCTTTGTCTATTATACTGTGTGTGTGTGCGCGTGTGTTATGTAAAAGTGTATGCGTACTCTTACCGTGATGCGCGGGACGCTTGTATGAGTGTGTGTGTGTGTGTGTGTGTGTTGGGTTCTTGTGTGTTGAATCAGTTGTTGTGCGGTGTATTGTCGAATATTGGAATATTTTGTCTTTTCTTTCATCTAATATGCTGCGGCATAAATTGACCTTCTTCGTGTTGTTACATATTTCAAATGCATTGTTAGTTGAATGCGATATTTGAGCAAATTCGAGTGCAATATGTAATGTGTTCTTACCCTCCGCAAGCCAGTCTGAAATAATTTCATGTTTTTTTAGATATTACAAATTTGATTTCACATATGTAAATATACTTGGTCAAAAATATCAATGAAATCATAGTTCTGCGTATTATTGTGATAAATTATCCAATCTTCAAAAATACAACAGCAAAATACAAAAGTTCTCAACCACACAATTAATCAATCATGCATCCTATAATTCTCTCATTTTGAGTGAAACATGTTTTCTATTTATGAAACGACGGAAAAGCCGTCATAATGACAATATAATCATTTATCATACTATTTTGGTTTGCCTTTCAATCATTTCTGATTTTATGGGACAAATCGATTTTTAAAATAACATTATTTTATAAGACACTACAAATATATCTACAATTTGATTGCAACTTTTCGATTTACGGATTAATCCTATATCGTACTGGGAAGATTCAATTGAATGTTATAGACTTGTTATGACACAAGTTTTGCCTTTCAACTCACGTCGAAGAGATTTGCATCGACAATATAGCGATCACCATAATAATAGCTCCTTTTTTCTGTATGAAACAAAACATTTTCCATGAAACATTGGTCATTCATCGTATTGTGCATTTACCATATTGCACAAACTGTGAATTTCTGCACAAACGTGTTGCGTGCACGCCAAACTGAGCACATAAGCCGTCATGCGCTGGGTCTTCGAGATGGGAGTTGCCAGGTTTCGCCCAATAGTCTTATTGAGCCCTTTGATTAAATAATTTTATTCGATTTGACGTTCATTGCTGATACTTCTTTCTTCATTGTAGCTTTCATTTTGCTGACTAATCCCCTTACTTTTCAGACAATTTATCTCTCAGGCGCTCTCGGTACATGGGGCCACCGCAGGGTAGTAAAAGTGCTTGCACTCTTCCCATGCTACTGGATTTTCCTGTAATGATTATAATAATGCGCGTGGGACATCGCTGTCCCACGCGCGCCTACAAGACCATACCACTTGTAAGCACGCCTTAAGACCGACTCTCCATTTTGCCTAGTTACAGTGACAGAAGTTAAGCGAGCTAGTGACAGAAAGTTAAGCGAGTGATCATCTTGGCCAATCTTCACTCAGCTGTATGTAGTTCAGTGGTTTTCAAAGTTTTGAACGCTTAAACAAATCCTTAGGTTAGGTTTGGTTAGGTTAGGTTAGTAGTACAACGGATCATTGAAACCATTGTGCACTTCATAGTAAAAGCATGAGATTTGGTCTGTACATACTTTAGGATATGGTGATTAATATTAGAAATGGAGGCATCGCAAAAATGCGAATTTCCAAGATGGTCGCCAAATCAAATATGGCTGCCGGGAGTTGGTAAAATGATTACAATGTTACATTTAAATTGGCATAAACCAAAGTGAACTAGCAGCAAATGCATGCAATTTCGTGCAGTGATATTATACAATGTGCCAATTAGTACACACACACACACACACATATATATATATATATATATACAGATAAAGTTTTGTTTAAGTGTAGATCTTACATTTACTTCTGGTTTACACAGGCTGCGATGACGAATCATGTGCTTTTCTCTCAGGTACTAATGTTTATTTTTCTTTTCAGGAACGTGGTGAAGGTGCTTCTGGCTGATGCTGTTCTGCTGTGAACTTGTGAACTACAATTATGTGTAAGAGGCGGTATGATATAAAAAATACCCTCTGATGTGTCTTGGGGAGCATACCACTCACTGAATTTTATCCCTGACTCGGAGAGGCAGCCATCAGTCATGTCACTCCTCCCTTTGTTCAGTGAACAAGCAAAGTCTGTAGCTATGATCAAGCATTGTATGAACATGTTCCACAGAGCTACTGAGTACCTCAATCCAGGTCAGACTTGTATAATTGCTGCAGATCAACCGCTATTCTCAGTTGCTAAAGAAGCTCAGTGACAATTTCCAGATCAGCATGGTGAGTCCTCCTTTATAATAATGATGGGTGGTCTCCACATTGAAATGGCATACTTGAAAACAGTAGGTCAGTTGTTGGAAGGCAGTGGCTGGACAGACTTTCTTGTTGACGCAGGACTTGATGGATCAGGCACAGCAAATTAGTTTTTGAAGACTTCACATGTCACTCGTACAAGAAGAGCTCACGAAGTCACAGCATGTGCTCTGCAGATGCTGCTCACTCAAAGTTATCAGGGTTACCTGAGCAACCACCTGGGGAGAGAAGAGCCATGCAGCATGGAATCTTGGTGCATCAATCAGTCAGACCGTCATCCCACCTTCAAATAATGGTCTATTGTATTAGAGATGGAACTCACCTTGCTTTTGTTTGTCAGGTCATTGCGAGAGGAAAATTTTGAACTCTACCTTCAGTCTCTAATCCAGATTGCTCCTTGGTTTTTTGCTCTTGACCATCACAACTATCCACGGTGGCTACCCATTCACATCAGGGATATGACCAACCTTCACACCACTGATCCAGAAGTATTCCGACAGTTCAAGCAAGGAAATTTTGTGGTCTGGAAGACATGTAATCGATTTTCAGGAATGTCGATCGATCAAGCGCATGAACAAAATAATGCTTTGGTAAAAGGTGAGGGAGGGGCCATTGGGCTCACAGAAAATGCCGCTGCTTTGAGAAGGTGGACTGTCGGTGGACCCGAAATAGCTAGAATTATTGTAGATTTTGAAAGTGCCATTGACTGCTATTCTCCTACAAGAACACAGTTCCAGCATCACGAGGAACATGAGAAAGTCCAATCAACGTGTGTGTCAGATGTCAAGAAAATTGCTCAGAGTATTCAGAAGGGTGGAAATCCTTTTGACGATGAAACTTCAGAACTGGTTGTTCTCTTTTCAGGAGACATCATTGATAACTCTGTGACGAAGACACTCTACCAGATTAACCAATCTGGCATTGAGCAGTACAACACATTTGTCAATGAGAGAATTATCAACAGATCAAAACTATTGTCAGATTCAATCAAGAGGAACAACTTTCCGCTGATATCAAGGCCGACAGTTGAGAAAAGCACGGCCTCTACTCGGGTATCTTCTTTGAAACAAGGTTGTAACTTAATTGCACGACTCTACATTGCTAGTCAGTCTCGAGAAGGGTCATTTGAGGAATTCTTTTCCCATGAAAATCAAGTCTATCCCCCTGCACTTAGTCAATTTGGAAAACTGCGTCCTTCAAACAAAAGCCTGCTGTTAAATTGCTTGAAGGACCTGGCAATGCCCAGTGATGCTGCTCCTGAAATTGATGCGGTTATGCTAGATGTTCCTGCTGTTGTGCACTTTCTGATCCCAAAAAATTGCCGGACCTTTGCTGAGTATGCTTCCAAGATCTTCCTCCCCTTCATCCAAAGAGTACTGACCACTTGCCACAGACTGGACCTTGTATGGGATGTCTATCATCAGGACAGTCTTAAATATGATGCCAGGGACAAGCGAGGAACTGGTACAAGGCGACGAGTGGCACCAAACAATACAGTTCTAAGAAAGTGGATTGAATTTCTAAAGAACAGTATGAACAAGACAGAATTGTTTCAGTTTTTGTCAGATGCGACTGTGTCCCTTGAAGTTCAAGAGCTTGTCGTGGTGACATTATGCACAAGGGTATTGACCAACAAGGAAGATATTGCTGTTAAAGAAATATCACCTTGTACACACAAGGAGGCCGACACCCGCTTGTTGTTGCACACTGCACGTGCTGTCAGACATGGCTTTCAAAAGATCTCCATGAGAACTGTAGATACGGACGTTGTAGTGTTGGCCACTGCTCACTTTGCAACCATCAAACCACAAGAATTATGGATTGACTTTGGAACAGGAAAAACAAAGCGTTTCATTCCTGTTCATGAAATAGCCATGGCTCTCGGTCCACAGGAGTGCACTGGTCTTCCACTGTTTCACAGTATCACAGGATGTGACACAGTTTCTGCAATGAATGGTGTAGGCAAGAAAAAGACCTGGCAACTCTGGCAAACATATAAACACATCACAACGACATTTGCTAGCCTGGCATCCAACCCTCGACGAGATATTTCTGATTCGCACTATGCTGAACTTGAACGTTTTGTTATATTGTTGTATGACAGAACTTCAGCTACCACAGAAGTCAATGATGTTCGGCGAATTCAGTTTACTCGGAAAAGTCGCACAATAGAGAACATCCCACCAACACAAGCAGCCCTTACTCAGCATGTACGAAGAGCAGTATACCAAGCTGGGCATATTTGGGGCCAGGCGTTAATAGCTCTAACACAATATCCTGATCCATCCTTATGGGGATGGAACAAGGTGCAGTCTGACACAACTATCACCTGGACACCATTGTGGTCGACCTTGGCTCCAGCTTCTGCAGCGTGTGTCGAACTGTTGCGTTGCGGTTGCACAAAAGGTTGTCATGGTCGATGCAAATGCCGAAGTGCTTCTCTGAAATGCACTGATCTCTGCAAATGTGCAGCTAATTGTTGATTGAAGAGTTTTCAAACATGTCCAGCTTTTTAAAAGTAACACTTGGCCTGTTTTGGTGTTGTGCTTATGTTGTGTTGATCTATAGTGTGAAAAAATATATGAAAATATAATCAAAATATATTTTTTGATAAAATAAATGTTTTTCTCTAAATTAAAAGTATAAGTTCTCAGATATTTATCAGAAAGACATTAATAATTCGCATTCCATGAACAATCTTGATTTTTGCATGACAGCCATCTTTGTTTGGACGCCATCTTGAAAATGTTTTTTTAAATGCCTCCATTTCTAAATTTAATTCATGTTGGATGAAGAATCACCATGCAAAGTCTCTTGCTTTTACTCAAAAGTGCACAATTTGGCCATTTTGTGTGCCTCATCCGCTGTTCTATACGGAACTATAAAGAACGTGCGAAATTTGAAAATGCAAATACACGATAAGACTAATACGTCTTCGAATGTTACGTTTAATCGTTCACAATCCTGAAAACCACTGAACTCCATACAATTGAGGAAAGATTGACTAAACATGATCACCCGCTAAACTTTCTGTCACTGGCTACGCCACAGTTAGATGCACTCGACATTTTAGCCAACGTCGATATTCATCGCATCTTATTTAGACCGCTGAGCGTTGGCCAAAACGGTTCGAACCTCACAGTGGACGAGCGAGAAAGGGTGTAAGAGTCTGGCACATTCGACTCATAGTATATATATATATATATATATATATATATATTCTCTCTCAAACAAACGAGATTAAAATCGATTGCGCATTCGCAGTTGACTAATTTTTTCCGCGTTGTTTCGATATTCCTTGCGAGTTGCTGGTCTCTTTTGTCAAGTCTGTTCAGCAATTGACCGATGTTTTGCTGGCGAAATATATCGGAGTTAACTATCTCCATTCTCACACACTGGTAGACATTGGTGGTATTTATTCCTCGAGACGTCTTTCGGCTAACATTAGCCATCTTCAGGAGTTACACTGACCAGAAATTCAAATTACAGTGCTAAGATACAATACAAAACATGAAATCGTTAAACACGTGATTAAATATACAGGGTACCTCTCATGCGACAACAGTTGAAATCTAACAATTAAAACACAATACAATTATGCCCAACAATTATGCCCAGCAAGTTGCAGCAGCACCATGTCGTATACCGATACACCTGTCCAAATGAGGAGTGTGGGCCTCATTCATACATCGGTATGACGACCACAACGCTGTCGCGACGGCTGACGTGCCACCTCAGCAATGGTGCAATCCAAAAGCACAACATCTCGGTGCACAAACAAAAGATCAATAGGGAGCAGATAGTAGAAAGCACAGAAATCATTGACCAAGAACGTGACATACGGCGTCTGAAACTGCTTGAAGCAATTTACATCACCAACTTGAGACCAGCCATGAACGTGCAAGTTGAAGAAAACGGCATTTTACCGACTCAGAAAGCCCCACGGTCTGAGCCGACTGGGTGTGCCCTTGCTGCAGCACAAGCGTGACGACGCCGATATATATGTATATGTATGTGTGTGTATGTATGTATATGTTTGTGTGTATATGCATGCATCTATATGTATGTGTGTGGATATATGTGTATATATGTATATATATCTTTCATGTAATAATTGTATTGTGTTTTAATTGTTAGATTTCAACTGTTGTCGCATGAGAGGTACCCTGTATATTTAATCACGTGTTTAACGATTTCATGTTTTGTATTGTATCTTAGCACTGTAATTTGAATTTCTGGTCAGTGTAACTCCTGAAGATGGCTAATGTTAGCCGAAAGACGTCTCGAGGAATAAATACCACCAATGTCTACCAGTGTGTGAGAATGGAGATAGTTAACTCCGATATATTACGCCAGCAAAACATCGGTCAATTGCTGAACAGACTTGACAAAAGAGACCAGCAACTCGCAAGGAATATCGAAACAACGCGGAAAAAATTAGTCAACTGCGAATGCGCAATCGATTTTAATCTCGTTTGTTTGAGAGAGAATATTCTACCTGGCTACACCAACTTCATATATATATATATATATATATATATATATATATATATATATATATATATATATATATATATATATATATATATTATATATCAATCGCATATAGTTATTTTCTATATCTATATCGAGTTTGGCACATTGGACTCACTCATATATAAAATATATATATATATATATATATATATATATATATATATATATATATATATATATATATATATATATATTGTATAGATTCAAGTATTGATTGTATATATACTGGTTAAAGTATTGCACGAGTTACGTTTACCCGTACTTACGTTTTGCAGCATATTTGCGTGTTGCAGACCGAACTTGACAAGGAATATGTGCGGCGTCGCGTGCAGGACGGAGTACAGCAGTCGATTGAATTCGGCAAGTCGGTTCCACTCGACCAAGCCTTGGTGCAGACTGAACTACAACTGCCATCTACGAAAACACATGCCAGCACAACGCATGCGCGTAGACATGCATGCTTTTGCGCTTTCAATTGGGTACATACATCCCACACACACACACATACAGAGCCGCTGCGAGGACTTATGGGGCTCCCCGAAGCATCACTTGGGGCTCCATTATAAATTAGGCACCAAATAATGAATTTATATATTTGGCATAATCACATAATACAAGCTCAGGTGGAAACATCTTAGCAAAAAGGTAAAGGCTATACATAATAAATATGACAAATTTTTATATCATACGTGAAGCAACGGGGCCCCTCAACATTCGGCCCCCCCGGCCGGGGATACGGGGGCAGTTGATACGGCTCTGCACACATACACACATACACATACACACTCACACACATACACACACACAACATACAAAAACATATTAATAAACTGGAGAAGGTACAGAAATCAGCAACAAAAATATTAGGAAGCATCAAACATTTGGCATATTTCGACAGATTAAAAGTGAGGTTTGACAACGCTAGAAGATAGGAGAGTTAGAGGGGATTTAATCTCAGTTTATAGATGTCTTACGGGGAAGGAAATAATGGAAAATCGGGGGTTGTTTCAATATTAAAAATCTAATAGGAATCAAAACTTTGGTCTACAAAAACGCAGGATTAAAAAGGACATCCAAAAATATAGTTTCCCAATCAGAGTAGTAGATGGATGGAACAGGATGCCAAGCGACATAGTACACCAACCAACGACACAACTGTTTAAGAAGACAGCTGGAAGGCGGCAGTCACGAGCCTCTGACCCATTCCTGCGAAGACAACTAGTAAGAACAACTAGTAAGAACTAGAGATGCAAAAAACGTGTTTGTTTGGATGCGGTTTTTGTGATGCAAGAAACATGTTTTTTTTTCTTATTTTTTTTAGAATTAGCCCCAATTGTCATCGGATGTAGGATTTTAGTAGATAGAAATGAGTTTCATTGATGTTTTGCACATCTTTACATTTCTTATTTCAAAGATAATTTGATAATAGTATGAAAAACAAAAATATTCATCAATATATATCCCAGGAGACTGTTTGAAAGTGCATCCGGTTCCGGTGGCTTAGGTTTTCTCATTGAGAAAACCCATGTTTTTTTGAAGATGGTGTTACTGATGTGGATATTTGAAGTAATTTGTCAGCAGAACAAAACAAATTCATTGAGTAATTATGTGTTTATTTTTAAAGAAACCGTGGTTTTTATGAAAAAATGAAATGATGTTTATATAACTCGTTTTATTAATGTACAGATTAAGAAAATGTTGACAGCAGAACAAGACAAGTTAATTGGCTGGTCTAGCGTTTTACTGTACATAGAAGTGCCGCACAGTACCGTGCAAACTATTATATTACGACTTTCAGACACATAACAATTTAATTGTGCATATCTAATGATAATTATATTTGATAGGGCCACTAATAGCATAAATTACATATATGTTGAGAAAAAAAATTCATTTAACATCCCAAATATATAATTTACATAATTTGAATTCTTTGCATGACTCTTCAAAAAAAACAAAAAAACGTATTTTTTGGTCAAGTTTTTTTGCCAAAACAAAACGTTTTTTCATAAAAAAACATCGTTTTTTAGGTCGCATTTCTAGTAAGAACACACATGCAATGACTCGCTCACTGGCATATACACAATGTGTATTACACGCGCGATGGGGAGGGAAGTTGTGGGGGTAAGGAAAAAGTTGAGGGCTGACTAAGGAACGCTGACTCAAACGCTGACACTCGAACGCTGACTACATCTATATATATAAAACAGATCCTCTGTCTGTGTGTCTGTGTATCTGTCTGTCCCCCCTCCTTGGTCCATTTTATGCAAGCTACTCGCTAACAACTTATACCATCACGTTGGAAATGCTCTTGTCTACACGTTAGGTTAAATTTAAAATTTTAAGAATTAAAATAAAAAAAGTTACAGCGGTGAAAAAACAAAATGAACCCTGCAAAATGCGAAAATGTTGGTCAATATTCCGTCATTTACTCCTCATAAATCAGCAATGGTACAGCTATACAAATTATACCACTGTGTAGAAAATTTACTGTTCTACAAGATAGATTATAATTTAAATCTAAAAATTAATTATTTATTATGTAAAAATGACAAAATTTCAACCTACATTCAAAATCTTATTTAAACTCTGGGCGACCGATTTTCTTTACTTTTTCTCTATTTATCAGCAACTAAATATCACACATCTAAATAAATAATACCATCGTGCTGGGAATTTTGTGTTCTAAAGCACGGTATACTTTCGCAGAGTGTATTAAAAAAAAGTTACGGCGGTGTGAAGTCAAAATGACAAAGTCAAAAAGGCAAAATTAGAACTGAAAAACGTAAATATTTTGGTCAATATTCTGCTATCTACTCCTCATAACCCAGCAATGACACAGCTATGCAAATTATACCACTGTGTACATAACTTTGTATTCTACACCATAGACTACACTTTATACCCAAAAATGATAGGCAGAATGTATAAAATTGACAAAATTCTCAAATACATCCAAAATTTCACCTTGTAACCGGGCGACTAAAATAAATATTTTTTTATACTATTTTTCAGTAACTATTTGTTACACATCAAAATAAATTATACCATCGTGCTAGAAATGTTGTTTTCTACAATACGGTATAATTTTTAATTCTCCAAAGTGTACCTAAAGGAAGTTACGGTGGTGTAAGTAAAAAAACATATTGCCAATTTGACAGCTATTATGCGCACTTGCGATTACACAGGAATATTCACCGATTAAATTTCACTGAAGCCCAATCACAATTTATAATGCATCATATTATCTTCAAGTATTGATAGTGTGGTTTTATTGCGTACAGTTTAATTAATGATACATTATACTGAATAGAAATGCTTTATTGTCCTCAATATTTACACATGAATTGTTCCGCACGACGGGCGGGTAAAATGCTACAGGGAACAAAGTAAACTACTGAACTTTACTGTATAATTTAATTGGTTTAATTTCAAGTTGCATAAGCTTAAGCTGCATAAGGATAAGGGTTGCAATATCATGCAATGCCAACTATATGCATATGCTGTTTTAGCGGAAGCATTAATCTGGAATTATAGAGATGACAGAAAGTTTCATTGTTTTGATAGTGTTATACTTCTGAATTATTACACACGAAGGACGGGTGTGAATTTGAGCAGTGTTGAGGGAAAAAACTTCGTCAATAATGAAAACAAGAATTTAATCTGCAATTCATCTAATCTGAATTAATCTAAATTTATTTAGAATCTAAATTATCATAATCTAAATTAATCTGATTTGCAAATCTATATTTTTCTTTTGGATAAACCTTTTGCTTTTTTATTCATTCTATTTCATTAATAGTTCAGCACGACGGGTTGGTTTAAATACGAGGCTGTTCGAGGGAAAATATTTTGCCACATCTAAAATAAAAACATTCATATTTAGACTTTTCTCTTGGTTAAGACTTTTTATGGGTTTACTTTTTCTTTGTAAATTAATCTAATCGTTTTTAATTAATTCAATATTTATTTTACTTCATTTATTGTTCTGCACAACGGGCGGGTTTTAATGCTAGATGGTGATGTTAAGTTATAAATATATTTTGAAAACATTATGATAAAAAAGTTTAGTCATTTTTAATTTTTTGTGTCTGAGTTCTGAATTATTCAGCACGACGGGCAGGCTTAAATATGAGGCGGTTTTGGCAAACTTATTTGTCAAAATTATATAAAAATATAGAAATTTAGACTTTTTATGGGTTTACTCTTTTCTTTAATAATTCACTAGCATTTGAACCCGCCCGTTGTGCGGAACAATTCATAAAATGCAACTCATATTCAGTTCATAATGGAAAAGGAATACAATTAAAAAAAAAATAGTATACCCTTGAAAAGTCTTAACCAATAGAAATGTCAGGATGTGAATATTTATATTTATATTTTGGCAAACTATTTTCCCTCAAATGGCCTCATATTTAAACATGCCGGTCGTTCGGAATGATTCAGAGTTCAAACACGAATCAAACAATAATGATGATAAAAAATGGTGACACACTTTCATCAGAATGTTTCCAAAATATATTTATAACTCAACATCATTCCCCAACATCATTTGCTCAAGTACTGTTCTACTTTTACCGCTATAATATTTACAGCCAAAGTTATATATTCCGCTATCTCTTAAGTCCGATATAACCTGCAATTAAACCTGCACGTCGTGCGGGTGAATTCATAGAAAAGGGAATACAAATCAAACAGCTAAAAATGAAATCCATAAAAAAGTCCAATTTAATTATTGAGCTTTAAAATTTTGCTATAAATTGTCATATTGTATTACGTGCATAGTTTTAGGAATAGGTGTTTTTCATCCCTATTGGTCCACGTCATTATAATTCTAGACATGTGACTTTAATTATAATTCTAGACATTATTATAATTCTAGGCAAAGATCCTAGATGTTTTTTGTGCTTTTTTGTTGGCTTCCAAGTCTAATATGACACCTATCATATATCCACTAGCATTTAAACCCTCCCTGCATTCCATATTTGAACATTACACCTATATTTACCGATAAAATATATGAATGATTATGCTAGGTTGAGCCCAAACAGCTCATTTTGTTGTTTAAATACTATATAAGACATGTAGATACACAAATGGTATGTTTTAATGAGTATAATGATTAATTCCAGTATTTTTGTCTATATTATATTGTCTATGTCTGTATTGTGTCTATACATCTATATATATAAAAGAGATCCTCTGTCTGTGTGTCTGTTTGTCTGTCCCACCCTCCTTGGTCCATTTTCAGCAAGCTGCTACTCGGTAACCACTTGGTGTACCCGCCAAAAATTTATACCATTACGTTGGAAATTATCTTGTCTACACGATAGGATAAATTTTAAATTTTAAAAACAAAACTAAAAAAAGTTATCGCGGTGAAAAGACAAAATGAACCCTGAAAAATGCGAAAATTTTGGTCAATATTCCTGCATCTACTCCTCATAAACCAGAAATGTTACAGCCAAAGAGATTATACCACTGTGTAGAGAATATTGTGTTCTACTCGGTAGGTTATAATGCATATCCAAAAATTAAATATAAAATATGTAAAAATGACAAAATTTCAGTCTACATTCAAAATTATATTTAAGCTCGACGCGTCCGATTTTCTGTACTTTTTTCTCTATTTCTCAGCAACTAATTATCACACATCTAAATAAATATTACCATCATGCTGGGAATTTTGTTTTCTACAGCACGGTATAATTTTTAACTTTCCAGAGTGTATTAAAAAAAGTTACGGCGGTGTGAAGTCAAAATGACAAAGTCAAAAAGGCAAAATTAGCACTGGAAACCGTGAATAATTTGGTAAATATTCCGCTATCAATTCCTCATAAACCAGCAATGGTACAGCTATAAAAAGTATACTATTGTGTAGATAATTTCGTGTTATACAAGAAAAGTTATAATTTATACCCACAAATGATGCAAAAAACGTGTAAAATTGGCAAAATTCTCAAATACATCCAAAATTGCACTTGAACACCGGGCGAATATAATTAATTCATTTTTTTACTATTTCTCAGTAACTATTTGTTACACATAAAAATAAATTATACCATCGTGCTAGAAATCTTGTTTTCTACAATACGGTATAATTTGTAATTTTCCAAAGTGTATCTGAAGGAAGTTACGGGGGTGTAAAGTCAAAAGGACATATTGCCAATTTGACAGCTTATGGGCACTTGCGATTACACAGGAATATACACCGATTAAATTTCACTGAAGCCCAATCACAATTAAGAATGCATCATATTAGCTCCAAGCATGGATGGTGTGGTTTTATTGGGTACAGTTTAATTAATTAACTATACTGTTTAGAAAGGCTTTATTGTCCTCAATATTTACACATGAATTGCTCCGCCCGACGGGCGGGTAAAATACTACTGGGAACAAAGTTTACTACTGAATTTTACTGTATAATTTAATTGGTTTAATTTCAAGTTGCATACGCTTGAGTTGCATAAGGATACGGATTGTAATATCATGCAATGCCAACTATATGCATCTGCTGTTTTAGCGGAAGCATTAATCTGGAATTATAGAGATGACAGAAAGTTTCATTGTTTTGATAGTGTTACACTTTTGAATTACTACACACGAAGGACGGGTGTGAATTTGAGCAGTGTTGAGGGAAAAACATTCGTCAATAATTAAAACAAGAATTTACAAATTTGACTTTTTCTATTGGTTGTTTTTCATCAATTTTCTTTGTGTTTGTTTCGTGTTTGAATTATTCCGCACGACGGGCAGCTTTAAATGTGAGGCGGGTTGTGGAAAAACATGTTTTCTAAATTGAAACATAAATTTCACATTTAGACTTTTATATTGGCGAAAACGTTCCTATGGGTTTGTTTTTCTTTTTCAATTTTCACTAATTTTTTGTGAATTGAATATTAATTATATTTTATTAACTGTTCCGCACGACGGGCGGGCTTAAATATATCTATAAAGAATGGGTTTAAATGATAGCGAGGTATATGATATTTTGCTAGCAGTAAATATTCTAGCGATAAAAGTAGAATAGCTCTTAAGCAAATGATTTTGGAGAATGATGTGAACCTTTAAATATATTTTGCGATCTGATGATATTATATATGTATTAGGAATAGTACGTAGCAGAATATAGATTGCATAATATAATATCGGCTGTAATATCAAGGGCTGTAATATCGGTGTAATCCAAAAAATAACAATGAATATGATGCATTAGTGGAAGCATTAACCGGGAATTATGAGATAATATGATAATGGTGTATAATTATATCGCATTATGCAACAAATGTGAATTTAGCTGCCTTACAGTTTGGTCCCGATACTATATTGGCGGGTTGAGAGAAAAGTATTGGTGGGCCGCGTGTTTGGGACCCCTGGTGTAGATAATCTCAGTCTTCTGACTACGAATTATGATCGCATCAGTATATTTTGTGATCACAAACTAATAAGTTAAATCACCTCAGACTAGGCTGAGAGCGGTCAAGATTGGATGGTTGGGTTGGGTTGGGTAGGTTTGACTCAGGTTATATTGGGTTTTAATGATAGCGAGAAATATATAAATTTTAGCAATAAATATTATAGCGGTAAAATTAAAATAGTACTTAAGCAAGTGATGTTGGGGAATGATGTTAAGTAATAAATATAGTTTGGAAACATTCTGATGAAAAGATTTCATCATCTTTAATTGCTTGTTTCGTGTTTGTGTTCTGAATTATACCACACGAAGGGCAGATATATATATATATATATATATATATATATATATATATATATATATATATATATATATATATATATATATATATCAGGCGGGTTGAGGGATAATATTTGTCAAAATAAGAACAAAAATATTCACATTTAGACTTTCCTATTGGTTAAGATATTTATAGCAGACAGTTTTTGCTTTTCAATTTGTATTAATTATATTTTATGGATTTAATATGAATTTTATTGTATGAATTGTTCCGCACGACGGGCAGGTATAAAAAAGTTTTTCCATTTTTTAGTTCATTTTTTCAAATGGCTCATTTAAAAAAAAAATTTTTAAATAAAAAGGCTCCGCGGGCAGCAACTATAGACAATAGAACGTTCAATTTCCCCTGTAGAATTAATCCATACACAAAACCAATGGATTTGACTTCAAGATCCAGAACGGATCGTGTTCGAGTTCTGACTTATTCAGCACGACAGGCGGATGTAAAAATTACTAAGGCGGACTGAGGGGAAATATTTTGTCGAAATAAAAATAATTGAACTTGAAATTTTCAATTGATTAATAGTTTTATGAGTGTACCCTATTTCATTTTTCATTTTCCATATTTTTTTATGAATTGAATATGAATTTCATGTTATTAATTGCTCCGCACAACGGGCATATATATACTATCATTAAAACCCGCCCGTTGTGCGGAACAATTCATAAAAATATTGCTAATTAAAAATTAACATTATGATACAAAAGTCAAGTAAATTTTCATTGTTTCGTATGTGTGTATGTGTATTCAAATGCGTGTGTATGTGTCGGTGAGTTTCTACATGACTGGTTTATCAGACGGCAAGTGTGAGCCACAAAGACCACAAATATTTGGGCAAATGGGTTTTTGTTCTCAGAATCGCAGCGCACCTCAAATGGCCAGTGTGCGCGATATAGCTGTAGCTATAAAGTTATCAGTTGTTTGGTGATTTATATAATACTAGAATTTAAACCCGCCCGTTGTGCGGAACAATTCATAAAATTAAATTCATATTTAATTAGTAAACATATTGCAAATTAGAACAACATATTGCAAATAGATTATAGTAAATCCATAGAAATCCTAATCAATTGAAAAGTCTAAATTTAATTATTTTGTATTGATATTTTGACAAAATACTATCCCTGAACCTGCCTCATATTTAAACCTGCCCGTCGTGTGGAGTAATTCAGAACTCGAACACGATCCGCTCTGGACCTTGAAGTCAAATCCGTTAGTTTTGTATATGAACTCGTTTTACACGGTGAAATTAAACGTTATATTGTCTACAGTTGATGCCCCCGGGATATTATTATCCCGGGGGCGTGTTTGTTTGTGTGTTTGTCCCACCCTCCTTGGTTAATTTTCTATGAGCTGCTACTCGGGCATCACTTAGCGTACCCGCTCAAAATTTATACCATCATGTTTGAAATTTTCTTGTCTACACTGTAAGTTAAATTTTTAATTTTAAAAACAAAACTAAAAAAAGTTATTGCGGTGAAAAGACAAAATGAACCCTAAAAAATGCGAAAATTTTGGTCAATATTCTGAAGACTACTACTCCTAAACCAACAATTGTACAACTATACAAATTATACCACTGTGTAGAAAATTTTGTGTTCTATTCAACGCACAAAAATTTAAACCAGAAAATAAAATATAAAACATGTAAAAGGGAAAAAAATTCAATCAACATTCAAAATATTTTTTAAACTCCATGCGTGCGATTTTCTATACTTTTTTCTCTATTTCTCAAAAACTAATTATCACACATCTAAATAAATAATACCATCATGCTGGGAATTTTGCTTTCTACAGCACGGTATAATTTTTAATTTTCCAGAGTGTATTAAAAAAAGTTACGGCGGTGTGAAGTCAAAATGACAAAGTCAAAAATGCAAAATTAGCACTGAAAAACGCGAATATTTTGGTCAATATTCCCCTATCTATTCTTCATAAACCAGCAAAGTTACAGCTATAAAAATTATACTATTGTGTAGATAATTTTGTGTTCTACAAGAAATATTCTAATTTATACCCACAAATTATACAAAAAACGTGTAAAATTAGCAAAATTCTCAAATACATCCAAAATTACACTTGAACACCGGGTGACTAAAATTAATTCATTTTTCTACTATTTCTCAGTAACTATTTGTTATACATAAAAATAAATTATACCATCGTGCTAGAAATCTTGTTTTCTACAATACGGTATAATGTTTAATTTTCCAAAGTGTACCTAAAGGAAGTTACGGCTGTGTAAATTCAAAAGGACATATTGCCAATTTGACAGCTATTATGCGCACTTGCGATTACACAGGAATATACTACTGTGTAGATAATTTTGTGTTCTACAAGATAAGCTATAATTTATACACACAAATGATACAAAAAACGTGTAGAATTGGCAAAATTCTCAAATTCATCCAAAATTGCACTTGAACACCGGGCGACTAAAATTTATTCATTTTTTACGTATTTCTCAGTAACTATTTGTTACACATAACAATAAATTATACCATCGTGCTAGAAATCTTGTTTTCTACAATACGGTATAATTTGTTATTTTCCAAAGTGTATCTGAAGGAAGTTACGGCGGTGTAAATTCAAAAGCACATATTACCAATTTGACAGCTATTATGAGCACTTGCGATTACACAGGAATATACACCGATTAAATTTCACTGAAGCCCAATCACAATTAAGAATGTATCATATTAGCTCCAAGCATGGATGGTGTGGTTTCATTGGGTACAGTTTAATTAATGCTACACTATACTGAATAGAAAGGCTTTATTGTCCTCAATATTACTGGGAACAAAACTACAGTAGTAAATACTACTGGGAACAAAGTTAACTACTGAATTTTACTGTATAATTTAATTGGCTTAATTTCAAGTTGCATAAGCTTAAGCTGCATAAGCTTAAGTTGCATAAGGATATGGGTTGTAATATCATACAATGCCAACTATATGAATATGCTGTTTTAGCGGACGCATAAATCTGGAATTATAGAGATGACAGCAGGTTTCATAGTTTTGATAGTGTTACACTTCTGAATTACTACACACGAAGGACGGGTGTGAATTTGAGCAGTGTTGAGGGAAAAAACTTCGTCAATAATTAAAACAAGAATTTACAAATATGTATTTTTCTATTGGATCAGCTTTTTGCTTTTTGATTCATTATATTTTATTTATAGTCCCGCACGACGGGCGGGTTTAAATACGAGGCTGTTCGAGGGAAAATATTTTGTCACATCTAAAATAAAAACATTCATATTTAGACTTTTCTATTGTTTAATAATTTTTAGGGGTTTACTTTTTCTTTTTTAATTTCTAATCGTTTTTTATTAATTCAATATTCATTATACTTTATTTATTGTTCTGCTCATTGGGCGGGTTTTAATGATAGATGGTGATGTTGAGTTATAAATATATTTTGAAAACAGTATGATAAAAAAATTAGTCATTTTTCATTGTTTTGTGTCTGAGTTCTGAATCATTCAGCACGACGGGCAGGTTTAAATATGAGGCGGTTTAGGCAAACTATTTTGTCAAAATAATATAAAAATATAGAAATTTAGACTTTTTATGGGTTTACTCTTTTCTTTATTAATTCATATTTATTTTCTCTTATAAATTGAATAAAAATTTAATGGTATAGATTGTTTCGCACGACGGGCCGGTTTATATGCTAGAATTTCCATTGTTTGTTGTGTTTTTGTTCTGAATTATTCCGCACGACGGGCAGGCTCAAATATGAGGCGGATTGAGGGATAATATTTTGTCAAATTTAAATTTAAAATATTGACATTTTGAGTTTTTTATTGGTGAACGTATATACAGGTTAAATTTTTTGCTTTTTTATTTGTATTCAGTTTATATTATGGATTGAATATGAATTTTACTTTATGAATTGTTCCGCACGACGCTCGGGCTCAAATCTATATATATATATATATAAATATAAAAGAAATTATCTGTCTGTCTGTGTGCGTGTATGCTTGAATATGAGGTGACCTAACTGCGCGGGCTCAATGGTATAGATCAGGGCCTTGAAACGTAAACGAAGCGATGTATCATGTTATTAGATAATATTGTCCCGGGGGCATCAACTGTAGACAATAGAACGTTTAATTTCACCGTGTAAAACGAGTTCATATACAAAACTAACGGATTTGACTTCAAGGTCCAGAACGGATCGTGTTTGAGTTCTGAATTATTCCGCACGTCGGGCGGGTTTTGTATGATTTGTATTAGAAGATACGGAGGAAGATACAAGCTATACTTCCTCTGTTTCATCAGATGAATTTCAAGAAAGTCATGCGTATTCAGACAGATTCTTTCGAAAAATGGAAGAATATCCTGGTCATCAGTTCCTACTGAAAATCATGCACGACGTGACGCAGCTAACGTCATAAAAATGACACCGGGACCAAGCAGGTATGCCATCACGCGTATAAAAGATATACAGTCAGCGTTCGAGCAATTGTTGACTGACCAAATTCAATCTACGATTCTGAATAAAACTAACGCCGAGGGAAAACGTGTATACGGAGAAAAATGGGACATATTGGACATCACAACCCTCTGAGCATATATTGGCTTGTTGATCCTGGCGGGAGTGTATAGATCTAAAGGAGAAGCCACAGCTAGCCTTTGGAGCGCTGAAACTGGCAGGACTATATTTCCAGCCACCATGTCCATGAAAACATTTCATGTTATTTCCCGTGGTATACGATTTGATGATCGAGAAACAAGGCATGTCCGAAGAAAAAGTGATAAGATCGCACCTATCCGGGATATATAGGACAAATGGGTTGAACGCTTGCCGTTGCATTATATTCCGGGTCCAAACGTGACACTTGATTAGTATCTGGCTGCATTCAGGGGGCGTTGTCCTTTCAGGCAATACATGCCAAGTAAACCTGCCAGATACGGCATCAAGGTATGGGCTGCTTGTGATGCCAGCTCCAGCTATGGCTGGAATATGCAAATATACACAGGAAAGACGCCAGGGGGAGCACCGGAGAAAAACCAAGGAATGCGAGTGGTTCTCGACATTGTGGAAGGGTTGCGTGGCAACAACATTGTGTGTGACAACTTCTTCACGTCATATTCATTAAGAGAAGAACTACTGAGACGAAAACTGACCATGGTTGGTACAGGGAGGGAAAACAAGAGTGAGTTGCTGTATATGAAGGACAGACGAGTGAACTCTTCAATATTCACCTATACAGATCGCACTACTGTGGTATCGTATTGCTCGAAAAGGAAGAAAAATGTGCTAAGGACGGACTGTAAGCGAGAATTATAGAGAAGGAAAGATTTTTCAACATTTTTTATTTTTTGTGTCGTGTTTGATTACTGAATTATATCGCACGACTGCGGGTGTAAATGTGAGGCGTGTTTAGAGAAAAGCATTTTTATAAGTCAATAATTTAAATAAGGATATACAAATTTACACCTTTTGACTTTTCTAGTGGTTTATACTTTAAATTTAGACTTGTCTATCAGATTTGCTATCAACGTTTAACAGTGGATCCACCACTGAAGCATTATGCAAATACGCGTTCATGTGCGTCAGTGTATAGTTATTCGGCACACCTTAAATTCATGACTGTCCGCATTTGTCCGTGAAAGCTCGCGTGACCAGTGTTGGCAAGTGTTGTTCGTTGTATCACCCGGTGCCAGCCACAGAAAATAACAAAATTGCTGCAAATAAGAAAACATACGAAGCATACCAATTGGTCGTATTTAGTCTGTGGGTGGGCCTGGCGACTGACAAGCAATGTTGTACAGACCATTAGTCCTTCACGATCCATTCGACCACAATATCATATCATATCATCTTATTAGCTCCAAGCATTGATGGTGTGGTTTTATTGCACGCTTACCTTATCGGAATGAGCCCGATCAAGGTAAAACTTTCGCCACGTACTACGAACATTTCGCTTCCCAAAGGGTGTCTCCCCAATTAAATGTCGCTAAATACATGCTTAAAATGCAACTAGTCTACAAAAGAGTGGAAAATCACATAATTCGACTTTTGAGAAAATATTTTGCCGTTTTTCGTCACATAATAACAGCTTAAAAACCAAAAATTATCAAATAGAATTCCCAAATGTAATGATATGATATGATATTGTGGTTGAATGGATCGTGAAGGGCTAATGGTCTGTACAACATTGCTTGTCAGTCGCCAGGCCCACCCACAGACTAAATACGACCAATTGGTATGCTTCGTATGTTTTCTTATTTGCAACAATTTTGTTATTTTCTGTGGCTGGCACCGGGTGATACAACGACCAACACTTGCCAACACTGGTCACGCGAGCTTTCACGGACAAATGCGGACAGTCATGAATTTAAGGTGTGCCGAAAAACTATACACTGACGCACATGAGCGCGTATTTGCATAATGCTTCAGTGGTGGATCCACTGTTAAACGTTGATAGCAAATCTAATAGACAAGTCTAAATTTAAAGTATAAACCACTAGAAAAGTCAAAAGGTGTAAATTTGTATATCCTTATTTAAATTATTGACTTATAAAAATGCTTTTCTCTAAACACGCATCACATTTACACCCGCAGTCGTGCGATATAATTCAGAAATCAAACACGAAACAAAATCAATAAAAAATATTGAAAAATCTTTCCTTCACTATAATTCTCGCTTACAGTCCGTCCTTGAAAGGACGCTTAACCCTCGTATTACCTTCAAATAAACTAACACTTTTTATCCTTTGGGGTCAATTTGACCCCGGCTGTATTAACGAGGTTTAACATATTTAAGAATATACAATAAAAATATATTAAAGAGTTTTCGCATATTTTCACACTATAATTACATAATTATCAAAATATGAACAACATCAACATAATATAAACGGTAAAACGCGTAATGCGGACACATTTTCCATCTTTATTCGATATTATTGAACACAAGAAATGCAAAGTGTACACGTATGCTGCTTACAAATGTACTTTCTGCATTTGTGACAGACACTGCTGGTTTTGAGTCGTTCCTGTGAGGGCACATTTGGCATCTACCGCGTTTTTTGCCTCTAACAGGCACTGCAGCATATGTTGATGGCGATACTTTTGACTGAATGTGTTTGACCACGTCCGCTGCAGCTGTTGATGTTCTGGACAGATATTCCCTTCTCTCGATTTGGGGATTCACCAGTAAATATCCAAGCTGCCCCAGAAATGTTCTTCTTTTGCTAAGATTTTCCCAATCTTGGTTGATTTCGCGCCAGAGAACAAACGCGTTGTAAGCGCTAACATCAATAATGTGGAAGAAAACAATCAGTGACCAGCGCGCTGTCATGTGCCGACAGCTCCTTTGCTTCATTGCTTCGTCATATTCGGGTAGAAAGCATGCATATACGCTGTTCAACTGGAAAGCTATTCAGCTATAGATTCAGCTATATCGCGCACACTGGCCATTTGAGGTGCGCTGCGATTCTGAGAACAAAAACCCATTTGTCCAAATATTTGTGGTCTTTGTGGCTTACACCTACCGTCTGATAAACCAGTCATGTAGAAACTCACCGACACATACACACACATTTGCATACACATACACACCAACACGTATTCACACAAACACACTCACACACATAAACACACACAGCTCAGTTAATATAAAAAATTAAGGTAACCTTTTGTTGCAAATGCAACTTTTGTATCATAGAATCTGTTTGTCATTAGGAGCCAAAAATCGATATTTTATTGATCTGAAATAAGTATTAAATATGTTATAAATGTAACTTTTTGTTTTTAGCGCAACTTTTTCATTTTTAAGATCAACTATTTAGAATTAGGACAACTTTGAACTTTTAGAACAATTATTTCACACTATCCAGAATAATTGTCAGTTGTAAAGTTGTACAATGCAGCATATGTTCATGTAATGTCAACATAAACTCGATAAGCCTGTATCTGGAAGACGTGTGAGTATTGTGTCCGTGTATGGTGCTAGACATCCTGTGTGTGCATATCACCGCATACGGACACACATATAGATACAATATAATATAGACATGAATACTGGAATTAACCATTACACTCATTAAAACACACCATTTGTGTATATACATGTCTTTTATAGTATTTAAACAACAAAATGAACTGTTTGGGCTTTGTGTCTGTCTGTCTCATCCTCAGTTTTACAATTTGGTTTATATACTATAATGGCGAGCTGGGAGAAAAGTATTGGTGGGCCGCGTGTTTGAGACCCCTGGCGTAGATAATCTCAAACTTCTGATTAGAAATTATGATTGAGTCGGTTCATTTTGTGATCACAAACTAGAAGTTGGATCACCTCAGATTAGGCTGGGTTAGGTCAAGATGGGGTGGTTGGGTTGTGTTTGTTAGGTTTGGGTCAAGTTATATTGGATTTAAATGATACCGAAATATACCGAAATACGAGATGATATGCGGTTAAAATTGCGGTAGCGGTAAAAGTAGGATAGTACTTGAGCAAATGATGTTGGGGAATGATGTTGAGTTCTAAATATTTTTCGGAAACATTCTGATGAAAAGTTTTCACCATTTTTAATTGTGTTTGTTTCGTGTTTGTGTTCTGAATTATTCCGCACGACGGGCGGGTTTAAATATGAGGTGGGTTGAGGGAAAATATTTTGTCAAAATTAGAACAAAAATGATTACATTTGGACTTTTCATTTGGTTCAGATTTTTATGAGCTTACTTTTTTGAATTTGAAATATTTTTATGAGTAAAGTATGAATTTTATTACATGAATTGCTCCGCACAAAGGGCGGTTTTTCATACTAATAGAAAACAATATATCTACATTCAGCAGGACACATCATTCTGGTATCACGTTGCAAAATACTATTTACGACTGTTACTCAAGGTCATATTCGGGTAGAAAGCATGCATATACGCTGTTCAACTGGAAAACCCACATGACCATGATAAATTCAGCTATATCGCGCACACTGGCCATTTGAGGTGCGCTGCGATTCTGAGAACAAAAACCCATTTGTCCAAATATTTGTGGTCTTTGTGGCTCACACCTACCGTCTGATAAACCAGTCATGTAGAAACTCACCGACACATACACACACATTTGCATACACATACACACCAACACGTATTCACACAAACACACTCACACACATAAACACACACAGCTCAGTTAATATACAAAATTAGGGTGACCTTTTGTTGCAAATGCAACTTTTGTATCATAGAATCTGTTTGTCATAAGGAGCCCAAAAATCAATATTTTATTGATCTGAAATAAGTATTAAATAAGTTATAAATGTAACTTTTTGTTTTTAGCGCAAATTTTTCATTTTTAAGATCAACTATTTAGAATTAGGACCATTTTGAACTTTTAGAACAATTATTTTACACTATCCAGAATAATTGTCAGTTGTAAAGTTGTACAATGCAGCATATGTTCATGTAATGTCAACATAAACTCGATAAGCCTGTATCTGGAAGACGTGTGAATATTGTGTGTGGTGCTAGACATCCTGCGTGTGCATAGCACCGCATACGGACCACAGACTCCTTTAAGGAAGGACTGAAACGTTCCCTGCTCGGGGTTTTTAACTTGAGTATGAAAGATTAACTTGAGTCCTTAATAAAATGACTTCTAGAAGAGCTAGAAACACGTTCTATGGGTCAAAATGGGGGTTTTTGAGGACGCTGAGCTCAATAGTAACATTTTTAACACCACCTAGGGTCATCTACAAGGTCCAAAGGTCATATTTCAAGGTCAAATTTGTGAATTTTGATCATTTTTCCTCGTTTTTTGTGTAACTCATAAATGGTGAGAGAAGGATGATCATAATGAGAGGCAAGTCTGTAGAGCTGTTAAAATTTAATCTATATTGTCAAATATTATATTACTCAAACATTCCAAACAAGCCCTAAAACAATGAAACACTAAAACAAGAAATAAAGAACGGTACCTATTTCTCATAACAACAAAACTCAAAGACATTAACATTTGATTAGATGAACATCGCTAGATGGAGAACTTTTCTTGCCTCCTGAGGCATCCCACAGCCTTTTCTTGGTCACTTACATTGAGGACGTGAGCTTTCAATAGAATGTTAGCTAAAGTCGTACATGCAGCAACTATAGACAATAGAACGTCCCCTGTAGAATTAATCCATACACAACACCAATGGATTTGACTTCAAGATCCAGAACGAATCGTGTTCGAGTTATGAATTATTCAGCACGACGGGCGGGTGTAAAAATGACTCAGGCGGACTGAGGGGAAATATGTTGTCGAAATAAAAATAATTAAACTTGGAATTTTCTATTGATTAATATTTTTATGAGTGTACCCCATTTCATTTTTAATTTTTCTTATTTTCTATGAATTGAATATGAATTTCATGTTATGAATTGATCCGCACAACGGGCGGGCTTAATGCTAGTATATATATATATATATATATATATATATATATATATATATATATATATATATATATATATATATATATATATATATATATATATATATTTATATATATATTTGAACCCGCCCGTCGTGCGGAACAATTAATAAAGTAAAATTCATATTCAATCCATAAAATAAACTGAATACAAATAAAAAAGCAAAAAATTTAACCTGTATATACGTTCACCAATAAAAACTCAAAACCTGCCCGTCGTGCGGAATAATTCAGAACACAAACACATAACAGACAATGGAAATTCTAGCATATAAACCGGCCCGTCGTGCGGAACAATTCATACCATTAAATCTGTATTCAATTTATAAGCAAAAATAAATATGAATTAATAAAGAAAAGAGTAAACCCATAAAAAGTCTAAATTTCTATATTTTTATATTATTTTGACATTATTATATTTTAATATTTATATTATTATATTTTATATTATTATCGTGCTGAATAATTCAGAACTCTGACACAAAACAATGAAAAATGACTAATTTTTTTATCATAATGTTTTCAAAATATATTTATAACTCAACATCACCATCTAGCATTAAAACCCGCCCTTTGTGCAGAGCAATAAATAAAGTAAAATGAATATTGAATTAATATAAAATGATTAGAAATTAAAAAAGAAAAAGTAAACCCATAAAAAGTATTGACCAATAGAAAAGTCTAAATGTGAATGTTTTTATTTTAGATGTGGCAAAATATTTTCCCTCGAACTGCCTCGTATTTAAACCCGCCCGTCGTGCGAAACTATAAATAGGATATAATAAATCAAAAAGCAAAAAGCTTATCCAATAGAAAAATATAAATTTGTAAATTCTTGTTTTAATTATTGACGAAGTTTTTTTCCTCAACACTGCTCAAGTTCACACCCATCCTTCGTGTGTAGTAATTCATAAGTGTAACACTATCAAAACAATGAAACCTTCTGTCATCTCTATAATTCCAGATTTATGCGTCCGCTAAAACAGCATATTCATATAGTTGGCATTGCATGATATTACAACCCATATCCTTATGCAACTTACGCTTATGCAACTTGAAATTAAACCAATTAAATTATACAGTAAAGTTCAGTAGTTAACTTTGTTCCCAGTAGTATTTTACCCGCCCGTCGGGCGAAGCAATTCATGTGTAAATATTGAGGACAATAAAGCCTTTCTAAACAGTATAGTTAATTAATTAAACTGTACCCAATAAAACCACACCATCCATGCTTGGAGCTAATATGATGCATTCTTAATTGTGATTGGGCTTCAGTGAAATTTAATCGGTGTATATTCCTGTGTAATCGCAAGTGGGCATAATAGCTGTCAAATTGGTAATATGTCCTTTTCACCTTACACCACCGTAACTTCTTTCAAATACACTTTGGAAAATTAACAATTATACTGCATTGTAGAAAACAAAATTTCCAGCACGATGGTATAATTTATTTTTATGTGCAACAAATAGTTACTGAGAAATAGTAGAAAAATGAATTGATTTTACTCGCCCGGTGTTCAAGTGTAATTTTGGATGTTTTTGAGAATTTTGCCAATTTTACACGTGTTTTGTATCATTTGTGGGTATAAATTATAGCTTATATTGTAGAACACAAAATTCTCTACAGAGTAGTATATTCCTGTGTAATCGCAAGTGCGTAAATTGTGATTGGACTTCAGTGAAATTAAATCAGTGTATATTCATGTGTAATCGCAAGTGCGCATAATAGCTGTCAAATTGGCAATATGTCCTTTTGACTTTACACCGCCGTAACTTCCTTCAGATACACTTTGGAAAATTACAAATTATACCGTATTGTAGAAAACAAGATTTCTAGCACGATGGTATAATTTATTTTTATGTGTAACAAATAGTTATTGAGAAATAGTAGAAAAATGAATTAATTTTAGTCGCCCAGTGTTCAAGTGTTATTTAGGATGTATTTGAGAATTTTGCCAATTTTACACGTTTTTTGTTTCATTTGTGGATATAAATTATAACTTATCTTGTAGAACACAAAATTCTCTACACAGTAGTATATTCCTGTGTAATCACAAGTGCGCATAATAGCTGTCAAATTGGCAATATGTCCGTTTGACTTTACACCCCCGTAACTTCCTTCAGATACACTTTGGAAAATTACAAATTATACTGTATTGTAGAAAACAAAATTTCTAGTACGATGGTATAACTTATTGTAATGTGTGACAAATAGTTCCTGAAAAATGGGTAGAAAAATGAATTAATTTTAATCACCCGGTGTTCAAGTGTAATTTTGGATGTATTTGATAATTTTGCCAATTGTACACGTTTTTTGTATCATTTGTGGGTATAAATTATAACTTTTCTTGTAGAACACAAAATTATCTACACAGTAGTATATTCTTGTGTAATCGCAAGTGCGTAAATTGTGATTGGACTTCAGTGAAATTAAATCAGTGTATATTCCTGTGTAATCGCAAGTGCGCATAATAGCTGTCAAATTGGCAACATGACATTTTGACTTTACACCGCCGTAACTTCCTTTAGATACATTTTGGAAAATTAAAAATTCTACCGTATTGTAGAAAACATAATCTCTAGCACGATGGTATAATTCATTTTAATTTGTGACAATTATTTTTTGAGAAATAGGTAGAAAAATGAATTAATTTTAGTCACCCGGTGTTCAAGTGTAATTTTGGATGTATTTGAGAATTTTGCCAATTGTACACGTTTTTTGTATCATTTGTGGGTATAAAGTATAACTTTTCTTGTAGAACACAAAATTATCTACACAATAGTATAATTTTTATAGCTGTACCATTGCTGGTTTATGAGGAATAGATAGCGGAATATTGACCAAAATATTCACGTTTTTTGTGCTAATTTTGCCTTTTTGCTTTTTTTGTCATTTACACTTCACACCGCCGTAACTTTTTTTTAATACACTTTGAAAAATTAAAAATTATACCGTGTTGTAGCAAGCAAAATTCATAGCATGATGGTATTATTTATTTAGATGTGTGATTATTAGTTTTTGAGAAATAGAGAAGAAAGTATAGAAAATCGGACGCGTGGAGTTTAAATAAAATTTAGAATGTAGATTGATTTTTTTTCCATTTTACATCTTTTATATTTAATTTTTTGGTATAAATTATACTTCGTTGAGTAGAACTAAAAATTTTCTACACAGTGGTATAATTTGTATAGTTTTACCATTGCTGGTTTAGGAAAAGTAGTCTTCAGAAAATTGACCAAAATTTTCGCATTTTTCGGGGTTCATTTTGTGTTTTCACCGCTATAACTTTTTTTGATTTCATTTTTGAAATTTAAAATTTAATCTAAAGTGTAGACAAGAACATTTCCAACGTGATGGTATAAATTGTTAGCAGGTAGGCCGGGTGGTGGCCAAATAATAGCTGATAGAAAATGGACCAAGGAGGGTTGGACAGACACACAGAGACACACACACACACACACACAGAGGATCTCTTTTATATATATAGATTTGATGATGGATTCATGCAAGCTGGCATCAATTTCGTCTTATTATTGATCCATCACTGGCATTATAATGAGCATACAATTCTCAAGTGATTCTCAAGTGATTCCACTGAATTGTGTGGTCACAACACAAGAAAGTCGATGAATCATACTTCAAGCACATGAATCTAACATGCACGTGCACAGAATAACTACTATGTTGCACAAATCTACTGACAGCTAAATTAGTCAATAAATAAGCCAATGTATTTGTTACTGTGCTAATACAATCACAAGCGCAAATAGAGCAAATAATGTCGAAAATACAACGGTGTAAACAAATGACTAATGAGACCAGAAAACAGAAGAAACTCACGTGCACAGGAAGCAAAAAATGGAAAGCAAACCAGGCTGAATCAGTAGCAGAGATTCGGATATGTAGGATAGAGAATATTGAATGAGATTGCAAAATAAACAGTATAATAGCCATGAAATCCAGCCATATCTATATCTATATACAGGATATGTATATAAAAGAGAATACGCACAACGAATAGAGAGATAATACGAATAGAGAAACGCACAACGCAAGAGAATACTCCTCCGTACTTTTATATAGATATATAAAAGAGATCCTCTGTCTGTCTGTCTGTCTGTCTGTCTGTTTGTCTGTCCCACCCTCCTTGGTCCATTTTCAGCAAGCTGGCACTCGGTAACCACTTGGCGTACCTGCCAACAATTTATACCATTACGTTGGAAATTATCTTGTCTACACGATAGGATCAATTTTAAATTTTAAAAACAAAACCAAAAAAAGTTATCGCGGTGAAAAGACAAAATGAACCTTGAAAAATGCGAAAATTTTGGTCAATAATCCTGCATCTACTCCTCAATAAACCAGAAATGGTACAGCCAAACAAATTATACCACTGTATAGAGAATATTCTGTTCTACTCGGTAGGCTATAATTCATATCCAAAAATTGAATGTACAATATGTAAAAATGAAAAACTTTCAGTCTACATTCAAAATTTTATTTAAGCTCGACGCGTCCGATTTTCTGTACTTTTTTCTCTATTTCTCAGCAACTAACTATGACACATCTAAATAAACATTACCATCAAGCTGGGAATTGGGTTTTCTACAGCACGGTATAATTTTTAATTTTCCAGAGTGTATTAAAAAAAGTTACGGCGGGTTGAAGTCAAAATGACAAAGTCAAAAAGGCAAAATTAGCACTAAAAACGCGAATATTTTGGTCAATATTCCCCTATCTATTCCTCATAAACCAGCAGAGTTACAGCTATAAAAAGTATACTATTGTGTAGAGAATTTTTTGTTCTACAAGAAATATTTTAATTTATACCCACAAATGATACCAAAAACGTAAAATTGGCAAAATTCTCAAATATATCCAAAAATACACTTGAACACCGGGTGATTAAAATTAATTCATTCTTCTACCTATTTCTCAGGAACTGTTTGTCACACATTACAATAAAGTATACCATCGTGCTGGAAATTTTGTTTTCTACAATATGGTATAATTTTTTATTCTCCAAAGTGTACCTAAAGGAAGTTACGGCGGTGTAAATTCAAAAGGACCTATTGCCAATTTGACAGCTATTATGTGCACTTGCTATTACACAGGAATATACTACTGTGTAGAGAATTTTGTGTTCTACAAGAAAAGGTATAATTCATACCCACAAATGATACAAAAAACGTGTAAAATTGGCAAAATTCTCAAATAAATCCAAAATTACTCTTGAACACCGGATGACTAAAATTTATTCATTTTTCTACCCATTTCTCAGGAACTGTTTGTCATACATTAAAATTAATTATACCATCGTGCTAGAAATTTTGTTTTCGACAATACTATAACAAAGTTATAATCAGACCAGTTTTCTATCTGTCAGTTTACTCAGTTTTCTTTCTCTGTATTTCTCAGTTTACGTTCTCGTTCTTTCGCGGCTTGCTTGTGCAGCTGTCGTTAGGCTAATTTATGTGTTAGAGCGACGCCCGTATTACACGGTGCCTGGTATGTTTGGCTCTAGCGGAGTATGTGTGACAGTGATTAATGACCCTTTTTTGTACGTTTGACTTGGCTGATCATCTCGAGGCAACACGCCTGTGTACTGTCAAATCGCGTTTAGAAATAGCTTGTGTCCCGGTTGTGTAGTTCGAGCAGTTTGGCCAGCTGGCAATTGCTTGCGAAATATGGTGCCAACGACGTGTGTTCGTAGGTATATAACCCGGGGTTTAATGAGAATAAGGGGTACTTTGGCTGTGCTTGTTGGTGGGTCAGTTAGTTGGTTGGACTGTCGACGTGCGAGATAAGATTCACCACTCACTCAGGCAAGCCGTAATTAATTCATTAGATTTAAGAATAACTTTAACGTAGATTGACTGATTGCTGAAAATATACAATTCAACTTCGACTGGGTGATCATTATTTTTTATCGCGGAACACAACATCAAGAGGAACTATCAAGACTTCACGATCAGCCAAACGAAGATCAACATAACAGCATATTATTATTATCCCCATCGTTACAAATACGGTATAATTCTTCATTTTCCAAAGTGTATTTAAAGGAAGTTACGGCGGTGTAAAGTCAAAATGTCATGTTGCCAATTTGACAGCTATTATGCGCACTTGCGATTACACATGAATATACACTGATTTAATTTCACTGAAGTCCAATCACAATTTACGCACTTGCGATTACACAGGAATATACTACTGTGTAGATAATGTTGTGTTCTACAATATAAGCTATAATTTATACCCACAAATGATACAAAAAAACGTGTAAAATTGGCAAAATTCTCAAATACATCCAAAATTACACTTGAACACCGGGCGAATAGAATTAATTCATTTTTCTACTATTTCTCAGTAACCATTTGTTACACATAAAAATAAATTATACCATCGTGCTAGAAATCTTGTTTTCTACAATACGGTATAATTTGTAATTTTCCAAAGTGTATCTGAAGGAAGTTACGGCGGTGTAAAGTCAAAAGGACATATTGCCAATTTGACAGCTTATGCGCACTTGCGATTACACAGGAATATACACCGATTAAATTTCACTGAAGCCCAATCACAATTAAGAATGCATCATATTAGCTCCAAGCATGGATGGTGTGGTTTTATTGGGTACAGTTTAATTAATTAACTATACTGTTTAGAAAGGCTTTATTGTCCTAAATATTTACACATGAATTGTTCCGCCCGACGGGCGGGTAAAATACTACTGGGAACAAAGTTTACTACTGAATTTTACTGTATAATTTAATTGGTTTAATTTCAAGTTGCATACGCTTGAGTTGCATAAGGATACGGATTGTAATATCATGCAATACCAACTATATGCATCTGCTGTTTTAGCGGAAGCATTAATCTGGAATTATAGAGATGACAGAAAGTTTCATTGTTTTGATAGTGTTACACTTCTGAATTACTACACACGAAGGACGGGTGTGAATTTGAGCAGTGTTGAGGGAAAAACATTCGTCAATAATTAAAACAAGAATGTACAAATTTGACTTTTTCTATTGGTTGTTTTTCATCAATTTTCTTTGTGTTTGTTTCGTGTTTGAGTTCTGAATTATTCCGCACGACGGGCAGCTTTAAATATGAGGCGGGTTGTGGAAAAACATGTTTTATTATCATGTTTCATGTTTAAAATATTCTAGCGATAAAAGTAGAATAGCTCTTAAGCAAATGATTTTGGAGAATGATGTGAACCTTTAAATATATTTTGCGATCTGATGATATTATATATGTATTAGGAATAATACGTAGCAGAATATAGATTGCATAATATAATATCGGCTGTAATATCAAGGGCTGTAATATCGGTGTAATCCAAAAAATAACAACTGTATGAATATGATGCATTAGTGGAAGCATTAACCGGGAATTATATGAGATAATATGATAACAAATGCATTATGCAACAAATGTGAATTTAGCTGCCTTACAGTTTGGTCCCGATACTATATTGGCGGGTTGAGAGAAAAGTATTGGTGGGCCGCGTGTTTGGGACCCCTGGTGTAGATAATCTCAGTCTTCTGACTACGAATTATGATCGCATCAGTATATTTTGTGATCACAAACTAATAAGTTAAATCACCTCAGACTAGGCTGAGAGCGGTCAAGATTGGATGGTTGGGCTGGGTTGGGTAGGTTTGACTCAGGTTATATTGGGTTTTAATGATAGCGAGAAATATATAAATTTTAGCAATAAATATTATAGCGGTAAAATTAAAATAGTACTTAAGCAAATGATGTTGGGGAATGATGTTAAGTAATAAATATAGTTTGGAAACATTCTGATGAAAAGATTTCATCATCTTTAATTGCTTGTTTCGTGTTTGTGTTCTGAATTATACCACACGAAGGGCAGATATATATATATATATATATATATATATATATATATATATATATATATATATATATATATATATATATATATATATCAGGCGGGTTGAGGGATAATATTTGTCAAAATAAGAACAAAAATATTCACATTTAGACTTTCCTATTGGTTAAGATATTTATAGCAGACATTTTTTGCTTTTCAATTTGTATTAATTATATTTTATGGATTTAATATGAATTTTATTGTATGAATTGTTCCGCACGACGGGCAGGTATAAAAAAGTTTTTCCATTTTTTAGTTCATTTTTTCAAATGGCTCATTTAAAAAAAGGTATTTTTTTAAATAAAAAGGCTCCGCGGGCAGCAACTATAGACAATAGAACGTTCAATTTCCCCTGTAGAATTAATCCATACACAAAACCAATGGATTTGACTTCAAGATCCAGAACGGATCGTGTTCGAGTTCTGACTTATTCAGCACGACAGGCGGATGTAAAAATTACTAAGGCGGACTGAGAGGAAATATTTTGTCGAAATAAAAATAATTAAACTTGAAGTTTTCAATTGATTAATAGTTTTATGAGTGTACCCTATTTCATTTTTCATTTTCCATATTTTTTTATGAATTTAATATGAATTTCATGTTATTAATTGCTCCGCACAACGGGCATATATATACTATCATTAAAACCCGCCCGTTGTGCGGAACAATTCATAAAAATATTGCTAATTAAAAATTAACATTATGATAAAAAAGTCAAGTAAATTTTCATTGTTTCGTATGTGTGTATGTGTATTCAAATGCGTGTGTATGTGTCGGTGAGTTTCTACATGACTGGTTTATCAGACGGCAAGTGTGAGCCACAAAGACCACAAATATTTGGGCAAATGGGTTTTTGTTCTCAGAATCGCAGCGCACCTCAAATGGCCAGTGTGCGCGATATAGCTGTAGCTATAAAGTTATCAGTTGTTTGGTGATTTATATAATATTTGATGATGGATTCATGCAAGCTGGCATCAATTTCGTCTTATTATTGATCCATCACTGGCATTATAATGAGCATACAATTCTCAAGTGATTCTCAAGTGATTCCACTGAATTGTGTGGTCACAACACAAGAAAGTCGATGAATCATACTTCAAGCACATGAATCTAACATGCACGTGCACAGAATAACTACTATGTTGCACAAATCTACTGACAGCTAAATTAGTCAATAAATAAGCCAATGTATTTGTTACTGTGCTAATACAATCACAAGCGCAAATAGAGCAAATAATGTCGAAAATACAACGGTGTAAACAAATGACTAATGAGACCAGAAAACAGAAGAAACTCACGTGCACAGAAAGCGAAAAATGGGAAGCAAACCAGGCTGAATCAGTAGCAGAGATTCGGATATGTAGGATAGAGAATATTGAATGAGATTGCAAAATAAACAGTATAATAGCCATGAAATCCAGCCATATCTATATCTACATACGTATATACATATGTATATACAGGATATGTATATAAAAGAGAATACGCACAACGAATAGAGAGATAATACGAATAGAGAAACGCACAACGCAAGAGAATACGCCTCCGCACAACGGGCGGGTTTTAATGCTAGTAGATATATAAAAGAGATCCTCTGTCTGTCTGTCTGTCTGTCTGTTTGTCTGTCCCACCCTCCTTGGTCCATTTTCAGCAAGCTGCTACTCGGTAACCACTTGGTGTACCCGCCAACAATTTATACCATTACGTTGGAAATTATCTTGTCTACACGATAGGATAAATTTTAAATTTTAAAAATAAAACCAAAAAAAGTTATCGCGGTGAAAAGACAAAATGAACCCTGAAAAATGCGAAAATTTTGGTCAATATTCCTGCATCTACTCCTCATAAACCAGAAATGGTACAGCCAAACAGATTATACCACTGTGTATAGAATATTCTGTTCTACTCGGTAGACTACAATTCATATCCAAAAATTAAATATAAAATATGTAAACATGAAAAAAATTCAGTCTACAAATTCAAAATTTTATTTAAGCTCGACGCGTCCGATTTTCTGTACTTTTTTCTCTATTTCTCAGCAACTAACTATGACACATCTAAATAAATATTACCATCAAGCTGGGAATTTGGTTTTCTACAGCACGGTATAATTTTTAATTTTTCAGAGTGTATTAAAAAAAGTTACGGCGGTGTGAAATCAAAATGACAAAGTCAAAAAGGCAAAATTAGGACTAAAAACGCGAATATTTTGGTCAATATTCCCCTATCTATTAAATATTCCCCTAATATTATCTATCTTTCTCTACTGTGTAGAGAATTTTGTGTTCTACAAGAAAAGGTATAATTTATACCCACAAATGATACAAAAAACGTGTAAAAATGGCAAAATTCTCAAATACATCCAAAATTACACTTGAACACCGGGTGACTAAAATTTATTCATTTTTCTACCCATTTCTCAGGAACGGTTTGTCATACATTAAAATTAATTATACCATCGTGCTAGAAATTTTGTTTTCTACAATACGGTATAATTCTTAATTTTCCAAAGTGTATCTGAAGGAAGTTACGGCGGTGTAAAGTCAAAATGTCATGTTGCCAATTTGACAGCTATTATGCGTACTTGCGATTACACATGAACATACACTGATTTAATTTCACTGAAGTCCAATCACAATTTACGCACTTGCGATTACACAGGAATATACTACTGTGTAGAGAATTTTGTGGTCTACAAGATAAGCTATAATTTATACCCACAAATGTTACAAAAAACGTGTAAAATTGGCAAAATTCTCAAATACATCCAAAATTACACTTGAACACCGGGCGACTAAAATGTATTCATTTTCTACTATGTCTCAGTAACTATATGTTATACATAGAAATAAATTATACCATCGTGCTAGAAATCTTGTTTTCTACAATACGGTATAATTTGTAAATTTCCAAAGGGTATCTGAAGGAAGTTACGGCGGTGTAAAGTCAAAAGGACATATTGCCAATTTGACAGCTATTATGCGCACTTGCGCTTACACAGGAATATACACCGATTAAATTTCACTGAAGCCCAATCACAATAAGAATGCATCATATTAGCTCCAAGCATGGATGGTGTGGTTTTATTTTACTTTTTGTTCTAATTGTTCCGCTATACGGGATGGTTTCAATGCTAGATGATGTTAATTTATTAATATACTTTGGAAACATTATGATAAATTTTTTTTGACAATTTTCATTTTTCGTGTTTGAATTTTTAATTATTCCGCACGACGGGCAGGTTTAAATATGAAACGGGTTGAGGGATAATATTCTGTCAAAATTAAAATAAAAACATCCATTTTTGGACTTTACTATTAGTTAGCATATTTACAGCATGAATTTGTTTGCTTTTTAATTTGTATTCATTTTCTTTTATGGATTGAATATGAATAGATTTTATGAATTGTTCTGCACGACGAGCGACTTTAAATTTATATATATAAAATAAATCATCTGTGTGTGTGTATGCTTGGATACGAGGTGACATAACTGAGCGGGTTCAATGATATAGATCAGGGGTTTTAAACGTAAACGAAACGATGGATAATTTTTATGAAATAAAAATGTCCCGCGGGTAGCAACTATAGACAATAGAACGTTCAATTTCACCGTATATAATGGATTCATATACATTTATATATATAAAATAAATCATCTGTGTGTGTGTATGCTTGGATACGAGGTGACATAACTGAGCGGGTTCAATGATATAGATCAGGGGTTTTAAACGTAAACGAAACGATGGATAATTTTTATGAAATAAAAATGTCCCGCGGGTAGCAACTATAGACAATAGAACGTTCAATTTCACCGTATATAATGGATTCATATACAAAACTAACGGAGTTGACTTTAAGATCCAGAACAAATCGTGTTCGAGTTCTGAATTATCCCGCACGACGGGTGGGTTTAAATATGAGGCGGGATGAGGGAAAATTTTGTCAAAATTAAACTGAAAATCATTACATTCACACTTTTCAATTGATATCCTTTGTTTTATTAATTGTTTTGCACGACGAACGGGCTTAACTGCTAGATGAGAACTTGAATTGAATAATATATAATTAAATCGCATTATACAATAGATGTGAATTAATCTGTCTTACAGTTTGGTTACTATATTATATTGGCGGGATTCGAGAACATTATTGTTGGGCCGCGTGTTTGATACTCAAAGGGGATGAGATGATATACGATTAGATGGGATGGTTGGGTTGGGTTTGGTAGGATTGGGTCAGGTTATATTGGGTTTAATATGAATGCGGAATATAATGTATGTATATAAATGTATATGAATGTATGTATATGAATTTTTTGGCAGTAAATATTATACTGGCAAAAGTATAAGAGTACTTGTGCAAATGATGTTGGGGAATGATGTTAAGTTATGCATATATTTTGGAAACATCATGATGAAAATATTTCATTTTTCATCATTCTTCATTATTTCGTGTTTAAGTTCTGAATATTTCCGTACGAAGAGCAGACTTAAATATGACGCTATTTGAGGGAAATATTTTGTCCAAATACATAAAAAAATATTCACCTTCTTACTTTTCTATTAGATAAGACTTTTAATGGGTTTACTTTTTTCTTTTTAATTTGTATCTCTATTTGTAATTTGTAATATTTTTTATGAATACCAATTTTTATAAATATGAATTTCATTTTATGAATTGCTCCGCACAACGGGCGGGTTTTAATGCTATATATATACATAAAGAAGAAATTATCTGTCTGTCTGTGTATGTATGCTTGAATATGAGGTGACATAATTGCGCTGGTTCATGGTTCGCTGGTTCAATGATCAGGGGCTTCAAACGCAAACGAAGCGATGGCTCATTTTTATTAAATAAAAATGTCCCGCGGGCAGCAATAAAACGTTCAATTTCACCGTGTAGAATGAATTCATATACAAAACTAATGGATTTGACTTCAAGAACCAGAACGGATGGTGTTCGAGTTCTGAATTATTCCTCATGTCGGGCGGGTGATAAATATGAGGCGGGCTGAGTGAAAATATTTTGTCAAAATAAAATTAAAAATAATGAAATTTAGACTTTTTAATTGATTAAGGTTTTCATGAGTTTGCCTCATTTATTTTTAATTTTCAATATTTTTATGAATTGTTCCGCACAACGGGCGGGTTTTAATGCTAGTATATATATATATATATATATATATATATATATATATATATATATATATATATATATATATATCTATATATATAAAAGAGATCCTCTGTCTGTCTATTTGTCTGTCCCACCCTCCTTGGTCACATTTTCAGCAAGCTGCTACTCGGTAGCCACTTAATGTATCTGCCAACAATTTATACCATTACGCTGGAAATTTTCTTGTCTACACGATAGGATAAATTTTAAATTTTAAAAATAAAACCAAGAAAAGTTATCGCGGTGAAAACACAAAATGAACCCTGAAAAATTCGAAAATTTTGGTCAATATTCCTGCATCTACTCCTCATAAACCAGAAATGGTACAGCCAAAGAGAATATACCACTGTGTAGAGAATATTCTGTTCTACTCGGTAGGCTATAATTAATATCCAAAAATTAAATATAAAATATGTAAAATGACAAAATCTCAATCTATATTCAAAATTATATTTAAACTCCACGCGTCCGATTTTCTATACTTTTTTCTCTATTTCTCAGCAACTAAACATCACACATCTAAATAAATAATATCATCATGCTGGGAATTTTGTTTGCTACAACACGGTATAATATTTAATTTTCCAAAGTGTATTAAAAAAAAGTTACGGCGGTGTGAAATCAAAATGACAAAGTCAAAATTGCAAAATTAGCACTGAAAAACGCGAATATTTTGGTCAATATTCCGCTATCTATTCCTCATAAACCAGCAGAGTTACAGCTATAAAATTATACTATTGTGTAGAAAATTTTGTGTTCTACAAGAAACGTTATAATTTATACCCACAAATGATACAAAAAATGTGTAAAATTGGCGAAATTCTCAAATACATCCTAAATAACACTTGAACACCGGGCGACTAAAATTAATTCATTTTTCTACTATTTCTCAGTAACTATTTGTTATATAAAAAAAAAAAAAAAAAAAACCATCGTGCTAGAAATCTTGTTTTCTACAATACGGTATAATTTGTAATTTTCCAAAGTGTATCTGAAGGAAGTTACGGCGGTGTAAAGTTAAAAGCACATATTACCAATTTGACAGCTATTATGCGCACTTGTGATTACACAGGAATATACACCGATTAAATTTCACTGAAGCCCAATCACAATTAAGAATGCATCATATTAGCTCCAAGCATGGATGGTGTGGTTTTATTGGGTACAGTTTAATAAATGCTACACTATACTGAATAGAAAGGCTTTATTGTCCTCAATATTTACACATGAATTGTTCCGCCCGACGGGCGGGTAAAATACTATTGGGAACAAAGTTAACTACTGAATTTTACTGTATAATTCAATTGGTTTAATTTCAAATTGCATAAGTTTAACTTGCATAAGGATATGGGTTGTAATATCATGCAATGCCAACTATATGAATATGCAGTTTTAGCGGTCGCATAAATCTGGAATTATAGAGATGACAGAAAGTTTCATTGTTTTGATAGTGTTACACTTCTGAATTACTACACACGAAGGACGGGTGTGAATTTGAGCCGTGTTGAGGGAAAAACATTGTCAATAATTAAAACAAGAATTTACAAATTTGACTTTTTCTGTTGGTCGTTTTTCATCAATTTTCTTTGTGTTTGTTTCGTGTTTGAATTATTCCGCACGACGGGCAGCTTTAAATATGAGGCGGGTTGTGGAAAAACATGTTTTCTAAATTGAAACATAAATTTCACATTTAGACTTTTATATTGGCGAAAACGTTCCTATGGGTTTTTTTTCTTTTTCAATTTTCACTAATTTTTTTATGAATTGAAGATTAATTATATTTTATGAGCTGTTCCGCACGACGGGCGGGCTTAAATGTATCTATAAAGAGTGGGCTTAAATGATAGCAAGGTATATGATATTTTGCTAGCAGTAAATATACGGTACAATACGGTATACAATACGGTATAATTTGTAATTTTCCAAAGTGTATCTGAAGGGAGTTACGGCGGTGTAAAGTCAAAAGGACATATTGCCAATTTGACAGCTATTATGCGCACTTGCGATTACACAGGAATATACTACTGTGTAGATAATTTGTGTGTAGTGTAGACAGACTATTTCTCAGGAACTATATATATATATATATATAAAAGAGATCCTCTGTCTGTCTGTCTGTCTGTCTGTGTGTCCCACCCTCCTTGGTCCATTTTCTATCAGCTACTTCTCGGCCACCATTTGGTGTATCTGCTAACAATTTATACCATCACGTTGGAAATTTTCATTCATTCATTCATTTCAAACATTCAATTTTACCGTGTGGAATGAATCCATATACAAAACTCACGGGCTGGACTTCAAGATCCAGACTCACGTAAATGTGAATTAAATGGTGTATAATTAAATCACATTATGCAACAAATGTGAAATTAGCTGCCTTACAGTTTGGTTCCGATACTATATTGGCGGGTTGAGAGGAAAGTATCGGTTGGCCGCGTGTTTGGGACCCCTGGGGTAGATAATCTCAGTCTGCTGATTACAAATTATGATCGAATCAGTATATTTTGTGATCACAAACTAATAAGTTCAATCACCTCAGACTAGGCTGAGAGCGGTCAAGATTGAATGGTTGGGTTGGGTTGGTAGGTTTGACTCAGGTTATATTGGGCTCTAATGATAGCGGAACATAAATAAATTTTAGCAATAACTATTATAGCGGTAAAAGTAAAATAGTACTTAAGCAAATGATGTTGGGGAATGATGTTAAGTAATAAATATAGTCATCATCTTTCATTGTTTTTTTCGTGTTTGTGTTCTGAATTATACCACACGACGGGCAGATTTATATATCAGGCGGGTTGAGGGATAATATTTGTCAAAATATTAACGAAAATATTCACATTTAGACTTTTCTATTGGTTAAGATATTTATAGGTTACATTTTTTGCTTTTCAATTTGTATTCATTATATTTTATGGATTTAATATGAGTTTTGTTGTATGAATTGTTCCGCACGACGTGCGGGCTTAAAAAAGTGTTTACATTTTTTAGTTAATATTTTCAAATGGTTCATTTAAAAAAAGGTACTTTTTTTAACAAATATAAATGCTCCGCGGGCAGCAACTATAGACAATAGAACGTTCGATTTCCCCTGTAGAATTAATCCATACACAAGACCAATGGATTTGATTTCAAGATCCAGAACGAATCGTGTTCGAGTTCTGAATTATTCAGCACGACGGGCGGGTGTGAAAATGACTAAGGCGGACTGAGGGGAAATATTTTGTCGAAATAAAAATAATTAAACTTATAATTTTCAATTGATTAATATTTTTATGAGTGTCCCTTATTTCATTTTTAATTTTCCATATTTTTTATGAATTGAATATGAATTTCATGTTATGAATTACTCCGCACAACGGGCGGGCTTTAATGCTAATCTATATATATAAAAGAGATCCTCTGTCTGTCTGTCTGTGTGTTTATCTGTCCCACCCTCCTTGGTCACATTTTCAGCAAGCTGCTACTCGGTAACCACTTGGCCTACAAGCTAACAATTTATACCATCACGCTGGAAATTTTCTTGTTTACACGATAAAATAAATTTAAAATTTAAAAATAAGACAAAAAAAAGTTATCGCGGTGAAAGGACAAAATGAACCCTGAAAAATGCGAAAATTTTGGTCATTGTTCCGCCATCTACTCCACATAAACCAGAAATGGTACAGCCAAACAGATTATACCACTGTGTAGAAAATCTTCTGTTCTACTCGGAAGAGTATAATTCATATCCAAAAATAAAATATAAAATATGTACAAATGACAAAATTTCAGTCTACATTCAAAATTGTATTTAAACTCCACGCGTCCGATTTTCTATACTTTTTTCTCTATTTCTCAGCAACTATGACACATCTAAATAAATATTAACATCAGGCTGGGAATTTTGTTTTCTACAGCACGGTATAGTTTTTAATTTTCCAGAGTGTATTAAAAAAAGTTACGGCGGTGTGAAGTGTAAATGACAAAGTCAAAAAGGCAAAATTAGCACTAAAAACGCGAATATTTTGGTCAATATTCCGCTATCTATTTCTCATAAACCAGCAATGGTACAGCTATAAAAATTATACTATTGTGTAGATAATTTTGTGATCTACAAGAAACGTTATAATTTATACCCACAAATGATACAAAAAACGTGTAAAATTGGCAAAATTCTCAAATACATCCTAAATAACACTTGAACACCGGGCGACTAAAATTAATTCATTTTTCTACTATTTCTCAGTAACTATTTGTTATATAAATACAAAAATTATACCATCGTGCTAGAAATCTTGTTTTCTACAATACGGTATAATTTGTAATTTTCCAAAGTGTATCTGAAGGAAGTTACGGCGGTGTAAAGTCAAAATGTCATGTTGCCAATTTGACAGCTATTATGCGCACTTGCGATTACACATGAATATACACTGATTAAATTTCACTGAAGTCCAATCATAATTTACGCACTTTCGATTACACAGGAGTATACTACTGTATAGAGAATTTTGTGTTCTACAAAATAAGCTATAATTTGTACCCACAAATGATACAAAAAACGTATAAAATTCTCAAATACATCCAATATTACACTTGAACACCGGGCGACTAAAATTAATTCATTTTTCTACTATTTCTCAGTAAATATTTCTTATACATAAAAATTAATTATACCATCGTGCTAGAAATCTTGTTTTTCTACAATACGGTATAATTTGTAATTCTCCAAAGTGTATCTCAAGGAAGTTACGGCGGTGTAAATTCAAAAGGACATATTGCCAATTTGACAGCTATTATGCGCACTTGCGATTACACAGGAATATACTACTGTGTAGATAATTTTGTGTTCTACAAGATAAGTTATAATTTATACCAAAAAATGATACAAAAAACGTGTAAAATTGGCAAAATTCTGAAATACATCCAAAATTTCACTTGAACACCGGGCGACTAAAATTATTTCATTTTTCTACTATTTCTCAGTAACTATTTCGTACACATAAAAATCAATTATACCATCGTGCTAGAAATCTTGTTTTCTTCAATACGGTATAATTTGTTATTTTCCAAAGTGTATCTGAAGAACGTTACGGCGGTGTAAAGTCAAAAGGACATATTACCAATTTGACAGCTATTATGCGCACTTGCGATTACACAGGAATATAAACCGATTAAATTTCACTGAAGCCCAATCACAATTAAGAATGCATCATATTAGCTCCAGGCATGGATGGTGTGGTTTTATTGGGTACAGTTTAATTAATGCTACACTATACTGAATAGAAAGGCTTTATTATCCTCAATATTTACACATGAATTGTTCCGCCCGACGGGCGGGTAAAATACTACTGGGAACAAAGTTAACTACTGAATTTTACTGTGTAATTTAATTGGTTTTATTTCAAGCTGCATACGTTCAAGTTGCATAAGGATATGGGTTGTAATATCATGCAATGCCAACTATATGAATATGCTGTTTTAGCGGACGCATAAATCTGGAATTATAGAGATGACAGAAGGTCCCATTGTTTTGATAGTGTTACACTTCTGAATTACTACACACGAAGGATGGGTGTGAGCTTGAGCAGTGTTGAGGAAAAAAACTTCGTCAATAATTAAAACAAGAATTTACAAATTTATATTTTTCTATTGGATAAGCTTTTTGCTTTTTGATTCATTATATTTTATTTATAGTTCCGCACGACGGGCGGGTTTAAATACGAGGCAGTTCGATTGAAAATATTTTGCCTCATCTAAAATAAATACATTCACATTTAGACTTTTCTATTGGTTAACCCTTTTTATGGGTTTACTTTTTGTTTTTTAATTTCTAATCATTTTTTATTAATTCAATATTCATTTTACCTTATTTATTGTTCTGCACAAAGGGCGGGCTTTAATGCTAGATGGTGATGTTGAATTTTAAATATATTTTGAAAACATTATGATAAAAAAATTAGTCATTTTTCATTGTTTTGTGTCAGAGTTCTGAATTATTCAGCACGACGGGCAGGTTTAAATAGAATTTTGTTTTGGGTTTACTCTTTTCTTTATTAATTCATATTTATTTTCTCTTATGAATTGAATACAAATTTAATAGTATGAACTGTTTCGCACGACGGGCGGTTTTACATGCTAGAATTTTCATTGTTTTGTACGTGTTAGTGTACTGAATTATTCCGCACGACGGGTAGGTTTAAATATGAGGTGGATTAAGGGATAATATTTTGTCAAATTTACAATTAAAATATTCACATTTAGAGTTTTTATTGGTGAACGTATTTACAGGTTAAATTTTTTGCTTTTTAATTTTTATACAGTTTATTCTATGGATTGAATATGCATTTTATTTCATGTATTGTTGAGCACGACGGGCGGGTTTCAATATGAGGCGGGTTAAAGGAATATATGTTGTCGAAATAAAAATAAAAATAATTAAATTTAGACTTTTCAATTGAGTAAGATTTTAATGATTATATCTGTTTTCTTTTTTAATTTGCAATATGTTTATGAATTAAATATGAATTTCATTTTATGAATTGCTCCGCACAACTGGCGGGTTTCAATGCTAGACGGTGATCTTAAGTTATAAATATATTTTGGAAACATTATGATGAAAAAGTGTAGTCATTTTTCATTGTTTCGTGTCTGAGTTCTGAATTATTCAGCACGACGGGCATGTATAAATATAAGGCGGTTTAGGCAAACTATTTTGTGTAAATAAATATGAAAATATAGAAATTTAGAAATTTTTATGGGTTTTCTCCACTCTTTTTAATTCATATTCCCTTTCTCTTATGAATTGAATACAAAATTAATAGTATTAATTGTTTCATACGACGGGCGGGTTTACATTCTAGAATTTTCATTGTTTGTTACTGGTTTGTGTTCTGAATTATTCCGTACAATGGGTGGGTTTATATATGAGGCGGGTTGAGGGAAAATATTATATCAAAATAAAAATAAAAATATTCACACTTGGACTTTTCTATTGAGTAAGACACTTATGAGTTTTCATTTTTCTTTTTTAATTTGTAATTTTTTTGTGAATATCAATTTTTATAAATATTAATTTCATTTTATGAATTCCTCCGCACAACGGGCGGGTTTTAATGCTAGTATATATATATATATAAAAGACATTCTGTCTGTCTGTGTGTGTGTATGCTTGGATATAAGGTGACATAATTGCGCGGGCTCAATGGTATAGATCAGGGGCTTCAAACGTAAACGAAGCGATGGATCATGTTTATGAAATAAAAATGTCCCATTGTCCCATAATCCCAACAAAAATATTCACATTTAGACTTTTCTATTGGTTAAGATATTTATAGGTTACATTTTTTGCTTTTCAATTTGTATTCCTTATAAATTATGGATTTAATATGAATTTTATTGTATGAATTGTTCCGCACAACAATCGGGTTTAAAAAAAATGTTTTTTTAGTTCATTTTTTCAAATGGTTCATTTAAAAAAAGGTAATTTTCTTATAATAAAAATGATCCGCGGGCAGCAACTATAGACAATAGAACGTTCAATTTCCCCTGTAGAATTAATCCATACACAAAACCAATAGTTTTGACTTCAAGATCCAGAACGGATCGTGTTCGAGTTATTCAGCACGACGTGCGAGTGTAAAAATTACTAAGGCGGACTGAGGGGGAATATTTTGTCGAAATAAATATAATTAAACTTGGAATTTTCAATTGATTAATATTTTTATGAATGTACCCTATTTCATTTTTAATTTTCCATATTTATTATGAATTGAATATGAATTTCATGTTATGAATTGCTCCGCACAACGGGCGGGCTTAAATGCTAGTATATATATATATACATATATATATATATATATATATATATATATATATATATATATATATATATATATATATATATATATATATATATATATATAAGTTGACACATCACATCCAACAAGCTGACCACGCAAAAACATTTGACAAACACCCGCTACACAGAAGAACACGCAGAACACAAAACCACCACGCACTCGCACGAACTGACTACCCAGATCCACTGTCGGTCCTATTTATAACCTTCTCATTGATGACACCGGCCAATCAGCAGACAGCTAGCTGACGGCGCCACTCACAAACAAAACAAACAAACATGTATTTGATATAGCGCCAAGTAGAGCAGAGGCGCGTAGAAGAGTAAAGCTGGTGTTAACATTATAAAGGAGGCTCATAGAGGGAAATTACATGAACCAGCAAAAATAACACACATGATAATAAAAGAGAAAAACGAGTATAAAAACAGCAAAAGAAATACCTTACACATTAACACACATAAAATCACATCATACATTAACACTGGTGACCAAGAAAAAATAATGTAGAGACAACAAGATTTAGTGCTGTCGGAATGCACTCTCATTCGATCCAGTCGATTACACAAAGACATTCACTCAAGTACACACACATAACCACACACGGATACCAGAACGGAACGGATACCACACATAACCAGAACGGAACTATACAAAAACAGCATTATATATGACGGACCAAAAACATTTAACGGTCTCCCGATAGAAATAAAAGAACTTTTCATAGAAGGAAGCTTCGCCAAATTAAAAAAGAAATTGAGACAATACTTGTCAACAAAACAATAAACTCAAGTGTACAATGATATATATGTATTAATGTGTATGAATGTGTGTGCATGTGTAAGTATATGTATGTTTATGTATGTATATGAGTATATATGTATGTGTATGTGTGTGTAAGTGTGTGTGTGTGTGTGTGTGTGTGTGTGTGTGTGTGTGTGTGTGTGTGTGTGTGTGTGTGTGTGTGTATGTGTGTGTGTGTGTGTGTGTACTATTCCTAGCCACTATGGCGTGATATATGACTAAGTGTGTGAAATCCTGTGTATATTCTTGCAGTTGCTTAGCTTGAATGAATGTATGTGTGTGTGTTTTGTTTCTAGCCGACATGGTCTGATATATGACTAAGTGTTGATATCCGATTGCATCTATTTACAATTGCCGTGACGGGTATCCGAAACACGTTGCAGTACATATAATGGCATGCATAGAGCAGGCAAGAATGTCCATATACATGTGTATAAATTTGATCTTGTATGCAAAGGCATGTATAACTGGGTGTGTATGCGTGTCTGCGTGTGTAAGTGTTTGTGTACGTGCGTGTGTGTATGTGTATGCGTGCCTGAGTGTATGTTAGTGAATATGTGTGCGTGTGTGTATGTACCCAGGTGTATATTCCATGTGTGTGTGTGTATGAATAACCTGTATCTTGTTTATTTGTGAATATAAATCTTGTGAATCTATAAATAACAACACAACTCTCATGTAAGTATCAGCTCATTTGATGACTGGCACCTAGATTTGTCCGAAAAGAAGCGAACGCTTATCGGACTTTTGTCTAATGATTGTTTTTTTATATATAATAATATTTGTTTAAAGTGTACGTGACAAACAAACTTACTTACTTACTTACTTACTTACACACTACAACACACGCGCATAGACACACATACACAGGCACACACTGACTACAAGATTATATACAGATATGACAGATTAATATATGACACGAAAATCACAAATTGCATAAGAATATATCTTGCCATGTCGATTTCAGCTATAACACTAATGTCAATTCCGTGAGACAATTTAGTAGAGAGCAAATGCACGGGTGCAAAAAAAATCAATTTGTTACAGTCGTTCTAAATAGAAAACAACACCAACAATGGCATCTCAACTACATGCCTTGGCGCCGCCGACCATACAAATACAAGTCCACGTCAAACCAACTCGCGTGACGCATGCAGCCAATATTTACGGTGTTTTGGCTGCAAGAGGGTGCACGTAGATGTGTACTGAGAATATCTTCTGCAACACTGACCAAATGAAGGCAGTATTTCATCAGTTTCTGTGGAAAACTTGAATGCTATTCGCAGAACGCAGTTTTTTGTAGTCATTCAACAGCCATGATGGATTGAAATTTGAATACAATAAAGAGTTTTGAGTTGGAATTTAAATGTTTTCCGTTTTTCAGCGCCATGTTTAGTACGCATAGACTCTGCTGTTGACAGTACAAGTCTTCATAGATATGTGTTGAGTCAAAAAAACATGTGCGTATGGAGAATACAGAGAATTTTCGGCGTATACATTTAAACACCAGAAAACACACGAGTGCTTTTTGCAAAACTTTTCGCTCATATTGTAATACAACACTTATATTTTCCAAATTGTCCATCTTTCTTCCAAATTTGGTTAACTATCATTTATTGAAATTTTCTGAATTTCCAAAGCGGTTTCCTGTGCGATTTTTCCAGAATTCATGTGTCATTTTTTGAGTGAATCAAATTCTTTCTTGTTTGTGCATGAAGCTGATTTTCGGGAAAATGTCTTGTCGGCGTTCGTGCACAACGCACAGCATATATTTATGCATAGTGCGCGCCTTGCTGAAATTTTTAAAACTCAACAAGCATGCAAGTGGAAAGTTTCAAGCGCGCTCAACCGATACTGTGCCAAGGTATTGTCTCTCCTGGAACAATAAAATGGCTGGCAGTGGCGGCGCCAAGGGGGGGGGGGGGGGGGGGGGGGGGGCTACCTCCCAGATTATGTCAAGCCCCCCTTTCCCCCCAAAAAAAATCATAATCATGGACATTACAATTTATTACCACTGTAAATGAAGTCCTGTAATTATGGTTCAAGTTCGAGGACTGAATCAGTGTGCCCCAGTCCCTCATAATAATGTTACTAGCATTAAAACCCGCCTGTTGTGCGGAACAACTCTTAAAATGAAATTCGTGCTTAATTCATAAAAATGAAAACTAAATAAGAAAAAGGACACAGTCATAAAATTGTAATCAATTGAAAAGTCTAATCTTTAAGTTAAATCTTTTTTTTTATAAGATATTTTCCCTCAATCTGCCTCATATTTAAGCCCGCCCGTCGTGCGAAATAATTTTCAAGTCAAACACGATCCGTTCTGGATCTTATATAATGACCTGATGATACCTGATATCCATATGGTAAAAAATCCATATGGTATCCATAAATGCGACAAATCCGTACCATGATTGACACACTTCTACCGTCACCCGCTCATGTAGCACAGGAGAAGCAAAACAAGATGTCTAACAAGTCCTTTCAGGAAGATGTGGCCAATATAGTACCTTCGTATCGAGAAGTTGATGCATGCTATGCTCTCTACTGTGGTCCGCGCCGTGATCGGGATCCTCGATGGGTTCTAGCAATCGTGAGAATGCGTCTAGGAAGTCGCAACGTCACAGTTATGGTGGTACCCCAGGGTCCCATCTGGAGGCGTCACATTGAGCAGCTGCGGCCGAGACACACATCCGAAGAGGACACAGAACCAGGAGAAGACCTGCATGGATCATCACACTCGAGTCAAGCTGCTGAGCCGCTGCCGAAGCCGAAGAAATATCAACGTCGCGTTCGTTTCGCTGAAGCAGAGCATGGTCCGTCTAACCCGCGTAGATCATCGCGTGTACCTCAACCGCGTCGTTACTGGTCATGTGATGCTGCCGCCTGGTCGTAATCTCAGGCTACGTGGGAGGTGTTGTATATTCTGTTTTTATTATAATTCGTCGACATTTATGAAGATGCATAGACAGTGAGTGCGTGCGTGCGTAAATAGCAGGTCGGAGTGTTTAGCTTTTGCTGTGTGGATTTCTTTGTGTTATGCTTGTTTTATGTGAATATTGAAGGATATATATATATATATATATATATATATACGTTTCAGTTCTGGCGAACTTGTATTTTTCTGAGTTATCGCTGATGTAAGCAAAGACACAACATGTATAATACGTGTTTCGCTTCCAGCCTGTGAGGCGTATGTAGGCTAGTATATAGACATGTCTTTCATCACGTTCACGCTAAGATCACCGGAAGATTGAAGATCTGGACATAGAGGCCTAATGTCCTGTGCCCAGTATGAACAATACATTACATCAATTGAATAAACCTCTACGCAATTGAGTGTGTGTGTGAATCATGTGCATTTTGTATTGCAAGTGCTGACGCACGGCGTTTGCGTCATTTTCCATTCTGTTTCAATTCACTTGCAATGCAGGGACGCGTCCATACATAATGCAACATTCAGCCTTGCATTTTCCACAACATGCCAGCAATAGACCAGAGCATTCCAGCAGAATATTCGACCATCACTGATGCAACTGAAGTGAAATATTCCAAAGAGCACGTGGCTAGTGTGTGATTGCTACCACGTGTCGGACTTTGCAGGGGGTTACGACCGTATTAGCCAACGAACCATTTTGGCCAACCGCTCAGCGGACGAAATACGATGCGATGAATATCGATGAATATCGACGTTGGCTAAAATGGTACATGTCGTGAGTGCATCTGACAGTGGCGTATCTAGTGACTGACAGTTAAGCGGGTGACCAGCTTGGCCAATTTTTCCTCAGCTGTATGTAGTTCAGTGGCTTTCAAACTTTTGATTGTGTGAACGTGACATTCAAAGACGTATTGCCCAATCCTTCTATAGCCTTGACAATTTTCGCCCTTTATTGTGTATGCACTGAAATAAAGCAAATTTCTCAAATGCTATTTTTGAGAAACTTTCTGAACTGGATAATTACTTTATTTTAGGTTAGGTTAGGTTAATTACTTTATTTTAATTTTCAGTGGTGTTTCCTTGTAAAGTTATGCACAGTAAGTTTCAGTGCGGACACGTACATTTCCACGACTTAATAACTCGACTGTATGTGTGTATTCACATATATAGTATTTAATTTTTTTGCCGAAGACAAGTTGTGTTATCCACTTGTTATTGAGCTGAAATGGTGAATTTTGTTTAAGAGTATGAGGTAAGTACACTTTGTTAATTGCAGTGTGTTATCCTTTATGAATATTATATGCATTTCAGCACTTTTACACTTAAGACGGCAAGATATTTAATGCAGACAACTTCAGTTATGTGTTTTCATCAATATCAGCTCTTGCTGCACTGATAAGACATTGCGTAATAATTGCGTATCTTCAATTATCTCTTATACCCGAAGAGCACATATAACACATAACACATATATAGCACATCTTGCTATGACACTTTATATGATAATTAGGGCTGTCAAAAAAGTAACCTAAAAATCAGAAAAAAGTAACCTTATTTTCGAGAAAAAGTAACCTAAAAAAGTAACCTAAAACTAACCTGAGTTTTAAAGTTATTATCACTTTTGTATCGTTTTATCACATGTTTATCACGCCTTTGCTGATTAGTGCGCTATGTGAAATACACGGTTTGTCTTTTGTTTGTTTGTGAACATATAAAGTAACCTAATATCCAATAAAAAGGTAACCTAAAAATAACCTCCTTCAAAAAAGGTCAATTTCTGTTTGCAGTTCTGAAGGAAGAAAATACACCAGTCCTTCTTTTTTATCCTCTTTCCGAGTTGGTACTACTTGTCCACCCTCTCCGATCTGGTACCATTTTTATAACAAACAACCAAAAGTGACTTAACATAATTTAGCTAACATCGAAAAAAGGAGAATAACCATCAAAATATAATTTTAAGTGGAAAGCTCATACAAATGCGAAATACATTAATTGCAAATGTAAATATTTTTAGTAATGGTCGCAATAATGTTCTTTATATTTTTTTCAATGGAACTTTTTATCAAATAACACGTACTACAGTAGCGTAAACACTGCATGTGTGAATGCCCCCCGTCCTCCCATATGTCAAACGTGGGATAATGGCGCTATCTCACGCCCTGAAAATCACGTGCAAATTCCTGTTCAAGTAAATACGTACTGTCAAGTGCTACAGTGCAGTATCTGGTGAAGAGAGCTCACACATCGTACCATACCACGCTCCAAACATCTCACGACACCCTCCGGTTCGTGGACATTTCCTAAAATGGAATTACACTATCCTGAGTACCCAAAAACGTATAAATATCGATTAGCACGGATATGTGTTATCGGCATTAATGGGTAATGGGTTAAGATGAATATCAATTGCTAAATCCTAACAGCAGAAATGTTGACATTTCTTGATCTTCAGACCTAATATTCCATCTCTTTTCCTATTGTATCCTCATATATACCGTTTTTGTGCCTCTTATCTGCAAAAAGTCACCAAACTTCGTGGTAAACTTACCTAATAACAAAAAAAAACAAAAGGTAACCTGACGATTAAAAAGTAACCTTAAAAGCAAAAAAGTAACCTAACGATGAAAAAGTACCTTTTGGTAACCTAATAACTTTTTTAATAATTATCGTACACAACTTTTTCATGCAGTTTTAGGTAGCTTATGAAAAAGTGACCTTTAGGTGAAAAAGTAACTTTATTAACTTTTGACAGCCCTAATGATAATAAACTTAAACATGTCAATAAAACTTTAAAAAAATTGGAAATCAAAAGTATATGTGAATAAAACATTCAAAATGTATTCAGATATATACTTTGATAGCGAATATGTTGCATTATGCATTGTGCATTGTGCGATGATTACGTTGTGGTTATTTTTAATCGTTCAAAAGTTTGAAAGCCACTGAACTACATACAGCTGAGGAAAAATTGGCCAAGCTGGTCACCCGCTTAACTGTCAGTCACTAGATACGCCACTGTCAGATGCGCTCACGACATGTACCATTTTAGCCAACGTCGATATTCATCGATATTCATCGCATCGTACTTCGTCCGCTGAGCGGTTGGCCAAAATGTTTCGTTGGCTAAAACGGTCGTAACCCCCTGCAAAGTCCGACACGTGGTAGCAATCACAAATCACAAATCACAAATCACAAATCACTAGCCACGTGCTCTTTGGAATATTTCATTTCAGTTGCATCAGTGATTCAGTGATGGTCGAATGTTCTGCTGGAATGTTCTGGTCTATTGCTGGCATGTTGTGGAAAATGCAAGGTTGCATGCTTAATGATGTATGGACGCGTCGCTGCATTGCAAGTGCATTGAAACAGAATTGAAAATGATGCAAACGCCGTGCGTCAGCACTTGCAATACAAAATGCACATGATTCACACACACACTCAATTGCGTAGAGGTCTATTCAATTGATGTAATGTATTGTTCATACTGGGCACAGGACATTAGGCCTCTATGTCCAGATCTTCAATCTTCCGGTGATCTTAGCGTGAACGTGATGAAAGACATGTCTATATACTAGCCTACATACGCCTCACAGGCTGGAAGCGAAACACGTATTATACATGTTGTGTCTTTGCTAAAAATCAGCGATAACTCAGAAAAATACAAGTTCGCCAGAACTGAAACGTATATATATATATCCTTCAATATTCACATAACACAAACATAACACAAAGAAATCCACACAGCAAAAGCTAAACACTCCGACCTGCTATTTACGCACGCACGCACTCACTGTCTATGCATCTTCATAAATGTCGACGAATTATAATAAAAACAGAATACACAACACCTCCCACGTAGCCTGAGATTACGACCAGGCGGCAACATCACATGACCAGTAACGATGCGGTTGAGGTACACGCGATGATCTACGCGGGTTAGACGGACCATGCTCTGCTTCAGCGAAACGAACGCGACGTTGATATTTCTTCGGCTTCGGCAGCGGCTCAGCAGGTTGACTCGAGTGTGATGATTCATGCAGGTCTTCTCCTGGTTCTGTGTCCTCTTCGGATGTGTGTCTCGGCCGCAGCTGCTCAATGTGACGCCTCCAGATGGGACCCTGGGGTACCACCTTAACTGTGACGTTGCGACTTCCTAGACGCTTTCTCACGATTGCTAGAACCCATCGAGGATCCCGATCACGGCGCGGACCACAGTAGAGAGCATAGCATGCATCACCTTCTCGATACGAAGGTACTATTTTGGCCACATCTTCCTGAAAGGACTTGTTAGACATCTTGTTTTGCTTCTCCTGTGCTACATGAGCGGGTGACGGTAGAAGTGTGTCAATCATGGTACGGATTTGTCGCATTTATGGATACCATATGGATTTTTTTTACCATATGGATATCAGGTATCATCAGGTCATTATATAAGATCCAGAACGGATCGTGTTTGACTTCAAAATTATTTCGCACGACGGGCGGGTTTAAATATGAGGCAGATTGAGGGAAAATATCCTATAAAAAAAGAAAAGATTTAACTTAAAGATTAGACTTTTCAATTGATTACAATTTTATGACTGTGCCCTTTTTCTTATTTAGTTTTCATTTTTATGAATTAAGCACGAATTTCATTTTAAGAGTTGTTCCGCACAACGGGCGGGTTTTAATGCTAGTAACATTATTATAAGGGACTGGGGCACACTGATTCAGTCCTCGAACCAAAATTACAGGACTTCATTTACAGTGGTAATAAATTGTAATGTCCATGATTATGATTTTTTTTGGGGGGAAAGGGGGGCTTGACATAATCTGGGAGGTAGCCCCCCCCCTTGGCGCCGCCACTGCCAGCCATTTTATTGTTCCAGGAGAGACAATACCTTGGCACAGTATCGGTTGAGCGCGCTTGAAACTTTCTACTTGCATGCTTGTTGAGTTTTAAAAATTTCAGCAAGGCGCGCACTATGCATAAATATATGATGTGCGTTGTGCACGAACGCCGACAAGACATTTTCCCGAAAAGCATCTTCATGCACAAACAAGAAAGAATTTGATTCACTCAAAAAATGACACATGAATTCTGGAAAAATCGCACAGGAAACCGCTTTGGAAATTCAGAAAATTTCAATAAATGATAGTTAACCAAATTTGGAAGAAAGATGGACAATTTGGAAAATATAAGTGTTGTATTACAATATGAACGAAAAGTTTTGCAAAAAGCACTCGTGTGTTTTCTGGTGTTTAAATGTATACGCCGAAAATTCTCTGTATTCTCCATACGCACATGTTTTTTTGACTCAACACATATCTATGAAGACTTGTACTGTCAACAGCAGAGTCTATGCGTACTAAACATGGCGCTGAAAAACGGAAAACATTTAAATTCCAACTCAAAACTCTTTATTGTATTCAAATTTCAATCCATCATGGCTGTTAAATGACTACAAAAAACTGCGTGCTGCGAATAGCATTCAAGTTTTCCACAGAGACTGATGAAATACTGCCTTCATTTTGTCAGTACCAGAATAACAAGAACGCTAAGAACACTCACCCGGCGACCAAAAACATACAGCTCAGAGTCAAATTCAAATAGCCCGCTGAACACAGTCACACACCACGAGTGTCGCCAGGCGAGTGAAGTGTCAATGACGCCAATACACGTTATACAAACAATAACCCGAAGACATTGGCGCTGATAAGATAAAGGTTAGTACTGAATGTATGCCATAGATGAGCAACGCGGAAAATAACAGCAATACACAATTACAACAATAAATGAGTGACTAGAAACAATAAAACAACATACACACTCATTGCGCTATCCCATCGCCATCTGGTGACAAGCCTGTCGTCACCGTATATGCCACCGCTACAATTGTTTCGATTCTCTTCGTTGTCTTATTTTTCCCTGTCTTGAGCACAGTTGCTTCCTTTTCTTTTTTCTATTGTGATGCTTCTCTGTAGAATTCAATTCTCTGTCGACTTTATTGTTTGAATATACCACTTGATTTTTGGAACTGTGCTCATTGTGCTTGTGCTTGCTATTTACTCATTTTGGTTGTTTTGTGACTTCCCTCTCTTTCACCTGCTGCGCTGAAACCAAAACGTTTTTTTTGGTTGCGGTTTTTTTGCCAAAAAAAATCATGTTTTCCTGGTTTTTTTTGTTTTTTTTGGTTTCTTAGAATTAGCCTCAATTGTCATAGGATGTTGGATTTTAGCACATAGAAAAGAGTTCAATTGACGTTTTGTACATCTTTACGTGTCTTATTTCAAAGATAATTTGATAATAGTATAAAAAACAAAAATATTTATCAATAAATACCTTGTGGTGTATCATGTTTTGCATTGTTTGTATGTGTATGTGTGTGTGTGGAATCTTCTGTGCTGGTGCATATGCGAGTGTGTGTGCTCCTCTGCGTGGACGTATGGCTTGCACTGCCCGACGTGTGCATTCCATGAAAGGTGCAGCGCAGCCTGGCAGTGCTTGCAGCGTCAGCTGACAGATCGGATTACACGAATGATATCATATGTCATGTATCACTGATAGATTTGACTCGGTGGCTGGTGTGAGAAGCTTGCTCGGTGTGACTGGACGTGTCTGCATTTTTGTGGTGTGTATTACTTCGTGTTAGATTTTTGTCTTCAATGGAGTGTCCATATTCAGTGAGATGTTACCATTTGCGAAGTAATCCCACATTGGTGACCCCGACGTGATCGGTTGGTGAGTTCTTGTGCCTTGCATCATATTGTATATATTTTTCTGCTATTTTCACTGGCTACATTTCTTAGTCAAAATGAATGCCCGACCGATGGAGACATGATTTGAAGAGCACGTAAATGATGTGGCCATAAAGGCACCGCCGTTCATGGAGGGTGCTGTTGACGGTTGGTTTGTCGTTCTGGAGGCGCAATTTCACTTGCGCAACATCACAGCGGAAAATACCAAATTTTTTTACGTGCTCTCATCACTTCCACCCAATGTTGTCAGCCGACTTCCGCCATCGACTCTTCAAGAGCAGAATTATTCGTCTGTCAAAGCAGAAGTCGTGCAGTTATATCAACGCACCAAGTCGGAACTCTTCGAGGAAATCATTGCCAAGCAGCAACTCACCGGCCGTCCGTCAGTTAACATGGCTGAACTGCAGACAACGGCAGCAAAAGTGGGCGTCTCTGACGATCTCGTGCGCCACCAGCTTATAAAAACTCTGCCGCCGACCATTGGAGCTGTGCTGGCAGCTCAGCAAACAATGGCTTTGAAGGACATGGCTAAGCTGGTGGATGAACTTATGCCACTTCTCAGTGCCGACACTCCTGCTCGCTCCGCTAGTGCCTTCAATACGCATGCATCTCAGCAGCCAACGGCAGGCCAATCGCGTTCATCACGCAATTTCAGCATGCAGCCGTTCCGTCACGGCCAGCGTCCACGAGTGTGCAGATAGCACGTGTTTTACGGTAATTCAGCACGTAAGTGCAAGCCGTGGTGCCAATGGCCGAATAAAACAGCGGGACTACAGATGGAGCCGAGTTCACGAAGTTCTTCATCAGCGCCTGTTGCTCGCTCTAGAGCTAGGCCAACCACTCCAGATTGTCACACGTCGGAAAACTAGAACGGCAGGCTATGGTTGCTGCACCATATGGCCTGCCGCTTCCAACAGTTGCAACCCGTATCGGTACTATCTGTCTGAATTTTGTCGTTGACACCGGTGCCGGAGTTTGTATTATTCCGCCAAGTGTAGTGAGTATGCTGTCGCTCCAGCCGACTTCTGTACGCATATCAGCAGCAAACGGCCAACCTATGTCTGTACATGGCGAGGTCCGTTTTGATATTGTGCTGCAAAAATTGCGCCGAAAATTAGCTTGAACATTCGTTGTCTCAGATGCCGTGTCTCCGCTGCTGCGGGCACGATTTTCTTACGCACTTCAAACTGGTGGTGAACTGTCATAACAGGTGTATTCGTGACACCACCACATTGCTTCGTGTGCAAGCCCAATCCAACGATGAGCAGTATGCTGGACTGGTGGATAATGATTTGAGTCACCTTTCATCACCTGTGCGTTCGCTGTTGACCTAACATATAACTCTGCTTGCACCACGCTCCGTCTGTGAGAATGTCACTATGCCGGTGCAACATACCATTGACACAGGCAGCGCAGCACCAGTCTTTACTCATCTTCGTCGTTTGACTGCTGACAAAGAGCAAGCAGCCAAATCTGCCTTTGGGGCTCTCATGCAGGCCGGTGTTGTCCGTCGCATCAACTCGCCGTGGTCTTCTCCGCTCCACATGGTCACCAAGAAGACACCCGGTGAGTGGCGCATCACCGGCGATTACAGGGCACTGAACGCTCGTACGGTGCCTGATCGCTACCCACTGCCGCATATTCAGGACCTGTCTGCTCGCTTGGCGCTGTTCTCGAAACTTGATCTGCTCCAGGCGTACCATCAAGTGCCTATGAGCGAGGCAGACACCGCCAAGACCGAAATCATTATGCCATTTGGGCTTTTTGAATATGTTTTCATGCCGTTGGGTTTAAAAAACGCTGGCGCTACATTTCAAAGGCTGATGAACACCATCCTTTCACATCTGAAGTGCACTTTTGTGTACCTTGATGATGTTCTGGTGTTCTCCCAAAGCGAGGAGGAACATCTGCGTGACTTGTCAGCTGTGTTTGATGTGTTCGAGCGGCATGGGCTTCGTTTGTCATTAGATAAATGCTCGTTCTTTCAATCGAGCGTAGATTTTCACGGGCATAAAGTCACTGCTGCTGGCGTGTGTCCTCCGGACGCAAAGATCGCTGCTATCAACGATATTCCGGTTCCAACTGACACCTCATTTCTCCGCCGTTTCTTAGGCATGGTGGTTTTTTTTATCGCCGGATGATTCCTGGCTTCGCCAACATTGTGCACCCACTGTCAGAACAAACCAAGCATCAACCCAACAATAAGTCTCTTGCACTGAACGACGAAGAGCTGGCCGCTTTCGATATCATCAAACAGTCACTGGCTAGCGCATGCACACTGCTGCATCCGCTACCACACTGTTCTCATATGCAACTCGTTACCGATTGATCATCTACTGCTGCTGGGGCTGCACTACATCAGATGGTTGACGGAGTACCTCAACCCATCTCATTTTTCTCGAAGAAATTGTCTGCAGCCCAGCGCAAGTACTCGGTTTACGACCGTGAGCTCCTGGCCGCCTATTATTCTGTGCTGCACTTTCGACACTATTTAGAAGGACGGTCAGTGACTTTGTTGACGGATCACAAGCCGTTGTTTTCCGCTTTCATCAGCCCAAACGTGGCCAAATCGGATCGACAGCAAAGGCACTGGTCGTAAATTAGCGAATACGTAACAGATGTACAATACATCAGAGGAGCAGAGAACATGGTCGCTGACTGCCTCTCGCGCAGCGTAAATGCAGTCCAAGTGGACGTATTTGACCTGACGGCGATTGCGCGCACCCAAGTCGATGATGCTGAGACCCAGGCTGCTGCCACTTCTCTTACGCCATTTATGACGTCGGGAGATCAACCTCTGCTCTGCGATACATCAACGCCTTATCCCAGACCGTTCCTGCCGCTCAAATGCAGGCGTTCTGTGTTTGATCAGATGTACAGTCTCAGCCAACCTGGAATCACGGCCAGCGTCAAGTTGCTAAAGTCTCGATATGTGTGGCCACAGATGGAGAAGGACATCAAGTCGTGGGTGCGCGCCTGCACGGAGTGTCAACAAACGAAGATCACACGCCACACTAAATCGCCACTCACCGAATTTGCAGTTTCTAGTGAGCGATTCGAATGTGTCCACATCGATTTGGTCGGGCCGTTGCTGCCGGCCACTCCACGCGGCCAACCGTTCTCTACGCCTTATCGGTATATTCTCGCATGTATCGATAGAGCAATTCGCTGGTCGGAGACTGTTCCTCTGCAAGACATCACCGCTGTATCCGTCGCCGACGCCTTCATGACTCACTGGGTGTCGCGCTTTGGTGTGCCGCTTCGTGTGGTAACCGATCGTGGCACACAGTTTGAGTCAGAATTGTTCCGTGAGCTCTCGCAGTTAGTGGGGTTTCACCACATTAGAGCCACTGCGTATCGACCGCAATCAAACGGATTGGTTGAGCAGCTACATCGTGTGATAAAAACATCGATCATGGCTCGGAAGCAATGCTGGCTCTCTGCGTTGCCAGTGGTGATGCTGGGTATTACATACTACACATTCGCTTGTTGCCCACCGAGTCCGGCATCTCACCATTTACAGCTGTGACTGGCAGCAACATGTTGTGTCCACGTGTACCGACGGGCGACACTGTCTCGACCAAGGCGCAGCATGAGTTTGAGTTAGATCTCACCAAACGAATGCAAGAAGTGGATTTCCACAAACTGTCTGCCGGTGCTTCGCAAACACATCGCCTTCCTACGTGCCTGCAAGACTCATGACTTGTGAGCACGTGTGGGTGCGCGTCGACCGAGTCCGCCGCCCGCTCTAAGCGCCATATCGCGGCCCATTCCGAGTTATTTCCAGATCACCGAAAGTGTTCGTGATTTCTCTGCCGACTGGCGAGTCGGAGACAGTGTCAATCGATCTCTTGAAAACAGCCGTCGTTACTGTCCAGTCAGCTTCTCCGACCGCCTCGTCGTCATGCACACCTACTCCGGCTCCACGGACACCAGGCGCACTGCGACCTGCTCCAGTACCTGTTCCTCGAGCGTCGCCGCCAACGCCAGTCACAACGCGGACTGGACGAAAAGTGAGATTCACAAAACACCCAGACTACCACTACTTTTGATTATTGCTTCCGGCACATGGGGCCACCTTAGGGTGGTAATAGTGCTTGCACTCTTCCCATGCTACTGGATTTGCCTGTATTAAATAATAATAATAAATAAATAATAATAATAATATTGCAGTGTAAAATGTATGTGAACATTGTGTATATCTGTATGCACCTATGTCTGCACACGCTGCTGTTGTGCATCGCGTTTGTACCTATGTTTGTATACGCTGCTGTCGTGCATCGTATTGTGAATCGCCTACCTTGATGCACACAATGTGATTACCTAGCGTTTCGTTTATCATATATGCTCTGATGTCATTCGTACATGTCTTTGATATTTTCATTGTATTTTTCAACATGCAATACTAATAGCAATGTCATTGCTACTGTTTACGCTTACACTCGCTTACTTCACTGCTTGACTAGCTCCGCTTCTCGTGGGGAGTCTTGTGGTGTATCATGTTTTGCATTGTTTGTATGTGTATGTGTGTGTGTGTAATCTTCTGTGCTGGTGCATATGCGAGTGTGTGTGTTCCTCTGCGTGCACGTATGGCTTGCACTGCCCGATGTGTGCATTCCAAGAAAGGTGCAGCGCAACCTGGCAGTGCTTGCAGCGTCAGCTGACCGATCCGATTACACGAATGATATCATGTCATGTATCACTGATAGATTTGACTCGGTGGTTGGTGTGAGAAGTGTGCTCGATGTGAATGGACGTGTCTGCATTTTTGTCAGGGTTTGTTTTGGTTTAAACCACTTGGTTAAAAACAAACATGGTTTATTTATGAATGGACGTGTTGGTTTAAACCAAGTGGTTTGAACCAAACAAACCCTGACAAAAATGCAGACACGTCCATTCACATCGAGCATCTTGGTTTAAACCACTTGATTTAAACCAAGTGTTTTTTTATAAAAAAAACATGCTGTTTTTTTTAATTGTTTTTTTGACAGAAATGATTTTTCTCATATAGAAATGATCAAATATTTTTAGAATTCGTAAATGAATTCTTTAATGCAGTTTTAAATCTTCATAAATATTACTTTTTGACATGATTTTAAGGGTTTGAACGATATGGGGAACATTTTTATTAGCATTTTTGGTTTTTGCTGGGGAAGCATTGTAGGTGGTATTTATGAGCAATCCTAAATTCTTACTACAACACATTTGAGTTTCTATGAAAAACACTATTATTAGAAACCTCTGAGTTCAACAAAACTGTGTTTACTCTAAAAACAAACATGAATCAACCTCCATGGACAAAACGATTTTTAGTCACTAGGTTTTCATAAATAAGGCCACTGGGTATTTTGATTTGGACTTTGCAAACATATGTGGGTGTTTGAAATCGACTGTTTTCGCAATTGGAAGCGGTTTAAAACTTCCGTTGCCTATATATACCACAAGGTGAAATTCAAGGTCCTGTGTGTACATTTTTATGATTTTCTTTTTTTATTTTTTAAATATTTAAAAACTCTTGGTAAGTGGTACTAAAATATGTTTAACTATATACTAAATAGCATGGTACAATCCTTTTTTTGATTTTTGTGTGCAAAGTGTAAAAAACCAAATAAACCAAAAAAACAATGGTTTTTTGGGGTTTTTCTAAAAAACATGGTTTTTGGTTTTTTGAAAAAACAAACTTTTTTTTCAAACCCTGATTTTTGTGTGTGTGTGTGTATTACTTCGTGTTACATTTTTGTCTTCAATATAGTGTCCATATTCAGTGAGATGTTACCATTCGCGGATTAATCCCACAATCTCAGGAGACTGTTTGAAAGTGCATCCGGGTCCGGTAGTTTAGTTTTTTTCATTGAGAAAACACATGTTTATAAAGATGTTTTTAATGATGTGGATATTTGAAATAATTTGTCAGCAGAACAATTAAATTCATTGAGTTATCATGTGTTTTTTCAAAAGAAACCATGTTTTTTTATGAAAAAATGCAATGTTTTTCAGATTGGTCTTAAATTCGTTTGATTAATGTACAGATTCAGAAAATGTTGACAGCAGAACAAGACAAGTCAATTGGTTGGTCAAGTGTTTTTTTGACAAACGTTTATTTAAACTAACGCTTTTTTAATGAAACAATGCCTTCTATAACAGTCTCTATGGAAGATAGATTTTATTGATGTACGTTCCAATACCTTTTGTATAGCAAGTAGCCTGCTGGTATAAGCGGCTGGTTAAACCACTTGATTTAAACTGCTTTTTTAAAGCATGGTTTTTTCAAAATAATTTTTTAACGGTTTTCGTAGATGTAGAGATTTTGAAAAAAATTGGCGGCAGATCAAGGAAAGTTGAACCAAATGAATTGGTTTTTCATTAGTAACCTGTTTTAGGACTGGTTTTATGGATGATGGTTTCTTTGATGTAGTTATTTGTGTTCAAATACCTTTTTGTACATTAAATATATTTCCTCAGTCGTTTTTTTTCCTACACGAAAATATTGCCCGTTTTTCTGGTCAGGATTGCCACTCTGAATTATGCGACCCGCTTTTATTCGTAGTCTCATTAGGGACACTAAGTTTATGTGCATAGTTGTAGTATTTGTGTAAATACATTATATTGCATTATACATTTACATTATACATTATACATATTACATTATACATTATTGCATTATACATTATATAATACATTATATTGCAGTGTTTGTAGTTTGATATTTGCAAATAATTGATCTGCTGAATGAGATGATGAAACATATTATAATTAACGTAGTTCATTTCTGGTAGGAAAAAGGTAATATGTACAAAATTATTATATATAAAAAATAATATTAAAACTAAATATTAATAGTTAGTAGTAATTACTTAGTAGTAGTTAATAGTAAAAATAAAAATTAATAATTAAAATTTAAAACTAAAAATTATGCCACCTGCTGTTTTTTAAAACAGTTTCAGATTTTAGCATAAAAATTTAAAATTTTAATTTTAATTTTAGAATTTAAAATTTAAATAATTTTTTTAGCATAATTGAATGCAAAATTGTACTGTACATAGAAGTGCCTCACAGTAACGTGCAAACAATGATATTAGGGCTTTCAGTCACATTATAACAATTATATTGTGCATATTGAATGATAATTCAATTTGATAGGGTCACTAATAGCATGAATATATCATGTGTTGATAAAAAATACTTCATTTAACATCCCAAATGAATCATTTCCATAATTTGAATTCTTTGCATGACATTTAAAAAAAACTACAAAAAACGTGTTTTTTGGTCGATTTTTTAGCAAAAAAACGGTATTTTTATATAGACGTCGATTTCTTATAGGTGGCGTCTTTACTCATTTCATCATCTCCAGGCTTCAACTATGCAGATATTTTTGTACCCTGTTGCCCTCTATAACATGCGTCCTCACTTGACTGTGCCGTTTTGATTAGTTCTTTCTTGTTGAACACCAAAATATGCTGTATGATATATAGGTATAGGTATAGAGTCGACATTCGAGTGTGCAATGAGGATATGGATAGAACGATCACTTTTGTCTACTTCAAAAGAGGCTGCAAGCTGATGAGGGTGGCACTGGCGTATCCAGAGGCAGGGTCAAGGAGCTGAAGCTGCTCAAATGTCTTCATCAACTCTCCATAACCAAGAGTTTCACTAAAAGAAACCAAAAAAATTTGTCTGTAGAATTTGTTGATATAATCATTATCGCAAATCATATTCACACTATTTTGTGTGTAATCATATCATTATATATCATTGAAAAATGTCCCAAGTCATTACCTTCACACGCTACCTAATCACTCACACATATTTCAGCCCCTCCTCCCAAATTTGACTCTGAATCCGCTACTGAAAGCCGGTTGTCTGCATGCTCTCTAAGACTGAAGGAGCGATAAAATGGTGCCCCTGAACCAAGTGGTATTTCCAACCGTAATATAAGCCGTATAAAACAGTTTGATACCAAATTATGCCAAACCTCAGGAACAAGCACCACGGTTGTTCACAATCGTCTGTGGATTTATCAAATGTCTTTCAATTTTGTATAAATTCTTTCATTAAAATTTTCCATGAATCCAATTTATAATTGCTGTGAATATAATTGTCATAGCTAAAGCAGTCATACGCTGTAATAGTTAGTGTACACACAGATAATCAACACAGTTCACACCTTACTAATCTCTTTGAACAACAATGCTCTTAATAGAAGCACTTTTTTCATCATATTCATGTGAAACCAAAGTCATATCTGAGTGATGCCGGTTAAACACAGCTCGCCAACCGTCTAGCAATGCAAATTCACAAGTGCAAACTTATCGATTGTCATCATCTAAAACGCATTGGTCCTGCTCAAAGGGCTGACTTCTCAACATGAAGCACTCCAGGAAGACGAAATATTTGGCGAACGGTTAGGCACTGAGTTCTCGTCGCCTACTGCATTCAACCACGTGTTTTTTTCTAATTGGAATGTCTCCAGGTGCTAATTAACATGAAAGACAAACGCCGCTTGTCCCTTGAAGCTCCTGTGCCTAGACTGTTGGCCTCTACAATTTTGTCCAGTGATCCGTGAACGACCAGATTAACTGCGGCCAAAACTTTTGTCTGAGGACAATTCAGCACATGTGCTTCACTCCATTAGCATAGCTATTCTTAGTGAGAATTTCCTGCTGTATGTATGTGAGTATCATCGTGTGATAGTGTGTGTTTGTATAAGCGTGTCCTCGTGTGAGGTGGTCAATGATAAAATAAAATAAGATAAAATGGTCAATAAGATAAAATTGCCTCTGTGAATGCCTACCCCAGAGCCATCTTGATAGATACGATATCAAATTTGAAAACGTTGGCTTTGGAGAGAGCGCACTCAGGTAAAAATTGCATGATTGTTTAATGACAACATTCTGGGTGTCTGTGTGCGTCCCCGGACACCATGTTTCATAATTGCGCGTGAATATGGTCCATGTTTTCCAACATACCTACCTGCGATACTCTCTTCGTCTTTGACTCTGCAAGATCAGGAATAATTTTTCAACCGATTTATTGCGTGGATCTGCGATAAATTGGAGTAACATTCTACTGAACATCCAGACATCCCCTTTGCTTGTACGCAATTTTTAACTAATGTTAATAATTATGTAGATTGAATTATATCTATCTTGAAGCTAAGAATAAACTGGGGTGGGTTTTGAGGGGATGAACCCTTCCCCCGAATTGAGCCAAGCCGCCCTTGAGCACCCTAAAAATCCTAACCATGAATATTTCGAGTGTATTTCCTCATGTTCCGCCAATCCCCCGCATGTTTTTATTTATCCCCCTTCAGACCCCCACCGTGAAAATGCTGACACCCGCATTGCTTTAACTCACACACACATACACACACACACACACACACACATACACATACACACACACATACACACAAGAGCGGACGCTGCAGGATCGCCGACAGTCGTAAAACCAACACTGTTGTGAGCAAAATCATCAAAAAACGGCTGCCTGTCACTGACGTCACCGCTGTCATCACCCCCACGAACACGGCCCGTCGCCTGAGCGGCAGACAAAACCTGTTGGGCGGTGCGGCCCCCTAGGGAGCTGTCAATCAAAGGCATCATTTCTAGCCTGCGCCATCCGTTCGTCACGCACACACACACACACACACACACACACAAACAAACTCATATACACATATATGTATTTGAGTGCGCACACAAGATGGTAGCACAGACAAACACAATTTGGCAGATCTCTCAGTGGTCTCTAATCAGGCTACCGAACACTCGAATAACACACTCACACACACACACACACACACACACACACACACACACACACACACACACACGCACACACACGCACAAAAACATAAACACTGGGAAAATAAATAGTGAAGTGCAGAAGAGCGAAGTCAACAGGGAGATATCGGCTGTTATGTTTACGCCCTCAGTAATTATCAGTTGAGAGAAAGGGTGTGCGTGTGTGTGCGTGTGCGTGTGCGTGCGTGTGCGTGTGTGTTTGAGTGTGATGTGAGCACACACCAATGTGTCGGTGACTTGGCTATGTAGAATGGCGTAAACACACATTTACGCGTTGCCCAGACCAAGATTCTCGAGCAAACATCGATGCGCGGTTAAAAAAACAGACGTTATATTAATACAAGATTTAATACTTCGATAAGATACTTTACTAAGATGTAGTTTTGTTATTTTGTTGTGTGCATAATTGGTGAAATGTATGGATGGATTTATTGATAACATTACCGAATGTGTTTGTAATTCTCCTTCAAATTTCATTCTGATTGGAACTAACCACCTCGTTAAGATAAAAAACATACAATACTCCTATCAGTTGTCTCGAACTCGTTCATAATGAGTTTTCCTTATACTGGACGTTCTTCACTGCTGGTCTAACCTCATTACGACACGTCTTCGCTGCTCTTAAAGAAACGTAAAACTGCGACGGTTTTCATGGCGGTAGAACAAGTATTTATCATGCAATTTGAGGCCCATTAATCTCTCTCTCCCTCTCTGTCCACATACATTGCTTAAAATTGCTTTGAAGGGCACTCGCTTTGAGGATCTCGATGACATTCAGGAGAGTGTGACGAAGACTCTGCAAACGATTCCGGCGGAGGCTTTTTTTGGAAGTTTTCATAGGCTTTTTGAACGTTGTCAGCGTTGTATCGAGGGTGAAGATGATTATTTCGAAGGTCAATACATATTTTTTTCGAAAAGTACCTTTTTATTCCTTTCTGAGAAGAATCACCGAACTTTTTGGACGCACCTTGTATATATGTATATATATTAGATGCGCCCGGGTGTTGCCATTCGTACATTTGAGCCCTTGATTAGCTGTTGGTGACTAGCCGAGTACGGGAGGTAAGTCGGATTAAGAGACGGCATATTGCTTGTATGACTCTTAAACATTAGATAGAACAGAATAAAAACATTGTTGTTTGCAGTTAGGATGTTGTGAATTCAGGGACCATATTCCATGCAAACAACTTATACAATTAACAGTGTTGGGTCGATGGTGTATTATACTTCATTTGTTGATATGATATAAAGACGTTTTAGGTCTCATTGTGCAGTGAGCGCTTCCGTGAGCTGAAATTTAATCACGCACAGCAGTGGTGGCGGAAATTTCTTAGAATTCGTACTCTCGGCTTTCGGCGACTGATCGGAGAAACACTTTGAGCTGCCCTCCTATCCGGCCAGGCGTCTTGAGGAATGCATCTCATGTGACGCATCCATGATGAAGAGGCTGTCCGCCCTTGGCGCTCAGCGGCCGCAAGGAATCGAGAGTCACCGTTGGAGCGAGGTGTTCTAACATTACGACCACAATACACCGAGTCGAACGGGACACGCGAACTGGATACATGTCTCAACATTGCCGGTCTACATCGCTGGAAGTACAATTTATCCGGGTCCCTGTCAGCCCTGTTCTGGCAGACAGTGCCCGGCCTAGCGTTGTGCTGCTGTGAAGCATGGCAGAAGCCGACAGAATTCAGTCTGTTCGTGTATGTCCTCCTGCATGTGTTTTTCGGACAACATCCCTTGCTGGACGGCGTACAGATAACATTGCAGTAATGACGCTGCGTGGAAGGCTTGAATGAGTACACGTCATCATCACTGCACATGTCGATTGGAATTTTCCTCACTGTTCTGGTGATGGTGAAGTCATGATCACATTGTCTCTGCTTACAAGCTTGCCGCGTCGCTTTCGTTTGTTCATTGAATCTGATCCCCTTTTCCGATTGATTTTGTCTGTTATCAGACTGAAATTTGCTCTGGTTTCTGTTTGCACTCAATGGGATGTGGTCGTTTGCCTCGGGCAGAGACAACCTTGTGCCCATAAAGTCTGTAGTAGTGGATTTATTGTGAGTGCTTTTTTTGGACCGGTCTGCTCGGGTGCGTCTGACATAACACCACCATGCGCCGAACACTGTCGCGAGCAACTTCTTTTTCTGTCGCCGCGCCATCAAATTTCTGTTGAACGCCATTTGTCTGTTCAGCTGATTCTGGTAGAAACGTGAGGCGGCCTCCAATTCCAGAGACGAAGCTACTGCGTTGTTCACCCGGAGATTTCGCAACTTTTCCAGTCGCTCCAGAACAACAGCAAACTCCAGCAACAGTTTCTTCTTGAGATTCACCAGCACTTGCAGGAAGTCTCTCTGGATCATTGTAGTCCAGTTGTCCATCACAGCCAGAGTGTCCTGTATATCAGCATCGGAGGCACTTGTCTGATCGGCCCGTACTCGAATGGTTTCGGCGTTGATCTCGGAGAGGTCATTGTGATTATGATTATGACTTGATAGTTCCTCGTGTACAATTCCTGTGTCCGTACCTGTCAAATAGACTGGCTGATGTGGACTGGCTGATGCCTCCGTCCCATTTGTCGGCTGCATCGTGTCAATTAAAATGGTACAAAATAGTATAACTTGGCTAAAATTTAAAACACGAGTATAGCATCAAGCAGGAGAAATATGACTGAAGTGCGTAAGATCTGCAGACGCTCTTTATTGCTAATTGAAAATGCGTGATTTATTGCCAATAAGACTTTTACATCGAACGCCACAAACAAAACATCCTATATTTTGCAAAAGTATATATTAGTTTGTAAAGGCATATCTTAGTTAATCTTATCTACATCTAATCTTATCTTGTATATTTTTACATACAATTTTACAGTCCCAGAATAGGAATTAGTTTGATCAGGAAAGATGTTTTATACGATTATGGACTGAAATACGTAAATAAATCTCCATCATTTATGCTACGTGATTAATCATATTGTGGTTGTGTCACGCTAAAATATATGTTAGTTTTTGTTTTGGTGTACACATCTATTTCAATGTAATTTTATGTAATATATGATTTTTCGTGATTCATTCTACGATGTCCTGTATTTAGTCATGCTATGTATATATGCTTGTTTTGTGCCTAGTGGCTTCGATAGCGTTGGTCCGTTGGTAAAATTAGTTGCAGAATTTAGGACATCCGAGAATGTTGCTATTTGTGCACACAGTTAGCAACAACGTTTGCAGGCTCAAGCAGAAGTATACCGTATGTTTGGCCACCGTATGTACCGTGTTTGGCCAGTATACCGTATGTAGCCCATACCATACCATACCATACGTATCAGCGTACTAGAGCCCCAAACATGGCTCTAGTACCAAGCCAAGCCATGTTTGGGGCTCTAGTACCAAGTGATCCAACGTACCATCTGGTATGGGCGGCTCTAGTACCAAGTGATCCAACGTACCATCTGGTCAAACGCTGATACGATACGATGAACACCGGCCGAGCGATGACTCACCGGCCGCGAGTGAATCTGACAGTGGCGTATCTAGAAACTGAAATATGCGAGTGACCATCTTGGCCAATATTTATTACCCGTGTGAAGCTATATGTTAAGCTAAGCTATAAGCTATATTTATGAGCTGTATCCGAACATCATTAATGGTATACATAGCCTAAACTAACCAAGTCTAGCCTAACCTAACCCACCTAACCCAACCAAACATCTAACCTAACCTAACCAGAGCTAACCTACCCTACCATAAACTTCACATAGCTGATAAAAATTGTCAAAGATGGTCACTCACATAACTCAGTCTCTAGATACGACACTGTCAGATTCACTCACGGCCTGTAGCATCGTGGCTATCGCTCGGTGTTCATCGCATCGCAGTAAGCGTTGGATCAGTTGGTACGATGGGGTAAATGGTCCCTTGGCCCTTGGTATGCGCGTCGGTCATACGATACCGAATTTGTGCGTGTCTGTAGAGCTGCAATGCGTGGGCAATCACGTGCTCGTGCGCATGCAATTCCCAGTTTGAAAATTTAGATTGAGAATCCCGCGATTATACGTCATGTTTGGACGTATAAAAAGACATCTGTAATTAGCATCACGGGCAGATACGCGGAACATCTCGAGTCTGGCAGAGCTACTCTCTGTGTCTCGGTAGTTTGGTGTATTTTGCTACTCGGGTCGGTCTAGAGCGAAGTGGGATTTCCTTCTGCTCACTCGTTCGTTGTTCGCCCGATAAAGCTAATATCACTAGTAGAGCTTTATATATTAGCTCGTGGCCCTTTTCAGAGAGTGACTACACCTCTGTCTGGGAGTGTCGCCCATTTCTGCTTTTTCTAGTTTATACAAATATTGCACGTTTGCAACGCGAACGTTATTGCCACTGTGTGTACTGTGCTTACGCAACATTGTTGCTCGCTGCGCGCATTTACATTGCAATTGTATGTTTTGTATTCTACATGAATGCATGATGCATTGTTATGTTTTGTTATGTACTGTTAATGTGTAATAATATAGAACTGAAACTACAGCATATTCGTTGTTTTTGGAAAAATTAGCCAATAGCGCCATATTGTGGAGCAGGAGTTATAAGTTGCTTGTAATAAAACACGTGCAAATTGTCATGTAAATACTAGTTAAAGTGAGCGAAAAATATGACAAATGCATCAGTGGAAATCCAGGTAGAAGTAGAAACTTGGAACGTATAGAAAGTAAAATCCACTAGTTGAAAACAATGACTTGATTTGAGCATATATAATACAATCGCTAGAGGTGAATATTTCATGAGATATCTACCTTGATTTGACTTTTTACGTTTGTGAATCAATCATAATTATACGCTGACTTTTTCCTGTATTCGATTTTGTCATCCCAAACAAGGCAATACGGCTTATCTCAATGAAATCTCTTCTAGTAACGGAGCACGGCCTCTAAGCAATCAACAAAATGACACTAGCATAAAACATGTTTTGACGTGTTTGTGGAGCTTACGGGTCTGTACGACTGGTAGCTGAATGGCTTGAGACTAGACCACGGACAAATTACACACTAGATCGTGCAGTAGAGTTGAGTGTGGTGATCTGTCGGCAATTGTTGTGTGTAGTACGCGAACGGCAGGACCACATTCCAGTCGCTGGTACTGCTACCTGGGTCCGCCCACAGGCCGCTGGCACCCTCATCATCCACATCATCCCTGTTTTTGCCACAAACACAAACACAAACACAAACACAAACACACGCACACGCACGCACGCCGTACACACACACACACACACACACACACACACACACACACACACACACACACACACACATCTTAGCGTGTGCTCGTATACGCATGGCATGTTCCGGAGTTTGACCCTTGAGGTAGCTCGGGCTATTATGATCATATACGGTTGGTTATAGTTTGATTGTGCTGTAATAACCGGTACAGACAGAAGACAATCAGAATATTGCCGGGTAGTGGCTTGTTGAGCAATATATTCAATATATATTCACTTCATAGATAACACATTCGTTCTTCGTTCTTGAAGAGCGTTATTCCAACACTGAAAAACATTAAAATACTAACCAGTAAGCACAACCAATACTCAAATCAACCGTACTAGGCCAAAAGCGCATTTTCCTATGCAAAATATCTAGTGAAAATATTTCAATTCGTCAAAAGTGAAGCTTAATTTTTGTCAAAGACCAAAATACAATAGTCAATAAAAATTTATTAAATATAAGTCATTCAACACTGGAAATAAATATTGCAGCGGACGAGGGTGTGATTTCTGCATCAATGCAACCCAGTATGATACTAGTCAAGTCTGAATACGCACAAAAGTCCCTTTCTCAATAAATATATATATTTTCAATGTCACTTCAGAAGAAAAAAATTCTGGTCATGTGATACAAATGTTTTTATGAGAAAACAGTGTCTGAGCTTTCAAATTGGGTTAAAAGTGCTTCCTGTACAGAAACATTCACAATATCACCACTATTGCGATCGAAATGGAATCGAATATGGAAATTGGTGTCTTCTTTTTGTGAGTGCATTAACAAAACGGGTACTTGTAGATAATCTCGATATATAATAAATCGTACAAATATTGAATATTTTTACTTTATCAAATTTTTAATACAACCCGCGACACACTTAGCTACAACATTATACCAACTTGGTACACATTTTAGCTTTGTTTTCTTGATGTAATATCAAATTGTCCATACAAACATACACACACACACATATGAAAAAGGAAGCTGCAAAATTGGATAGGGTTCAGAGGGTAGCAACTAAGTTAATACCAGAGCTAAAGAATTTGACATATGAAGAAAGATTGGAAACATTGGGACTGGTTACTTTGAAAAAAAGGCGAGAACGAAGGGACCTGATAGCGGTCTTCAATTAGAATTATTATTATTAATTACAGGCAAATCCAGTAGCATGGGAAGAGTGCAAGCACTATTAGCACCCTAAGGTGGCCCCATGTACCGGAAGCGCCCAAAAAGATTCAGAGAGTCGGCAAATGGATGAACCGGAACAGTAATTATCGAGTTTTGCACAATCCAGTGGAAGAAGAGGACACAAGAGAAAACTGAAAAACTAGGTGTCGCAATAATTTGAAAAAAGTTAGTTTCCCCTATAGATGCGTGGAGAAATGGAATTAATTAAGGCAAGAAGTAGTCGATAGTGAAAAGATTAGCACATTTAAAACAAAGCTGGATAATTGTGCATATGGAAACGGGACAGTCCGAGCCTAAAAGCTTTTCTCTCGTATCAACAAATCGGTGAATACACACACACGCACACACACGCACACACATTGCTTAAATATAGAAACGAGAAAAAATCATCGTATGAAACACGACTTTATTGACATTGGTGCGCTCACCGATTTGGTATGCGCCTATTGTATGCAAATTGAGGTGGTATACAAATGAGATGGCACGCGCCACTTCAAGTATGCGCCCGCATACCTGCCACCAATGAAATCCACGCTCGTACACACACACATACACACATGAACATACACATTGGTATTGTAGCAATCAAAGATGCATGCAAGAATGCAGCAGAGAAGCCAAATATTCTCTGTAAAGACAGCAACGTATTTCAGGGCAAAGCAGAGCCGTGTGCGTGTGCGTGTGCGTGTGTGCGTGCGTGTGTGCGTGTGTGTGTGTGTGTACGTGTGTGAGATATGCACGCTGTACATTCCAAACAGCTGAATTACGATCCAATTAATTCGCTGCTCCTCCCGCTGGCGTGGCTGTGCGGCCCCTTTTTGCTTCCGGACCTATCACCCATACACACACACACACACATGCACTTACAGATGCCCCCTCTTGCACCCACACACCTACACACACACCCACACACACACACATGCGTATATATCTATAATAGCAGACACACACATACATGCACAGGTCAGAGCGCCCGGCACTAACGATTCCGTTTGTCATCGGGGTAATATGCAGCCGAGTACGTCGGAATGTGTTGTCAATTAGACTGAGGCACAGGTGGCGTACAAGACGCACGTGTGTGTATGTATGTATATGTGTGTATGTGTGTGTGTGTGTGTGTGTGGGTGCGTGCGTAGCACAGTTGCGATGATGTGCCTACCACCGAAACCACTAACGAACACAGATCACAGCGGGATGCCAACACACATACACACACAGACACACACACACACACACACAGACACACACACACGCATATATATACACACCCGGGCACATATGCACGATATTACCCAAGAGAGTGGAATCAAATAGAGTGCCGTTTCTTCGCTATTACGGCAAATCGTAGAATGAGATATGCTTGAATAGTACCTGTTGCAAATAAAGCGTCATTTATCAATCAGGTGCTAATGACCTTGCCGCTGGGCCAAGGTCATTGTCCTGTTATAAAGGTCATTGACCTGTCGATTTGTTTCCTGCAGGCATAATCTATCCTTTTATAACATAGACAAAATAAAGTAACATACAGAATAAATACAACTAGAAAACGACAAATGTTTCATTATGCCATTCTGTGCTATGCTATATTCGTTGAAGTGTTGGCTATTTTTGCCAAGTGTTTTTGTTGTGTGCTCAATAGACATAAATACAAACAAATAAAAATACATATTTGCAAATTTGGAATATATTATGTGAGGGAAAAAACCACAAATGATAGCTATGGCTGTCAAACGTTTCGAGCTACCTCTCCTCATATCCAAGAGATTGAATTTATTGATATAAGCATTATCGCAAAGAAGTTGCATAATGATGCATGTGCACAACTGATCGCCTTCAAATTTCAGAATTTCAAATTTCAAATTTCCCCCAAGACAAATATTTCAGCTCCCCCGAAATTGCACTCTGGATCCGCCACTGTGTGCGTGTAAAGGAAATGTATGTTCATAAAGGTGTAATTTAGGCCAACAAGTTTGAGCTGTAAGGCTGATTTTACAGTGGTTATAATCCCTTTTGAACCCCAAAACTCTGGAATCAAAAGCAATTTTCCTCGACGTCAGTTATCTTGAAGCTATCAGCTATCTATCAGCTATATTGGATGTGTTACAATTATTGAATTTTCCATATATGTAAATGATGTGCAATTAATTTGTTAGGTGTTATGAACTGTTTTTTTAAGAAATGTGCGTGCGCTCGTCTATACAAGTGCAAAATATTGCTGATATCCTGTGTAAAATAGATGGGAATAGAGCTCCAATATCTACACTACGGCCTAAACACACCCATACACACACACACACACACACCGACACACGCACACACACGAGCACACGCACACACACCGGCACACGGATACACACGCATATTAATGTTATTTATGGAATTTTTTCGATTAAATTTGCCTAATGTTTGGTGCTAAGGTTGAACAGAATATTCCGTCAGTTTTACCAATTCAGAGTGTCTTAGTTTTTTAGGTAGGATTTCTTTATGTATTTGGACCAACACAGGCCATTGAAAAGCAGTGAAGGTTTAATTGCCACCAATCATAGTTGATGTAATAACACGCGATTGCTCTGAATACTATTTACACTATGCCTGTAGAGCGTCGCTTGGACAAATATGTCTCTTGAAATAAGACGATGTTGCATATAGACTATTGTATAAAGAAGCCAGAGAGAAGACCTAGGACAATCTACCACAGCACAGGCTGCTAGAGAAATTCAACTCAGAAATTTGATTCAGAAATTTGAATGAAGCTGGAGCAAATTGATTCAACTGGAATATGCCATCAATCTGGGCTTCAATTGACACGAGCCTAGAACAGTCTGCTCTTTGTTCTTGTTCAATTCTTCATTCTGTTTCTTGTCCTCTTTGTATAAATGTGTTATCTTTTTTAAGCAAGCGTGTCTTCACTGATTTTCATAAATAAACTCGGATTTATCGAGCTCTCTATATGTTTTGCGTGTTTCTGGTACATTGGGCACCCACATGGTGAAATTAGTGCCTGCACTCTTCCCATGTCACTGGATTCAGTTGTAATTAATAATAATAGCAATAACAACAATAATAATAGTAATAATATTATTTATATGTCATATAGAGTGATCATATTTGTCGCGGCTAATTAAAAATCTTAGGCAAAAAGGTGTGACCGATATGCTACCGCTGCCAAATTTGCAATCAGAACTTTGGGCTTGATTTCTTGCATTTAAACCAAACTTGAGTTGGGGTCGAATTTTGAACGGTCATCTGACCGACATTGCAAATGCAAGCCATCGACAGCGGCACAAGAGGGCGCAACGTGTCTGTTGCAGTCGACATGACCTCGTGACCTCTTGGGCTGGGTCATCTGACAGCAGCCACCAGGGCCCGCGTAAAAACTCCGCCTGGAATGTTCCCACACTCTCGATGGCTGCTCACTTTGGCAGGCGTGTGCGATCACCGCACCGCCGCCGGACAAACATGCGCGCACCTACACCCACACCCACACACACACATACACATACACACACACACACACACATACACAAACAAGGTATGAAAAGAGAAGCCCAGAGTCGAATACATCGTGATATCAGCTGTTAGCGCGTCCGGGCCAAATTTCGAAGGAGAGCATCAATGAAAAAATGTCATACACTCATCGTGTTTTGTTGGTTTTTATATTTTCGACAACTGTGGTATCTTGTGATGATAGGATATAAATGATACTTCGGATATATTTGATAAAATTTCAGAACTTCAGCAAACATCAGTTAAATTTGCGCTTTCTTTTCAATTTCAAATCATTTCAACATAATTATGCTGAATTTAAATTTAAGGGCAGATACATAGCAGGGAAATAGCTCAAAATAGTTTTATTGTATTGACAATTTCGAAGTAATAAAATCGTGAGTTCTTTAGGTAAATAATTGTGCCCAAGTCATTCAATGCGCAGTACTGGTCTACAACTGCTAATGATTATATTATATTTATCTATAAAACATTTTATATTTTGCCTGAAAAAACACATTTTTTGTTTTAGCGCAGTATTCTAACATATCTTGAAACAGCGCAAGATCATCAAACTATCTTGATTAATCACACTTGAGCCAGCTATCTTCATTTATCTTCGATTAATGGCTAGCTATCTTCATTTATCACCGACACGCTGGCTGCGATGAAATATTGTAATGCTTGAGCAATGAGGCCCCGGCTGGCATATGGCAGTGTGGATAAACAGGCAGGGCACACGACAGAATCAATTACGATGAGCAATCGTACAGCACCAGGGTTGAGTAATGCCTCAACGCCTCAGGCTACACAGAGGTCAACCGATCGGCAAGTGAGCGGCGTGACCTGACCCCAAGGTCAGCTGGACGACCAGAGAGAAAAGATGTGCGGCCAGTCACCATCATCGCCAAACAATGCACAAAGCTTTGGATACACAATGCGTATGCACCTCAAGCATATGCAAAAATTGAAGCATGATAAACATCCACAAATTCGTTTATAGTTATATAGTTAATTGCAGAAATAAATTGCTGCTGCAAGTGGCAATTTTAACAGAGAATTAATCTGAGTTTGGTGTGACATGCAATCAGAGCAGTTGGAAGGAATTATGGGGCCCCCCGAAGGCAACACTTGGGGCCGCCATTATGAATATATCACCAAATAATGAATGTATTTATTAGACATAATCACATAATACAAGCTCAGGTGAAAACATCTGAGCAAAAATGTAAAGGCTATACATAATAAATATGATAAATTTTAATATCATATGTGAAGCAACGGGACCTCTCATCATTCGGGGCCCCCCGGCCGGGGGTTACGGGGAGCGGTTGCTACGGCTCTGTATGCAATTGATTGAAAATCAATCAATGACCGGTGACGTTCGTTTTCTCTCAGATGACCATCGAGGCTGGGAACACTTTCACGAATCCTTGAGCTGCCCAGTCCGGTCGTGCAGTCGCATGTCATATCGTGAGTCTCTGCCCCTGTGTGACAGCAATGGGCGTAGCAGCTTCGATCAGAAATGTCAATAGAAGACAGCCAGGGCGGAGCTGGGTCAAGCTATGCCACACGGTTCAGCCAATCACACATCAACAGGCACGCACTCCTCACTTTCTCGAGACATCGCCATCCGTCGAATTCTTTCTCGCCATAAGATAAAGCAGTGTCACGACTAACTCAACCCGCCTCACACACACACACACACGCAGGCATAACTACTTGCACACTCAAGCCATTAAAACATTACCCATTAAATAGTAAGGAGGAATTTTTCCTTTTGAAATTCGATTTCATTGTTCGGTTTGTTTCAATTTTTTTGGGCATATTTCTGTGCGTTTGGTGAAAATGCGTTTATCGTTTGATAGCACTGTAGTGCCGAAGAAATTTCGCTGCAGTTCTTATGTTTTTTTATTTGAATCAATATGCTTATAATTAAGACATATATAATACAGTGAACACATGAGTATAATATATACTTTTTTGTATTGAATTGGCACGAAAAGTCAATGAATTATCACACGCACACACACATACACACACGCACACATACACACACACACACATACACACACACACACACATACACACACTGCCGGGATGTTGGAAGATTGAAAGCTTATTAGCTCATAAAAGCATAAATAAAAGCATAAATAACAAAAATACAAGCACACAGCACTACACACAAATACAAGTCGAAAAACCTGTGAGAAATAGCGCTTATTAATAGCGACTACAGCACGCAGGCAACGAGATGTTGCATTGCATTTGTGCAACGATACATCATCATAATATGTCCACAGTATATCAATATTTCACTTGTCATCGGCAATTTAACAATGTTTGTGTATTTGATGAGATAGTTATTAGTAACCTCTTTTATGAATGCGTGTGTCGATTTACTCTTTCTGATATTTTCAAGCAGTTCATTCAATTGATTTACTGCAGTGTGAAACAAATTCTATATTTTTTTGTCCGTGACTTTGTGACATATAATTTTGTTGGGTGTCGCTTGTTCAATTCGAATTTCCCTTGCAGTAACTATGTGATATGACAAAATGTATTATATCCAGATGCAATATGATGATGTGATCAAAATATTTCATATACTTCACTGGTGTGCTCATATGTCATGTTGCAAGTACCCTTAATAAGTGGACATATATATTGCACCTGGTGATATAACACAATTTCTTCATATACTTTTTCTCCCAAGTGTTAAATATAGAAACACGCCATACTTGAACAATTGCGAACACATCCTTTTTTGAATACCCTCGATAAAATCCATAGGCACTTGTGTAAACATCACGTATATTAAGCGTATCCGCGTGATTTGAATTGAATTATTATGATTCCACGAGTATGATGACTAAACACCTTCGTTGTTTCTGCGGTCGCTGAGCAGGCCGCAAAACCGCGATCAACCGCGTGAAAACATCCTCAGTCAGACCACCCAACAGTCGGCGAAATAGCGGTTCTCTCTGTCGACCTGCTCGTGCTGAGAACAAGTGAACCAGCAGCCATGATTAGTCGGCACGACCGTTTGTCTCTCGTGTGACAGACCCGCACTGGCCGTCGCTGAAGACCAAAATACATCCGGATTCCGCGGTGCTCCACTCCACGTGGACGACAGGATGTCGGTCTTTTGAATTCGGCGTGCCTAATGACAGACGCACGACGGACACACCCGTGCGCGCACGCCAGAGATACGTCTGTCCCGCCGCCTCCCGTTTTGTTCGTGCACCATCGCTTGGGCGACTTTGTCGTCAAATCGGCTGCATTGTCTTCGCCCGGCGAAACAGTGGATCCGCGCAACGGACAGGAGAGAATCGCGACTACACCGCTGGACTTGATTGCCAAGCATGCTCCACTTCTTCCACCGTCCCCATAGCAGCGTCCGTTGTTGATGCTCTTGGCGTCGTCATAAGGGAATCAATACGCACCTCAATATCTAAGAGTACCTGATCAAGAAAAGATCTGATCCAAGACCCTGATCAAGATGCATCTGAACTGATAAAGATGTGTATCTAGTACCTGATCAAGAAATCCCCAACACTTAGGGACTCACCCTCCTAAGCGAATATACTTAAATGACTTCGTATGTGTGTGAGTTGTGTGTATCGAGGTGATAGCATTATGTGTGTCAGCGCATTGGCATTGTTGACAAGTTGGCCTCAAGTCGGCTCGGCAATTTGTAGCGTTTGAAAATGCTAGTACTGGCGCCGACAGACCACCGCAATGATTATCACCTGTACTGTACCACACACACACACACACACACACACACACTCGCAGATGCATCCTTCGCTGGCGTGAAGTGTGCGCAACAGCGAGGCAGCGCCAAGGAGCAAAATACAGAGGCATGCAAAAGAGGAAGGACAATACATGTGTGTGTGTGTGTGTGTGTGTGTGTGTGTGTGTGGGACACTCTAATTAGTACAAAACCATTGGCCGCTCGTTCGAGTGGCTTTCATCTGACCGCCTTGACATGTACACATGTACATACACACACACACACACACACATACACATACACACACACACACACACATGGGCGGTTGATAGTGGACAGGCCAGAACAATAGGTCGTTCATCATTGCTAAGGTGGCATTATCGCTGTTTTCAACACGTGGCTACAAATGTTTTGCTAGTAGAGTATCAAGCAACCGCTAACTCAGGCGCTTTGACCCTCGGTATAGCCGTGTGTATGTACGTGTGTGTGTGTGTGTGTGTGTGTATGTACGTGTGTGTATGTGTGTCTGTCTGTCTATCGGTGTGTCTGTCTGCCTGCCGGTCCGTTTAAGTGTGTATACGTATGATTCATCCTACAGGATGCTATCAGGATTTTTTTAATATTATTAATAATAATACTTTATTTCTTATAATTGTAAGAATAATAATGTTTACCTAATTCCAGGCCATGTGTCAGTCAGTGTCATGGGAAAAGTGCGACCAGTAATATATATGCAAATATACTGGAAGATATATGTAATTGATGTGGAATTGGCGTACAAATGACGCACAAGAGGCGATATTGCATTTTCACGATTCTAGCGAAGCGTCCATGCATTCATTTGTATGTTGATCTACTATTGCATCACACATGTATATTCTACGAAACACACACAACACACACACACACACACGTTCCATTGAAGTTTTTGCCACACGGGTTTTAACAATAGACAGTAATATATGTTGTATCGATGTTGTTCGCATCAAGCTACAATAAATACTGTAAAAACTTAATTCTATTCATGCTCAAGCGTGCGGTTCCTGTGTACAAATAGTGTGCTTTTGAGATCACCACAGTATGTTCAGCAACTTTAAACATAAGTTCAATGCTGGACAAACATTAAAAACCAGTATTGTCCGATAATGACTGTGAGTAGATTACTATGTGTTTATATGAGCGTGTGTGTGTAAATATCTGTATATATCTATGTACACGCACACGGCTGCAAAGGTGCGTGAATGTGTTCTCGGCAAATATTCTACCAGACGGCCATTGTATCCGATTCGGTGACGACGGTGATTGGATGAATGCCGTGTTCGGTGCCAAAGAAAGCGGCTTTCGAAAGCCGAGGTCGCTCAGGTCACTCGGGGTCAGCGGTATCACAGGTCACAAGCAGTGGCGAATGGGCGGTTGGATGCCAGGTGGCAGCTTGTTGCTGGTAGACAGAGGTGGTGAGCTGGTTGCTGCGGCAGGAACGGCTGACGCTAGCCTCCGTGTGGTGGCAAGTGGGCGGGTTCTAGCCGACCGGCTGACCAATCAGCGAGCGAGGAGGCGTGGCGTTGTCAGTGCCGGCAGCGGCCTCCGTGGCTGCCTCTGCTTCTTCGGGTAACGGCTACTTCACTCACCGTGGAGATCTCAGACTGAGTGGTTGTGCTAGCCGTCGTTCTCCTACTTTGTGAACTGTTGATCAGTGTTGCTTGTTGTTCTTTGTGCGGCTGTCATGCATTCTCAGTTGCCGGGCTTTTACTTGCAGCCTCAGCTGTTGGCTGCCGCTGCTGCCAAGTCCGACATGCTGCTGCATCCGTCCTTGCTGAGTCTCTTCAACCCGTCCGTTTTCCGACCTGATCTCATTGGCCAGAAGCCGACCAGGCCCAAGAAGCGCTACATCTGCCAGTACTGTCAGCGAGAGTTCAGCAAGAGCTACAACCTGCTGATTCACGAGCGAACGCACACCGACGAGCGGCCGTTTCCCTGTGACATCTGCGGCAAGGCGTTCCGTCGTCAAGATCATCTGCGCGATCATCGCTACATCCACATGAAGGAGAAGCCGTTCAAGTGTGACATATGCGACAAGGGCTTTTGCCAAGCTCGTACGCTGGCCGTGCATCGGTCCTCGTGTAGTCAACAACTGACGTGCTTGACATCACGACGTCGTGCTGTCGCCACCAGCTCTCTGTCAGCTCCAGCGGTAACACAGGCTGTCTTGTCAGCTGCCAGGTCTCGGGCATGCGATGCTGGACAGTCGGACGACGAGAGAAGTAGTGTTGGATGCGGCAGCAGTTGCGGAGACTTGCGGTTAGGAGAGTCTACTCCTCCACCCGTCCAGATTACCGGTTGGTCCACATCTCCATCTCCGGACAGCTGTCGGGGAGACAGTGGGTGTGAGTCTTCGGAGCAAAGCTGTTCACCGCTTCCACATCAGCATCTGAATCAATGGCGGTCAGCTGTAACATCTTTGCCGGTAGCTCGTCGAAAGACCACAGCTTTTGGCATTGCGGACATTCTAGCGATGTAATGGATGTATGTTTGTGTTGTGACTGTGTGTGTGTGTGTATGAATAAGTCTCTTTTCATAATATCTACGTGTTTTGTGCGGTGTGAATTAAGACGTTTATAATCTCTAAGCTCGGTTAGCGCCTTGTGGTGTATGTAAGGCATACTGCAAGTATCAAAGAGTCGTTCCACGATGATCCAAGTCAACCGTGCGTTTTCATTGTTATTATTGTCACAATGACTTACCATTTGCACATGTACTGAACTCATGCCATATATAACAATTGAAGAGCGTCTATGTGTCTGTATACATTATCAAGTGATGTGAAAATATAGTTATCTGGTTGACATGGTGTATATTTGTTATTGAAGGTGGGCCGTATAATCAAATTGAACATTGACCAAATTGAATTACTGAAAGTGATGAAGCGAGATTAGAAGATATTTCAACAAATCCACAGTCATAGCTTGTAATATAACATAAATGTAATATGGAAATTACTGCTAATAAGCGATAGTGTTAGGCACCGCATGCGAGAAGTGTTTCTGTTTACCACTGTAGACATTGTTTGAATACGTCCTCAACGGAAACAATTTATCTATACATTAGAAACCATAAATGTCTCCTATCCTTTATTAAGACTCCGGCTATTTTCAACACCTATTCATAGTTACTCCATTAAAGCGCCCTTATATTCATTATTTATTAGTGTTTCAGGATATCATTCAGGCCCAGCTTGAATACTGCCCTTTGCTCATCTGTTCTATTGCACTTCCTACACATGGATGGTTCAGTTTTGTGGAAACAGCGTTCTCGATTGCCGGTCTGGTCGTCCACCTCACAGTCTACCAGCGAGAAACTTACTCGTGTGTCCTGTCGTGTCACCGTTTTCCACCTGCTCTGCATTCACCCTCATGCGCCCTGTGCCTCTTTTTGTATCTGTGTGTGCTTGTGTGTGTGTGTGTGTGTCAGTCGTTTTGTGACAGTCGGCGGACGGTCGTTGTGACGCGACGGCGGCGGCGGCGGCGGCGGAAAATCTGGCGTCGAATCTGGCGCGGCTGCTATCAATCTGCCGCGTCCGTCGGTTTATCGCCCGTCCAGTCGGCGACAAATGGCACGCCATAAATCGCACGCCGGCCAGGGTGGTCTGCCGCGCCCGGTAGCTGCTGCGAGACGACAGTTCGCGTGTGACTCCAGCGCCCTTGGTCTCATTAAAGCCAGGCACCTCGACGACCATCGTCGCCACTGCCTCCGCTGTTGCCTTTGCTGTGATGGCACCACGTTTCTCGTGTGTCCAGGTGTTGGTGCATTATGTGAGTGTGAATGCGTGCGTGCGTGCGTGTGTGTGAGTGCGTGAGCAAAGGAGTAAAAAGTCAGTGAGGCTCATCGGACGGTCATAAACCACCTGAGCTCGTCACTTACCACACACGTTCACTAACTCGCTCCTGAACATAAACCTTGAGGCAAACGTGCCCGCATACATCAGCCGTTCCGTGTGCGTGTGTGCGCGCGCATGTAAACCCAAGAAGCAAATGGAAACAAAAAGCGTAGACATAAAAGACAATTAGGAATAGGAGCAAAGGCGACAAGCAAGACCGTTAGATCTCGTGATACAAGCTCACTAGGTTTTAGGGCGAGGCTGGTACTGATGGTGACGAAATCGCACACAAATCAATACGAGTATCTACGCTAGAAACATTGTCTGGATGTTCCATCAATTGCGATCTTTTTCCAACAGAGTCTTCTTCCTCTCAAAATCAAGTTCACAATGCTGACCAAGAGGTTCATCCGGACGAGGCAACAAAAAGTTCAGCAAGACAGTATTCAGTCTCAGTAATTAGGCTCCTATTGCTAAGCATTATGTACCCATTAAGCACCCATGTACTTTCTGTCGATTTGTGCTCCATATTTTTGTCTCCATACCACTCTCCATGTGTCTATACTTTTATTACTGCTCGCGCCTTTGCCCTCGAAAGTGCGCTATATCAAATACATGTTGTTGTTGTTTTTATTATTTTGACTTTTTAGGCCACGCTCTGCTTCGTATATCTTCTAATTTTTAATGAAAATTGACAAATCGTCTCATGCAATCGTCACTGTTTTGCTGTGACATTTTATTTGTTGTGTCTCAGTGTAGCTTGCACAAGGAGTGGTGCGATGCTAAGTTACAAACTGATGTCGTCTTACAAACGTCAACATATCCTTCTAGCCACTCTATGCGGATGGTTAAGCCCACCAACCCTACCATCCAAACACTCGCCTCACACTACGCGCTGTACGTCTCTGAGTGACACTGTGTATACACATCGTAACACATCCCGATGGACCCTTCACGCCAATGTATGCAAGCGTATGTGTGTGTGTGCGCGTATGTGTGTGTTTGGGCTGGCGGTTCCCGGTCGCCGTCCCCACGATAAATGACCGTCCCTCGGCGCTAAACCAACTACCCACACACACACACACACACACCATCCACACCTACACATACGTCTCATGCTGTGGCACCTCGAAGTGTATAACACCAACATACACACTCGCTCGCACGCACGCACAGCTGGTGTGTGTGTGTGTGTGTGTATGTGTCAGTCAATTGTGTCGACTGTGGCCAAAGTTGACGAACAGCGTCAATTGACCTCCACTTGGTGCTTGTCCACTCTGATCCTACTGCTCTCTATTGCTCTCTACTCTGTCTGCCAGGACCGACCCCAAGCATAGACGAACTAGGTGGCCGCCTAAGTCGGGAGTCGGATGCCCGCGGCTCCAGGGCCGCATGTGGCTCTTTGGCGCTGCCTAGTGGCTCCCTGGAGTTTTTTAAACATGTTTGAAAATGGAAATATGTGGAGTAGGAAAATATATTTTTGTGTTTTGGTATATAATATATATAAAATATAGATATATATATACATATGGCTAATATAGATACACACAGTATGTATTGCCGTCATATAAGGCTCTTACTTTTTTGTGGCTACAGACATATTTGTTTTTTGTTATTTTTTGGTCCAATATGATTGTCTGGGGGGTCGTGCAAGGTACTCATAATAAAAGTATATACATCATGTTAATCATGAAAGATTGGACATATGTATCGTGGATTATCTGGATTATTCAGAATCGGTTCGAGAATTTGATGCCGTCAAAGCATGAAAAGTTATATCTTGTTCATTGTTCAAAACATCGCTACAAATATTCTTGATTTGTTTTCATTTAATCTGTTTGTATATATGAGGTTTTTGAAGAAATCGCACCACCCTATTTTTTGCTTTTCGATTTTTATTGTTCGTTTCATCTGAGCCCACCAAATTCACTTTACCTAGCGCCTCCAATTACCTAAGAATGGTCCTGTATATGCCGTGTGTGTGAGTGTGTGTGTGTGTGTGTGTGTGTGTGTGTGTGTGTGTGTGTGTGTGTGTGTGTGCGTGTGTGAGAGAGTACAGCAGATTGCCAGTCTATTGGGCGGAATTTTTACAGCATCCATCGTGTGTGCAGGTGGTGTCTACCGTCGCATATTGGCAGTCGATGAGAATTGTTACTTGCCCGCTTTATGGGGCCGCACAAGATGCTCGACCAATCGACCCTCGTTGCTTCTGGTAACCGCCACGACTCATATTCTACACACACACACACACACACACACACAAACACACACACACACACATACACACACACACACACACAAATACATGCTATCAGACCCGATGCACTGTAATATTTCCTCTACAATGATTTCATCTCAAGCATCTCAATGAAGGCGATGTTGATCGCAAATTATGATATCCGTGTAGGTGACTCGAGGCATACACTTTTCAGAGTTAATCTCTTCAACTATACAGTCATATGGACTTGCCAATTGCCTTTCAATTGTTTCTTGTGGCTAAGAGACCCGCAAGCATACATGGTGTGGGAAAGCAAACAAGTTTGCGGCAGATAGCCTAGTAACGCCACTGCATAAATGCCAGATTACTTCTTGTATATCATCAAAAGAACTGATTTAACATTCTACAATGAAACAATACGAAAACTATTAATTATTGAAGATTGATTCCAATGAATTACGTTAAACACACGCATTTGTGTTGTATACACTTTTTTCAATTCGCTTTGGCCCATTACTGAAAAAATGTTGGATCAATTTATGAGCAAACACATGTATTCTTGCCAGGTAGCGGATTGTACTGACTGTAGTGTATTGTGATGACGTTCATTCAGTCGAGCGTTACATCAGATCGCTTACACAACACACACACACACACACACACACACACACACACACACACACACACACTTCAGCCTCCCAATATTATGCAAAGCCCCCCTAAGCCCCCAAAATTCAAAATCATGGATCATCAATATTTATGGCCGCTGTAAAATAAGTCCGTCAATTTTGGTTCAAGTTCGAGGACTGAATCAGTGTGCCCCAGTTCCTTATTATAATATTAGGTAGTCAGCGTTCGAGGATAGCTCTTCATGTTTCGCCAAGCCCCACAAGTTTTTCGTTAGCCCCAACGCTCAGCCTCCCCCATCGGAAAAATCCTGGCAACGCCACTGTTGGTGGATACAAAACTAACTAGGTGTAACTCGGTTCTGCCCAGTGCCACTGACATCACTATATTCCGCAATCGACGCTTATTTCCAGTCTACAATTTGACCGCGGTTGGCGCATTTGGCTGTTCGCCAAGCAGCACTCGCGAACGAGTGTATCATGCCGTTCTGTTCGGGCATCTGGAAGGTAGGTAGGTAGGTGGGTAGGTAGGTAGGTAGGCGGCAATTTTCGGCAGCGATGTGCAGAGAAAGAAATGCACAAGAAGAAGCGGCAATTGGGCGTTGGCGAAAAGTGGAGGGCCCAAGACAAATAACACGGTGCAAACGGTCTGCGGTGTTGGGTGTAATTTTTCCCAGTGAAATCGCCGTGCGGTGGTGGCAAACAGAAGAGAATTGTTGTGCGACTCTCGAGTAAATGCTCTTTGACCACTGTCCAAGTCCTGATTCGTCATCGCAACTTGTAATTCAGACAATTCAGACCCTAGCCACTGGTATAGGTGTGTCTGTGTGTGTGTGTGTGTGTGTGTGTGTGTGTGTGTGTGTGTGTGTGTGTGTGTGTGTGTGTGTGTGTGTGTGTGTGTGTTGTAACAAAAACAACACAACACACACGCATACATACACATACACACGCGCACACAAACACGCTCTTGACAAACATCCCCTTCTGGGGAGTGAGTTTGAACATGTGAGGTTACATGTGTGGCCTCTCTTTACACATTATCCTTATTTGAGCGGAAACCGTTGACGTCCACCGATCTGCCTAATAGGTGATGTAGTTTAGTGTGCCTGCGTGTAGATACTGGTCCGTTCATCAGAGGCATGTGTGTATGCTATCGTATTTATTCGAATATAACTTGCAAAATTTTCTACCTTTACAAGAAGTAAAAAGTTTGGGTGCACGTCATAAACGAGGTCTTATCATATCCACTAAAAATGATCGAATATTAAAAATGATTGTTATTATATTTTTATATTTTTTACGGTATTTTTTGTAGATTTTACTTTACGTTATCAATAAATGATTTTAATCATACCGCATGTGTTGAGCAATGTTTGTCACTTCCAATTCTTGATCTGAGCTAAGAATGGGCGAAAACAATTTTATACCGATTTTTAATCTAAAATTAGGGGTGCGCGTTATACACGAGTGCGCGTAATATCAGAATAAATACGGTATATATGAAATAAACAATTTGGCATTACATATTTCGCACGTGGATTTATTTAATGGCAATTGTAAATGAGCTAAAAACTCCGCCCAACAGAATTTTTGTTTTCACAATTGCAGTAGTCGGATATTGTGCAAATTATATTCGATTGTACAAAATACAATTTCCAGTTAAATATACATCTGTAATCACGGCATCACAAACGGTGCATCACAATTGAAGACAAGGCTTACGAATGCGATTAGACTAACTCTAAGAGGTTAACAGTCAACTGTGAAGTTTTTCAAAGGATAAACTTCACTTTATACGCTGTTGGTGCTGTCTTAGCGTTTTTTACTGTTCTCATTCCGTCCTTGATCATTAGCTGACTTTACAATAATGCCGTGTGTGTGTGTTTTTTTTACTTCTTCTATTCGACTACTTCATTCACCCTGAGAAGCCGGTACTAACTGAAAAGCCTGCTAAGATCTAGCACAGTGGTGCTTAACCTGGGATTGTTGGAGCCCCAGTGGTTCGGTGAGTAAGTTCCTAGGGTTCGGCGCTTCAGTTCACCCACTTGTATGATTCGTGGCGTCAAGATCTGCTGCAAACAACTCGGTCCACTCAGCAGCCCACTGCTTTGATCGTGCGTTACCTGTGATTTTCTTATAACACTTCAAACACAAAGGATTCGATGACAGCATGTGTGGAACTTGTGAGGATCAGTAACTCCAATAAGATTAAGAATCTCTGATCTAGCAGCCGCCCGAAGCAACACTAATTAGCACACTGCTGACATGTGCGGGCCTGCGGTTTTACACACACACACACACACACACACAAACACACACACACACACACACAATTGGAACAAGAATAGTGTGGAACAAGTGTTCACGATTGCTCAGCCATAGTTCTACACCACCACCGCGTATCTTTTGTCATCGGCTGTGCTACCCACTAGCACAAGTCCTTTGTCAATGAGACAAGTGGGGTTTTTGCAAAATTAGCAATACGCACGGCTAATTACACCTGTGTGAATTTGTGCCTACACCAGTTCTCACACGTACTTAATTATATGCACCTGCCGACATCCTTGTGTGTGCACGCACGCGCGTGTGTGTGTATGCGCGTGTGTTCGTCTGCCTGTCGACAATGTGTTCTACCTGTTGTGTGTGTGTGTGTGTGTGTGTGTGTGTGTGTGTGTGTGTGTGTGTGTGTGTGTGTGTGTGTGTGTGTGTATGTGTGTGTGTGTGTGTTGCTTACAAGTGTTCGATGCTGATTATGGTCTGGTTTTGTTGGCCTGGTGAGTATTCAACGAGCAGTGTGTGTGTGCGTGTGTGCAATTAGTGTCGACGGGGCGATACAGGGACGATATGGTGCCAAGGTCAACTGATGCGGATCGTAGGTCTTCCACGGACAACTCCACGCCTCATACACACGCCGACACACACACACACACAACACACACACACACACGTACACAACACATGTTGGCTCTTGATATAAGGGACGACGGTTTTAACACTCACTGATGCGCTCTTCACTAGTGAAGGTGGAGCTAAGTGTGGAGGTAGCTGTCAGTTTAAGGCTGTAACACCACCTAACACACACACACACACACACACACAAACACACACACACACACATACACATACACCCACTGTAACTCTTTTGGAAAATATAGAAATTCGACGACTAAACAGTACGAGCCGCATGTACTCGTACGAATACGTATACGGGTACTATCCTAGCGTCCTCGTACGATTACGATTACGAGTACGAGTACCACTCACTTGATGCAAACAGTTGGTTAAGCTCATATATATGTATTGCACAGTCATAAGTAGAACGTATTGTTCAAACACATTATTTAGCATATGAGAAAGTCCGCAACAGAATGTAATCAAACGTAGTTCCAAAACAACTACGTTATTATATAAACGCATATTCTAATATGTTTTGATTGACTAGGAGTCATTTGACTTGGTAAAGTCTGGAACCTCTTGAGCTAGATTATTGAGAATATGAATAAAATCTCGACATTCATTTTAAATAATGAACTTTGAGAATTCACGATGCGTATTTTATATACCGAGATTTTCTGTTGAGAAGTACTATACGAGCGTGTTGTAATACATAGCGGTACAGTGGTCCCTCTCAATAGCGGACTCGAAGAGACCGATAACAATTCCGCTATTTAGAAGTGTACTCTGCAGCAAAGATTATTAACTTTTTCCACTGTGAATCGCTAATCTACCACAAAAGGATGTTTGATTTTAATCAAACATCCTCTTATGGCAAGTTCAATCGTTCTCAAATAATTCACCAGGCTTTTTAATAACCCCAGACAATTGTTCAGCTGAGCGACATTCTCCTCTGGAAGCCAAGGTTTTGGTAGGATGCAGTTTGCAGGAGGGTCCCGTTTCATCAATATTAAACATATCGGATGCAATAGCAATAAGAATTTTCAACGTTATACGAAAGTCCTATATTCCTGTGCGATTCCTGTGCGAGATCCCCACCAATCTGTGGTTTCAGGCGACCGCTTAGTTTGTCTATGCTTAAAGCCGCCCCTGATAAAACACTCGTCTCTACCAATCCACTTGCAACAGTCAAGCATTATCAGTAGGGTGACCTTTTGTTGCGCTAAAAATCAACAAAAGTTGCGCTAAAAAATTCAAAAAGTTGCGCTAAAAATTCAAAAAAGTTGCGCTAAAAAGTTGCACTAATTTGTTTTCGAAAACACCACTAAAAATGGTTGTAAATGTTCGAATAACGAATTGTTTGACAAATGTTCTAAGATTTTGAGTATGAACATTTTGGGATAAATTCCTGTCAACATTTTCAAGTATTTTGTCATGAAATTTGTTTTTCTTTGAGCGCGGACCCTAAAATATATGTATATTGATCGTGACGAAGTATTATTCCGTTGTTGAATTTCAATGTCATTGTTTTTTTAAATATCAATACATTTAGCGTCTATAATCAATGTGTAAGTTAATCAAACCACTAACGAATATCCCAAATTGATGCAAGAACCATATGCTAGCGTTGTTGCTCCAAAGTTGATATTCAGAATGCAATCTAGTTTGCTCCAGGATAATCAAAAACAGATACAACTGTATAAAGATTAAGAATAACTCAAAACACAAAATATATTTGTATGCGAATACATAATCAGTCAGAAGAATTGTAATACATCCTCAAATAGGCCTCCACATTTTTTTATCAAAGTTCCGGTCGTCTGCAAGCAGCTTGTTCAGCATGCTGAAGCACCTTTCAACTGAAGCAGATGTTGCCTGACAATGCTGCAGACTCACATACAGCGCGAGATGTCACTGCGCTCGTACTTCAGAATGGCCTTCAGGTCTGTGTTTTTCTCGATCCTTTTGGTGAGATATTGTTTGAGATCAGCATCTTCACCGAATTTCAGCTTGGTCAAATCACTGAACGCTGCCTTTAATGTGTAATAGGGGCTTTCGACTCTGGGAAACAATTGAGCGAGCTCAACGTAGTTTCGCTTGATCGCAGCCAGGTCTTCGATGATTTTTGCATTCCCAAGTGCCTCCTTGGCTCGAGACACCAAAAGACCTCCTTCGAAGCCAGAAACAATCTCTTTAACCTCTGGCAAATTTTCTGCGTAATAAAACGCCGCGTTCAGCCAGCTTGCCCATCGTGTGACAACAGGTTGCGGTGGACGTCCTATGGCATTGAACGCGTTTTGGCGACCCCGATTTTTCGTAGTAGCAGCCTTCACTCGAGCGATGAGTGTGTCTACACTGGGAAACTTGGCTCGGACCTTTTCAGCACAGTTGTGTAAAAGATGTGCAACACAGGTGACATGAGAAAGGCGCGGGTAAAGCTTATTCAGTGTGTTGCCTGCACTCACCATGTACCTGGCAGTATCTGAAATGAGCAGGACAACGTTGCTTCGTTGAACGTCGACTCTTTTGACAGAGTCATCTATGTGCTCAATGGCCACTTGGCTGTTCACACTGGAGACGGATTTACAGTGAACCAACTATGTTTTTGTAGGCTCAGAGACGTTGCCAACCAGGACACTGAAAAACTTGGTTCCGTTTACTTCTGTTTCATCGGCCACGAAAAACAACTCGAAGTTCGACAGTCTGTCGATCATGTCCTGCAGTTCCTTGTCAGACATCTCCATCACACGAGAACGACATGCTTATTCAGATGGTGGACACTGCCCCATGAACTCAAACAGCTCGCGCACCTTTTGATCGCGGAGTTTTTTCAGTGGTATATCGGCCGAGAGAAAGGCTCGTGTAAGTCGATCAATAATATCATATCTGTGCTTCGGAATGAATAACTGTTCATTCTGCTATGCTTTTTGCTCATTTTCGCTTGATGCTTAGATGATCCTCTGTGCTTGTCCACTGAAGATTTCCTCTCTCCGTCTACCGAACATACACAGTATTTGCAGAACAAATCTCCTTTGGGCGTAAGCTGGAATTCCTCGGGATACCTTTGCACAATGGCTTGGCATTAAGCCTTCTTGGATGAAGCACACTTAGGCATTATGAAAAATCAACAGACACACCCACAAACTATCACCAGCGCACTAACCAGCATTCAACCGTTGCCCTATCAACCCATTCTGAATTTTAGATGGACAAATGCACGTGCCTATGTCAATCAGAGCGCTCCTCTTTCTCGATGTGGGCGCACACACTCACGCGCACACATAATGCCTACCAACTCACACGGGTACATCACACGCCTTTCAAACACATGTATTTAGCTTGCATTGACAATGCGTCAATTTTATTTGTATTAAACAGCTTTAAGAACTAAAAACTGTATTGGAAGTGTAAAAACTGATCATAAAGTTAAAAAACTTGCTCTCAAGCCAAAAAAATTGCCCTCAAAAACGAATAAATTGCAAAAGTTGCGCTAAAAACGAAAAGTTGCAAAAGTTGCGCTAAAAACCAAAAGTTGCAAAAAGTTGCATTTACAACTCACTCAATACTTACCTCAGATAAACAATAAAGGTATTTTTGGGCTTTTCAGGATGAGTAGAGTCTATGATGAAAAAGTTGCATTTGCAACAGAAGGTCACCCTAATTATCAGTCGACAAGCTGGACTCAATATCTTCCATACATCCTGAATATATAATTACACAGATCCCATCGGTCTCCGCTATTTGGAGGTGTGCTCTATGAGAGGGGACCAATAATTATTGGCCTGGCGGAATTGCTGTATTGCATGTATTGCAGAGTACCCTCCAAATTGCGCACCTCCAAATAACAGACCAATAATTATTGGTCCACTCTCATACAGCACACCTTCAAATAGCGGAGACCGATGGGATCTGTGTAATTTTATATTCAGGATGTATGGAACATATTGAGTCTAGCTTGTCGACTGATAATGCTTGACTGTTGCAAGTGGATTGGTAGAGACGAGTGTTTTATCAGGGGCGGCTTTAAGCATAGACAAACTAAGCGGTCGCCTAAAACCACAGATTGGTGGGGATCTCGCACAGGAATCGCACAGGAATATAGGACTTTCGTATAACGTTGAAAATTCTCATTGCTATTGCATCCGATATGTTTAATATTGATGAAACGGGATAGATTATAATCTATTCCGATATTTGAAGTTGCGCTATTTGGAGGGTATTCTGTAATACATGCAATACAACAATTCCGCCAGGTCAAGCTAGCTTTGCTTGTCTTGCACCAGCGAATTGACTGTTTTGACATCAGCATTCTTCTGAACGTCTCTCATATGCTCTTTCTACGCAGCACTCTACTTTTTGCCTTTGTTAATTTCTGTGCCACTTTTTCGCGACATTCTATTGGCTGACTAGAAGGGCCACGTAAAAGTTGTGTGTGTGTGTGTGTGTGTGTGTGTGTGTGTGTGTGTGTGTGTGTGTGTGTGTGTGTGTGTGTGTGTGTGTGTGTGTGTGTGTGTGTGTGTGTGTGTGTGTGTGTGTGTGTGTAACTCGTAAACACGTAGTCCAGTACATGAAAAGATGTTGATCTGTCTCACCAGACCGGGTTCATTATACTCGCTGAATAACCCTGCCGCACACACACACACACACCCACACACACATACATACATACACACACAGACGCGCACGCTTACATGAAGTGACACAATGCCACTCATATATGCGTGTCCACTGCTTTTATTCGAGAACTGAGTGGATACACCCTAGTACACGCACGCAAACACACACACACACACATAAGGGCTCTTGTGTGTCGATACAGACCACGACACACGTCTATACAAATGTGCATTGTTGGAAATTATTAGTTTCCACTTGTTCGACATCTGTACAGGTGTTTGCATGTGTGTATGCGTGTGTGTGTGTGTGTGTGAGTGTGTGTGTATTCTTGCGTACGCGGCACTCTCTAGGTCTATGGGGTGTATTGTAAGCGCGGCCGCACAGCCAGTGTTAGCCAATAATGAGTAGCACGTTCTTCTCCGTTTGACTCGGCCTGCTCGGCCAAAAGTCTGGCTCAGCGCAGTCATCCACCTCGTGCTGCGCTGCGGCTGAATGCGACCCCGGCTGACGACGGGGGTTCTGCTTCGGTCGGCGTTTCATCAGCTACCTGAGCAACCACTCGAGTTGTGCTCAAAACATCGGCCAATCAGACCGCAGAAAAGCGTGAAAATGCCGTCCACACTGTCTCGACCGCGGCCTCGTGTTGATTTGGACGCTAACACGATCTGCACGTGCGAAAGTGGTGGACAAAGTTTTCAGACAAGGGGCCACGTACTGATTTTTGCATCGTACCCATGGCTAAACTATCATTTTTAAATATTTTGTCCGTTTTTCGTTCGTTTCATTCGTTGTTACAGAGCACAGTAGTGATTTAAACATAGCTAAAAGGTAGATTGCCGACCTACTATAAGCACAATTCAAAGCCTTCTAATCATAATTCAACTGCAATTTTGACAACTTGACAAATGCTAAAACACATGGCGTGTCAGATTGAATGAAAGGTGGACCGTAATTTACCTGACCAATTTGCGTCTTGTACTTTCAACTTGTTATCCATAACACTCGACAAAGCCGTGATGCAACGAGGCAATATTGACGCCACTCGGTCTCCTTCTACAGTGGTGTTTACACCAGTCGGCTCCGAAGTTCTTGATGGTCGCTCTCAAATAGAATGATGCTCTGAATAGTGTGCTCTTTGAAACCATGGTTTAGGCTCTTACCGTGTTGATTAATTTCGGCTGATGCGCAGAAACGTATTACCCGCATTACTTTCCGACTATTTTGTCGTGTGCTGCAAATATTTATCATATATGCGGCCATTATATATAGCTCATCAATGATCCACTAAGCTTGCGATCGTTCATAGCATCTCCTGAGGGGACAAATGCAGCAGACAGGCAAAATTTTCCAATAATCACACACATGATATTTAAAACGATGTTTGTCTTCCAATCTGATTTATACTTTAATTATTTATCATACTGTATTGACAATTGATGTCCTATCTATGGACTGAGCACATCAAGTTTCCAGAACTGTTCAACGAAAAATATCGTTGCAGCAATATATTTAGACAATTTGACAACTACTAAATCCCAGTGAGATAGCTAGTGTTTACGCCAACAAACATCTGCTAATGCATTTCAATACATCTCACACTCGCCAATTTATTGTCGCAGCTTTGCTGTTGGAGATGTGAAGGCACAAAATGGAACTTTACCAGCCTTCATCACAAAAACAACGACAAGTGGATATATACACTTGCCTAGCAAACGAGTTGTTTATGTGTGCGCCTCAAGCTGAACAAGACTTTGATGTCTGGCTAGGACTTGTCTCGAGCTCAAATTTGACATTCATAAACCAATCTCTTGCCCCGACAGACTTGCCCTTGTACTTGTCTGGTCATAGCATCCCCTTATCTTATCCACCAGTTTCCTTCGTCAACGTTTGCAAAGAGGGACCTGGTTGTATCTGCTAGAACCCGCAAAGTCCTCGTGCTTGTTTACGAGTGTATGTACAGTGTATGGATAGTGTGTATGTGAAAGCGTGTATGTATGTCTGTGTGTGTGTGTTTATGGAAGCGATTAGGACTGCGGTTATCTTCTCCCTTCTTCCTCCTTCTCTCCCGTTCAATTCCGTTTGCGGTAGGCAGACGCACCAAGCGGACGTGGCTCATCGGGTGAATTATCGGGTGTTGTGTTCTTGCTTGTTCTTGCTTTGAGCTTGTATACATCGGTAAACGTCATGACCATTGCCTGATACTACGCAGACACCACACCGGCAAAAACAACTTGGTCACAGCCAGACAGATATGTTTTCACACTGGAAAACACACACACACACATGTGTCAAATGAATCTGTGAAGTTGTCGGTAAATTGTATTTAGCTAACAGAGAGCCAACGCTAGCGTTAGAAGCTTAAACACCAGCAAATCGAATAATCAAAATGAAATGAAGGGAAATTGAAATGATCGAAGAAGTAGGAATGATGAAGAAAAACCGATATGTTTTCTATGCTCAACTGAGCTTTTTGTGTAGTATTGAATATTATTTTGAAACTATCAAAGATAAGATGGTTTTCAAACACGGTGAATTTGTACCAGTGCGATTGGCTGCCGTCCTATCCAGTAGTGTAGGTGAAATCGCATATTCAAGACAATAAAAACTGACTCTCAATTATACACAATTAATGACAATATTGTTGAAGACGACATAAACTGACAACGTTGTGTTTATTGCCCGTCCCGGGCCGATGGTAATTTTTATGATAATTTTTCGATGCTCGACTTTGCAGGAGGTCGGAGAGTTTTCGGCTTCTCCTGATTGCCTGGTCGTTTCGATAATCGACTAGCCGTTGATTTTTGAGTCAATACGACGCTTGGCACTGAGCGCTTGATCACCACAACTCTCTCTCTCTCTCTCTCTTTCATGGGTCATCAGGCGAGCTCGTACCCACAGCCCATTAATCACTGGAGCTTTATAGTGGTCAGTGGTCGTTGATATGTGTGTGTCTACCAGTGCAGGTACTACAGGCTCACCTCCACCTGTCCAAACGTGAACATGTGCTTGTTTGTTTGTCTGTGTGTGTATGTGTGTGTATGTGTGTGTATGTATGTGTGTGGGTGTGTGTGTGTGTGTGTCGGCAACGACCGACCAAGTGAATTAGCCGACGATTCATCGAGAAGTTTATTTGTCCATATGCATGTGGGTCGGTCGTGAGAATTGTGGCCTCAGCAGGGGGCTGGTCCGTGCGGCTATCTGTGTGTATGTGTGTGCGCGCGTGTGTGTGTGTGTGTGTGTGCACGAGGTGTATGTGCTCGGAGTGCTTGTGGCTGGGCCACCTTGATACGGCCGGTCAGAGTTGTCTTCTAGTTGCCGGGACGCGCGCACACAACAAGAGCTGCCCTGCTCCGCGAGCCGACACAACATCACCACCGACACTCAACCGCCGACCGCCACCGGCTCTCACACTGATTACCCGCGACGGGGGGTAATATGCGCGACCCTGCAGTCGACTCGCCAACTACCCGACCTCCTGCGGTCACCGTGCGACACCTACACCCATACACAGACAGACAGGCATATGCAGCGAGGCGCTTGCGTTCGATTTCGTGGTGGGTCGGCCGGTTGCGGTTGAGTTGGACAGGAGCCGCAGCGGTAGCGCCCCACGCCGTGAATCCCGCCGTGTTAACTCCACACGACTCGACGGCCGCCGGTTCAGCAAAAAAGAAGCCATTACAAGGGTCGAACTTGCCACCTGCCCACAAACAGGCTAGAATTGAGCTTGCATCGAAACACCCTCGTGCACCTTCCAGAAGTCCTGTCTATATGATAGACAGAGCGTATGTGGCTCCTTGTGATTCAAATCGGAGGGCTTTGTGATTGTATTTTACTGTATACGCTCTCCTAGGCGTGTGTGTGTGTGTGTGTGTGTGTGTGTGTGTGTGTGTGTGTGTGTGTGTGTGTGTGTGTGTGTGTGTGTGTGTGTGTGTGTGTGTGTGTGTGTGTGTGTGTGTGTGTGTGTGTGTGTGTGTGTGTGTGTGTGTGTGTGTGTGTGAAGGATAATACCATATGATCTTAATGCTTGAAACAAGTGGTGTTTTTATAAACATGCGATTACTTTTAGGTAACAAGTTCAAAAACTTGAAACTTTGAACTCCATAACTCCGAGCTCCGGTTAAATATACTACAAACTACAAACTTGATGCTGAATCTCAAAGTAAGGGCTTACTCAGTTGATTGCAGGACTCTTAAAGTTCAATGATTTGATAAAATAAAACAACGTTAAAAAGCAGTAAGAAGTACCTCAGATTATGAAGTCAAAAATATTCGTAGATATATAACTACTTTGTAGGCTTCTGCCAATAGGGAATTCGTTGAATCCACATCAGAAAACATATAGGAAAAATATGTGACGCGTGCTGAACACAAAAATCAGCCACAAACAAATCGGTGACGGCAAATGGAGCGCAGATTGAAGGCGTCGTATTTCAAGAATGCTTGTGTAAATAATTTGCTAAGCGGTAATTAACCTATTACAGCTAATTGCAAACCACACATAATGACGCACCGTGCGCGCGACATCCTTCAATTTCATCCGCCGACATCCTCTCCTCTTATCTCTTGGTCCCTACTTGTCCCAGCTTCGCTCAATCCCTCTCTCTTACTTGACTTCTCTTTTTCTTCGACGCACACGCGCTCACACAAGTAAACTAGGCATCCTCCGCTGCTCAATGTCCATCACGACTTGTCGAATTGTCTTGGCTTCGTTGCTCATTATTCATACACCGACGCCACCACTGACACGCCACCACTGGCACACCACCAGAACGACGGTATGGTTCGGTTCCCACGCGTTAGGAATGCGGCTGGGCCCGCGGGTAAGCGTGCACGCGCACACAGACCGACATACAAACACATAGACCCACTATTGATAGGCGTGTGTAATCGTATACAAGAGCTTGATGCACAGTTGGAGACACGTGTAATTTGGGCGTGTGTGTGTGTGTGTGTGTGTGTGCGTGTGTGTGTGCGTGTGTCTACGTCCATGTGTATGTCTCTGTGTGTGTGTATGTGTGTGTGTATTAAATGCGGAGCAGGTGTGTGTAGGCGTGGTCGGTTAGCTTGTAATACGATTGTTCTGTATGTAAACAGCGGATTTTTACATGCAGGCCAATGGAACAATTTGCTCACGCAATAATGTTGTTAATTCGTTTCCGTACTTTCTCGATTCTGTGAAATATCAATCCATAGAATATATCTAATGAAAGCAAATGAATGAAAACCGCAATAATTCGCAATTAAGAAATTGTATGATTAATTTGCTAGATTTATATTCGCGTGTATTTGTGAGATATTGCCGCAATTAAGTATTTTATCAAGCAAGAACTTAATTATTAAATTATTAGCTCATCTGATGAGTTCAAATAATATAAGCGTCCATCTTGTTATACTGAATTCAAAAGCAAAACAGGAACAATTTACCGTATTTTATCGGGTATATGAGACTATTTTTGGTCTCCATTTCTACTTCAAAACACGGGGCGTCATTCCTATACATGAGTGTTAGTTTTATAGCTACAGTAAGTAGTGAAAAACTAACTATGATTTTTTTAAATTAAAACAGAAAACAATGTGTAGATGATCAAAAATTATATTTTCAGCTAATTGGTAGCTATTTCAGATATAGCTGATGAGACCGATAAGGAATTTAATTATTTCTATGATAAATGCAGTTATTCAGTACTACATAGAAAATTATCCAAAAAAAATTTACCGATCAATTGAAGGGGTTTCGTATTCACAAAGCCTTCTTATACACGAGATAATATGGTAATTAAGTGTAAAACTCAATCGAGAACAGTAAATTACACTTGCAAGACCTCGGCAGACACTTTCCATTGATCCGATGAGCTAATCAACCATGATGGATCGATGACAACGCTGTCTTCACCAATGACTTTATATGGCGGCACCGACTCCGCTTCGAAGAAGGTCCACACGCACACGCAGCACGGCTGTCAACACACACACACACACACACACACACACACACACACACACACACACACACACACACACACACACACACACACACACACACATACACACACACACCGTTCCGCCTGCGATCAGTCGTTTTCTTGGGCTAATCGCCAGACAAATCACTATAGCATCAAACAACACGCGACCGGACGCTAACACTCCGGTCTCATCCACTCTGAAAGCGAGAGACGATTCTCTCAGATGTCGGTGTGTGTGTGTGTGTGTGTGTGAGCACAGTGTGAGAAAGTGTATTGCGCAATTTCAACACCAACATGGTAACAGGCGTTGCGTTGTCACGACACCTGTCAATCACACACAGACACATACACACATACACGAATCTGCATCGAGGACGGGTGTCACATAGTCAATGTGACTTGAAATGCATGACGTTTGCGTCCAAGAGAGTGTCACGCTTCAACACACTTCAACACACTCTATCCCTACTTC